>VZQC01011063.1:833539-850379 GCA_009823505.1 Rhizomys pruinosus | reverse complement strand
AAAAAAAAAAAAAAAAAAGAGAGGTAGTTTGGATTAATCTGCTTTTGTGTTTAGGGAACAAAAACCAGGACATACATAGTAAGTGTGAGGCCAGCCAGATCAACTTTAAATAAGACTGTCTCAAAAAAAAAAAAAGGATGCAGTGCAAGATGCATAATTTGGGGCTGGAGAGATGGTTAAAAGTAGTTAAGAGCATGGGGCTGGAGAGATGGCCTAGCAGTTAAGAGCACCAACTGCTCTTGCAGAGGACCGGGTTCGATCCCCAGCACCCACATGGCGGCTGAGAACCGTCTGAAACTCCAATTCCAGGAGAACTCCAGTTCCAGGGGAATCTGACACCCTCTTCTGACCTCCGTGGCATTGCACGACATGGGTGCACAGACCTACATGCAGACAGTACATTCATACACATAAATAAATAAATAAATAAAAATTAAAAAAAAATTAGTTAAGAGTACTGGCTGTTCTTCAGAACACCCAGGTTTAAATCCCAAAACAATGGCAAACAACCCTCCGTAACTCCAGTTCCAGGGGATCTGTGACACTCTCTTCTGACTACATGTACATATGTGTATTTATGCTGTGCATGTAGATGTACATGTAGGCAGTACACACATACACTTAAAAGAAAAATAATAAAATTATGCATAGTTCACACTGATCTTTTTTTTTTTGGTCTTTTAGAGACAGGGTCTCCCTGTAGCCCCAGCTGTCCTGGAATTCGCTCACAAAGATCCACCTGCCTCTGCCTCACAAGTGCTAGGATTATAGGTGTGTGCCACAACACCTGGCCCACACTGATCTTTTGCCTCCACTTGTTAACCAGCTGTGTTGTATGTTGGCTGATTGACTCCCATTCATTTGTTATACAGTTACTTTTTTCAATTCTGTAATATGAGACCCTCCCAAGGCAGAGATAGAGGATCCCCACAGCAAGCGAGATATCAAGTCTAGTCACAACAGCATGCTCTGGGTTTGATTCCTTAATACATTAAATAAAGTGGAAGAGTGATTAAGGACAATTCGCAGCATCAATCTTGGGCCTGTACATGTACCCCCCTATGTGCCCCCACACACATCCAAACACATGCACACACACAAATGGAAAAATTTAAAAATACCTTGAACTTTACCTGTGAAAGCAGCAGCTCTGAGACAAGAACTGAACTCTTTCATTCTCAGTCTGGCTCCTTCCCGGGCATCACAGGACCCTGAGTATTCTTTTAACACTGAGTTCAAAACTCTGATAATTTTTCTGAAAAAATACTTTTGGAGCCAGTCACAGAATATATTTATAAGTCCATATGGGAGGCAGAGGCAGGAAGATCAGGAGTTTGAGGCCAGAAAAACCCTCCTGAAACAAATCAAACCTTTGTGGGTAGACCTTACTACCAAGCTTGGAAGGGCAGAAAGTAAGGTTGCTCATGAGGAGCTGGAGAGCCCAAGGTGTTCTGAGAATGACATCCTGAGGTGTGGCGATGCTGTGGATGTGCACCGAGGAGGGGCATGTGGGAGGCAGTGTCGGCATCATTGTGGGCTGAGACCTCCCCTCCGAGTCCTCTGCTCCCCACAACCTCATGAAGTTTAAGAGGCACTCCCTGCTTTTTCTTTGACCTCTCGGTCCTGTGCTCTTCCTCATTGGGACTTGTGTGGCATATGAGCAACGCAGTTCACAGACCTGCCTCTCCTGGGCACCGCCCATCGCACACAGTGCTTCTTTGTTAGTGGTCGTTCTGGTTCATCTCTGTTGTCATGTTGATGGGATCCAGAATGAATCACCTGGGAGATGGGTCTCTGGACATGGGAGATTACCTTAAATGGGGAGACCTGTCCACTGTGGGTGGCCCCATGCCCTGGGGCTGGGATCCTGGACTGTCTACAAAATGAGAAAGTGATCTGAGCACCAGCATTTATTAGTCTCTGCTTTTTTTTTTTTGGCTTTTTGAGACAGGGTCTCCCTGTAGCCCCAGCTGTACCGGAACTCATTCTGTAGACCACACTAGCCTTGAAATCACAGAGATCCGCCTGCCTCTGCCTCCCAAGTGCTAGGATTAAAGGCGTGCGCCACCACGCCCAGCTTAGTCTCTGCTTTTTGACTCTGGGGGGACAATGTGGCAGCTGCCCCAGGTTCCTGCCATTGTGACTTCCCTGCCATGATAGACTGTGCCCTCAAACTGTGAGCCAAAATAAACCCTTTCTTCCTCAAGTTGCTTTTGTCAGAGTGTTTTATCGTAGCAGGAGGAAAAGAAACCACGACGGTGATCTTCCTCCATGCTGCTGCTGACGTTTCTCCCAGCCCTCAGCTTCTGTGACTCGAGGCAGCAGAAGTAACAATTGTGAGTGACAGACTGGACTGAAGTTCCCATTTTAAAGATAAATAACTGAGGCCAGTGAGATGGTCCAGTGGTGTGCTGGGTAGCTTCAGCTGTCAGCTTGACACCTTGGAAAGAGAGACTCTCAGTGGGGATTTCCTGCATAGGACTGGCCTGTGGCTGTGTCTGTGAGGGATTTTCTTGACCATTGAGTGATATGGGAGGGCCCAGCCCACTGCATGGTGCTACCCCTGGGCAAGTGGTCCTGGGTTGTAGAATAAAGCAGGCCGACCACAAGCTGAAGAGCAAATCAGCAAGCAGTCTTCCTCAGTGGCCACTGCTCACCTCCTGCCTCCGGGTTCCTGCCCTAATGACTTCCCTCAGTGATGGACCATTGGAAAAGTAATGGTCCTTTCCTCCCCACAGTGGGTCTAGTCAAGAGTGTTTTATCATAGGAATAGAAAGTTGGCTAGGACAAGTGGGTAAAGATGCTTGCCACCGAGCCTGACAATCAGAGTCGGATCCCTAGAACCCACATGGAACAAGAGAACAGACTTCTGCAAGCTGTCCTCTAATTTTTTTTTATTAATTTTATTTCTGTATGTGTATGAATGTACTGCCTGCATGCAAGTTTGTACACCCGTGTCGTGCAATGCCGAGGAGGTCAGAAGAGGGTGTCGAATTCCCCTGGAACTGGAATTCTCCTGGAATTGGAGTTTCTGACGGTTCTCGGCCGCCATGTGGGTGCTGGGGATCGAACCTGGGTCCTCTGTAAGAGCGGTCAGTGCTCTTAACTGCTAGGCCATCTCTCCAGCCTGCAAGCTGTCCTCTAATGAACACATATAAACACATTAGATGCTTAAAAAAAAAAAAAGGATGGAGAGATGGGTCACTTGTTGCTCTTCTAGAGGACTGTAGCTACTTCCTATAATCCACATCAGGTGGTTCACACCTGCTTAGAACTCCAGCTCCAGGGGATCTGATGCCCTCTTCTGGCTTCCTTGGGCACATATACAGTATTCACACATACACATAAATTAAATAATAAAAATAAATCTTTTTTTTTTTTTTTGTCTTTTCGAGACAGGGTCTCACTGTAGCCCCAGCTGAACTGGAACTCACTCTGTAGACCAGGCTGGCCTTGAACTCACAAAGATCTGCCTGCCTCTGCCACCTGGCATAAATAAAAATAAATCTTTAAAAAAAAAGATTAACATGGGGCTAGAGAGATAGCCTAGTGGTTAAGAGCACCGACTGCTCTTGCAGAGGACCCGGGTTCGATCCCCAGCACCCACATGGCGGCTGAGAACCGTCTATAACTCCAGTTCCAGGAGAACTCCAGTTCCAGGAGAACTCCAGTTCCAGGGGAATCTAACGCCCTCTTCTGACCTCAGCGGCATTGCATGACATGGGTGCACAAACCTGCATGCAGACAGTACATTCATACACATAGAAAATAAATAAAAATTAAAAAAAAAGATTAACACTCAAGCCGGGCATGGTGGTACACACCTTTAATCCTAGCACTTGGGAGGCAGAGGCAGGTGGATCTTTGTGAGTTCAAGGCCAGCCTGGTCTACAGAGTGAGTTCCAGGACAGCTGGTGCTACAGGGAGACCCTGTCTGAAAAAGATTAACACTCAATTTGTTTATATATTTTATTCATTTAGTTAATTTTTGTTGTTGTTGTCGATGTTGTTGAGATTGGTCTTATATAGCCCAGGCTAGCCTCAAACTTCCTATTGCAGCCCAGGGTGACTTTGATTTTCTGGTTTTCCTGCTTCCAACTCCCAAGGGCTGGGATTGCAGGTATGAGCCACCACACCCGGCTCTTGGAACCTTAGTTTAGGAGTCCAGTGTAGGGTTGTCATTCATCCATTTGCAAGAGTGTTAACATGAGCCTGTGCTACCCGTTTCCAAATAGATCCTTACCCATGGACTTCGCCCACACTAGCTGGGTGCCTGGGGCTTCCTACTCATGAGGTATCTTCCCATGCCAAGTCTAGACTGATAGCCCAGTTAAACTGGAGTATGTGTTTATGTGTAAAGAATCAACGTGTTTCTTGGAGAGAACCTTTGATGTAGTGTGATATTTCGGTTTTAACTTTGATGTCTCTTCTCATGAGTAGATGAAGAAAAGGGAGCTTTGAACTAAAAACTAACTACCTCCCTTTTTCTTCCCTCCCGCCTCCCTCCTCCCTCCCTCCTTCTCTCCCTCCTCTCTCCCTCCCTCTTTCTCTCCTTCCCTGTTTCCTTCCTTCGTCTTCTTTTTTATTTTTAATACATTCATTTCTTTTTGCATGATGTGTATGGGCTTGTGATTGCCACTGCACATATATGGAGGTCAGAGGACAACTTGCAGGAGTTCGTTCTGTCTTTCTGCCATCGGAGTCCTAAGCTTTGTGGCCTGTGCCTTTATTCCCTGACCCATCCCTCCAGCCCTGCTTTGATCTTTTAAGACAGGATCTCGGGTAACCCAGGCCAGCTTTGAACTCATTATATAGCCAGTGATAACCTTGAACTCCTGATCCTTCTGCCTGGACCTCCCGAGACATGCATCGCCACACCTTGCTAAAACTTGCTGCCTTCTTTTTACATTTAAATACTGTATCCTATCCTAAATCTGCTTTCATTTACACAGAATTGCTAAGATCAAATGATCTGGCATGATAGAAAAGATGCTACAAGATGGCCTGTGAGGTATTTGTTTCTGTGAGGGTCTGCAGGGGAGTCACCGCCTCAGGCTGGAGTGAGGGTCTGTGTGTCAGATGGGTGGGAGGGCAGCAGGCAACGTAAACAGCTCTGTCCTCAGCTCAAGCTGCCTGGACTTACACGGGGTCCTTGGAAGCCAATCGCAGTCTTCAAACTCGGTAGGAGAAGACAGAAAGCAAAAAAGAGGAGTTTCTCCAGGAGAGAAAATGACACAGTGTCATCACAGATCGGATTCAGTGCTCTTCGGTTTTCAGGACTTAAAAAAATATTATGTATATAAGTGTTTTGCCTGCATGCATATATGGGTACTGTGTGCAAGCAGTATTTGTGGAGGCCAGAAGAGGGAGGGCATAAGATTCCCTGGAATTGGAGTTGTAAAAGGGTTCTGAGGCACCATGTGGGTGCTGGGAACTGAACCTGGGTCCTTTGCAAAAACAGAGTGCTCTTAACTACTGAGCCACCTCCCTCAGGATACTCCCAGGATTATTTATGTATTCATTTGTTTATGTTTTTAGAGGGGACAGGGTCTTGATACATGGCCCTACCTGGTCTGGAACTTGATATATAGAAAAGGGCAAAAAAAAAAAAAAAAAAGACTAGCTTCTTATTTTGATCAACACAAAATAAACCCAGCAATTCAAAAAAAAGAAAGAAACAAAACCAGGCCATTCATGAATGATCCTTCTTCTGCTTTGGCCTCTCTGGTGCTGGAACTAGAGTCCTTGCCACTGCGCCTGGTCTAGGCTGTTTCATATGGACAAGGCTTGTCACCTTCCTCCACCTTACCTCCCCTGTCTCTATGCAGAAGGTTGTGGAATAAATGAGTTTATTAATGGACTAAAGTGGAATTGTTTTACTCCAATGTGTAGGAGACAAAACTACCATTACCATAGCAGGTCAGACCATGGCACTCATCTGGGGAAATCTGACCACACCTGGAGAACTTGGTTGTCACTACTGGGGGAAGCAGCTTTAGGAGAGACCAGGGTGCTGATGCTTAGGCGCCAATGTACAGGACAGTCCACTGCAAAGGACCCTCCAGCTGGGCGTGGTGGCCCAGGCCCATAATCCCAGCTACTCTGAAAGTTAAAGGCAGGAGGATTCCAAGTTCAAGGCCTACCTGACTTACAGAATGAGTTCAAGTCTAGGCCACGTAGCTTAGTGGGACCCTTTCTTTTCTTTTTTCTTTTTTTTTGATCTTTTTTCGAGACAGGGTCTCCCTGTAGCCCCAGCTGTCCCAGAATTCACTCAGGCTGGCCTTGAACTCACAAAGATCCGCCTGACTCTGCCTCCCAAGTGCTAGGATTAAAGGCATGCTCCACCACACCTGGCCTGGGACCCTTTCTTGAAACACACACGCACACACACACACACACACACACACACACGCGCGCGCACGCGATAAAGTTCAGTGGTATGGTTCTTTTTTGGGGGGGTTCTTTTCAAGACACGGTCTCCCTGTAGCCCCAGCTGTCCTGGAACTCACTCTGTAGACCAGGCTGGCCTTGAACTCACAAAGATCCACCTGCCTCTGCCTCCCAAGTGCTAGGATTAAAGGCATGCGCCACCATGCCTGGCAGTGGTATGGTTCTTACTAGCATGCAGGAAGCCCTGAGTTCAAGTTGGAGCCCTAGCTTGTGGGCTGAGATCATAGCCAAAGCTTTTACTTGGCCCTGTCTGCTGGATGGCACGTGGGTCATCTGCCTTGGTGTCTGCCTTGACCTGGTTTTCCTGGACTGTCATAGCAGTGGTTCCAGCCTCCTTCCTGCCTTCCAGTCTGACAACTCTGGACTCCCTTTGGGGCCAGTTATGTACTGTCCACTCTGTTTTGGGTCTTCAAAAAATAAAGCCTCTACCCTCTGCCTTGCCCTCGTTTTAAATCATGACAGGGTCTCATGTGTATACCAGGCTGGCCTCAAACTTGCTTTGCAGCCCAGGACGACCTTGAACTTCTGACCCTCTTGCCTCCACCTCTCCCAAGTGCTGAAATTGCAGGCGTGCCCTCCACACCTGGTTTATGGGGTGTCAGGGATGGAACTGAGAGCTTCGTGCTACTAGACAAGCACTCTATAACTGAGGATCACCCCCGACCCCCAAATGCTAGAATGCATCTTTTGAACAAGCAGTCCTCTTCCTCCCATAGGTCTGCTCCCCTCCATCCTGGGGCTTTCCTCATCTTTGTACACTGTAAGTGTCTATAAGAATCTGTCAGCATCGGAGAAATAGCCTAGCAGTTAAGAGCACCGACTGCTCTTGCAGAGGACCCGGGTTCGATCCCCAGCACCCACATGGCGGCTGAGAACCGTCTGAAAACTCCAATTCCAGGAGAACTCCAGTTCCGGGGAATCCGACACCCTCTTCTGACCTCCGTGGCATTGCACGACATGGGTGCACAAACCTACATGCAGACAGTACATTCATACACATACAAAAATAAAATAATAATAAAAAAAAGAATCTGTCAGCATCTTCCCTCTCCCCTCTCACTTCCGGGGGTAGAAGCCATGCCACTACCACCTTGGGCCCTTAAGGTATACCATCAGGGGCACTTTGTGCCTGCTTTGTGCCCAGAATTTTACATGTCTTTCAAGCAGTCTTTATGTCAGCACTCAGAACTTGTGTGCCTGGCTTAGGAGAGAAAACTCAGGCTGACCAGGAACTCATGGGCAAGTGGCAGGCCAGGATTCCAAATTGGGGTCATCTGCCCTTGTAGCTCCTCTTCTTTCGGTTACACTGACCTATGCTGAAAATATTTCTTGGTGATGTACCCTCCCCCAGAGATTAAAGTCGCTTTTCCAAACCATCCCTTGGATGACCACCAAGATATTTGTAGTTGCTTCCAGTTGCCTTTTAGGTCAGCGCCTTCCAGCCTAAGCTGAGGGCCGAGTTTGTTGCTGGTGGCTGCTGGCTTGTCCTGCTTACCAGCACTGCTGCTTATCACAACTTGGCCATCCACTGTGGGCACCATCCGCTTTGGCCACCTTCTGCTGTGGCCCACCATCTGCTGTGGGCACGATCTGCTGTGGCCCACCATCTGCTGTGGCCCACCATCTGCTGTGGGCACCATCCACTGTGGCCCACCATCCACTGTGGGCACCATCCACTGTGGGCACGATCCACTGTGGGCACCATCCTCTGTGGGCACCATCCGCTGTGGCCCACCATCCGCTGTGGGCACCATCCGCTGTGGCCCACCATCCACTGTGGGCACGATCCACTGTGGGCACCATCCTCTGTGGGCACCATCCACTGTGGCCCACCATCCACTGTGGGTACCATCCTCTGTGGGCACCATCCACTGTGGGCACCATCCGCTGTGGCCCACCATCCACTGTGGGCACCATCCACTGTGGGCACCATCCACTGTGGCCCACCATCCACGGTGGGCACCATTCACTGTGGACACCATCCGCTGTGGGCACCATCCACTGTGGGCACCATCCACGGTGGGCACCATCCACTGTGGCCCACCATCCACTGTGGCCCACCATCCACTGTGGGCACCATCCGCTGTGGGCACCATCCGCTGTGGGCACCATCCGCTGTGGCCACCATCCGCTGTGGGCACCATCCGCTGTGGCCCACCATCTGCTGTGGGCACCATCCACAGTGGGCACCATCTACTGTGGCCCACCATCCACTGTGGGCACCATCCACTGTGGGCACCATCCACTGTGGGCACCATCCGCTGTGGGCACCATCATCCTCTGTGGGCACCATCTGCTGTGGCCACCATCCGCTGTGGGCACCATCCGCTGTGGGCACCATCCACTGTGACCACCATCCGCTGTGGCCCACCATCTACTGTGGGCACCATCCACTGTAGGCACCATCCACTGTGGGCACCATCCGCTGTGGCCCACCATCCACTGTGGCCCACCATCCACTGTGGGCACCATCCACTGTGAGCACCATCCACTGTGGGCACCATCTGCTGTGGCCCACCATCCACTGTGGGCACCATCCACTGTGGGCTCCATCCACTGTGGCCCACCATCCACTGTGGGCACCATCCGCTGTGGGCACCATCCGCTGTGGGCACCATCCACTGTGGCCCACCATCCACTGTGGGCACCATCCACTGTGGGCACCATCAGCTGTGGGCACCATCCGCTGTGGCCCACCATCCACTGTGGGCGCAATCCACTGTGGGCACCATCCACTATGACCACCATCCGCTGTGGCCCACCATCCGCTGTGGACACCATCCGCTGTGGCCCACCATCCACTGTGGGCACCATCTACTGTGGGCACTATCCTCTATGGGCACCATCCGCTGTGGCCCACCATCCACTGTGGGCACCATCCTCTGTGGGCACCATCCACGGTGGGCACCATCTGCTGTGGCCCACCATCCACTGTGGGCACCATCCACTGTGGGCACCATCCACTGTGGCCCACCATCCACTGTGGGCACCATCCTCTGTGGGCACCATCCGCTGTGGGCACCATCCGCTGTGGGCACCATCTGCTGTGGCCACCATCCGCTGTGGCCACCATCCGCTGTGGCCACCATCCGCTGTGGCCACCATCCACTGTGGGCACCATCCGCTGTGGCCCACCATCCACTGTAGGCACCATCCACTGTGGCCCACCATCCGCTGTGGCCCACCATCCACTGTGGGCACCATCCACTGTGGCCCACCATCCACTGTGGGCACCATCCACTGTGGCTGAGGGAAGCAGCCTTCCCTGTCCACTCCCCGTTCCTGGGGCCTGTGCTGTGTGTGCCCAGCACTGCACTCCTGGTATCCAGTAAAGAGTGTGTTCTCCGTGTTTGTTGGATGAATAACCAATGAAGAGTGTGCGTCCCCCTCCAGGCAGGCAGACTACCTCTCTGTCTCTCTAAGCCCCATTTCTCCTCTCCTGGAAATCCCAGGCCGGGTAAGCTGTTCAGATGCCAAGTGAGCTGTTCTGCTTGGCGGTCCCTGTCTCACAGAGGTGGGATTTTATTCTGGGGAGGCCATTCAGATGCCGAGTGAGCTGTTCTGCTTGGTGGTCCCTGTCTCATAGAGGTGGGATTCTATTCTGCTCAGAGACCTCCCACTGACTCTGTGTTCTTCTGCTGCATCCGTGAGATTTCTTCCTTTAACTTCCAGCAAAGCTCCGAAGAGCTCCCAGGTACCCTGTGGCTGGGAGTGTCCTTTGCCTCCTAGAGAGGTGGCTGGTCATTCTGTGGAGTCTGCGCAGACATCTTATTAACAAAGGTCTGTTCACCCAACATTTATGGATGGTTACATCTCTGGTCATGTAACAGCTGTCTTCCAAACGAGTCTCAGAACACTGCAGCACCAATGCCAGTCCATGTCTTTGTAACAATCCCTTCCTTAAGCCTCTTCCAGAGGCTTCCAGTTAGCCACAGAGCATCCCAACTATTGCCTGATTCTAACGTTCACTATGTGTTTCTAATAGGACAAATATGGCTCTGCCCCTGAGAAGTTCCCGGGCGGGGCTGCCCCAGTGAACAGCTGCTCTCTGCCATGGTGTTAGGACACCTGGATGCTATGGGGCCATCAACCTCAAAGAACAAGAAAGACATCTGGAGGAGATGCCAGAGCCGGGGAGATTAGTCAGAGTCAATCAAGTGACAGGGTTAAGTGGGAACACCCTCCATCCCGGCCAAAGCCATAGCTGTGACACCAAGAGAGTGGGCTATAGTGAGACTCACCTGCATTTGGGGTTCATGGATGTGATGGTGAGCTGGCAGGGGCCGGCCAGGTCAGGGAGGGCCCTGTGGGCTACAACCTGGACCTCATGGCTGGCCTGCTGTACACTCATGGGCTACAACCTTGACCTCACTGCTGGCCTGCTGTACACTCATGCCTCTTCATTCCAGTGCACTTACAATGATAGCCCAGCTGCCTGCAGAGATGCATTCTAGGGTGATCTTGTGAGTGGGCAGGAAACAGGAAAAACAGCAAGCCCAAGAGGTAATGAGCAGGCTGGGGAGATGGTTCAGTGGGTAACAGTGCCTGCTATACAAATATGAGGATGAAGGTTCAAATCCCCAGCAGCCATGTTAAAATCAGGCATGGGTACATGTGTGCCTGTAGCCCCAGTGCTCAGGGGAGTGAAGCTTGCTGGCCACCAGTGTAGCTCCAGAGAGAGAGAGAGAGAGAGAGAGAGAGAGAGAGAGAGAGACTTGTCTCAAAGGAATAATGCAGAGAGCGATAGAGCAGGACATCAGATATCTTTCTCTAGTCTCTAAGCAAACACATGGGTGTACACACCCAAGGTACAGAGAGAGAGAGAGAGAGAGAGAGAGAGAGAGAGAGAGAGAGAGAGAGATAAGAGGTAACGAGAAACTAGACACGAGTACCTCCTGTTGTCCCAGTTACTTTAGAGGCTGACACGGGAGGAACTTGAGTTCAATTAATTCAAGGTAGCCTCAGCAACATAGCAAGACCCAGCTCATGAAAGGCAGAGGCAGGTGAATATCTGTGAGATCAAGGCCAGCCTGGTCTACATAGCGAGTTTCTAGGCCAGCTGGGGCTACAAGGTGACCCTGTCTCAAAAAAACAGCAAACTGCTGGGCATGGTGATCCATACTTTTAATTCCAACCCTGGAGAGGCAGAGGCAGAGGCAGAGGCAGGCTGATCTCTCTGAGTTCAAGGCCAGACTGGTCTATGTAGCAAGTACCAGGCCAGCTGGGGCTACAGGGAGACCGTCTCAAAAATACCAACCAACCAACCAAACAACCAAACAAACAAACTAACAAACCCAAACAAAAAAAGCAAACAATAACAAAAAAATGCCCACAAGATATATTTAAAAAGTGGCAAAGAGGGTATTGAGAAAGGATTAGGCTGGGTGGCTGGAAGAGTGAGGAAATATTTGGGGAGGGTCTGGGGATATAGCTCAGTTGGTAGATTGCTCACCCAAGCATGTGTGAAGCCCTGGGCTCACTTCCCAGCACTGTATAAACCAGGTAAAATAGGGGTACAAACCTGTGATCCCAGTACTCAGGAGGTAGAGGCGAGAGGGTTAGGAGGTCAGGTTATCCTCAGCTATGTGGGGAGTTTAAGGCCAGTGTGTGCCATATGAGACCTTATCTCAGAGAAAAACGTTAGAGGGGTAGGAATCATATTTAGCAGTTTGAGGAAGCTTGATGTAGAGAAATGGCATTGGGCACCCATACTTTGAAGATAGCAGAGAGGTGAGTTTATATTCACACGCACTTCCTAGGACAGAAGAATGTGTGAGACAACACAGGAGTGGCGCTGGGGCAGGCCAGGCCTGTTGAGGAAGCGTGGCCAGCTTGGTAGGTGACTGGTGAAGCCTGGGCTGAGGAGGGCAGGGGGCACACAGCATCCCTTCTACCCTGTAGCCTAGAGAGATCTGGATGCCTGCTGTGCCCCTTCTAGTGAGGAGCATCCCTTCCTCTGGGCTGTGACCTACAAATCAAACACACCCATGTGCCTGTCCAAATTGTAGCATTAAAACCCATGGGGCCACCTGGATCCCCAAAGGTTGAATGGACAGGACTTGCCAGACATGGTGGCACACGCCTTTAATCCCAGCACTCGGGAGGCAGAGGCAGGCAGATCTCTGTGAGTTTAAGGCCAGCCTGGTCCACAGAGCGAGCTCCAGGCCAGCTGGGACTAAAGGGAGACCCTGTCTCAAAAAAAAAAAAAAAAAAAAAAAAAAAAAAAAAGAATGGACAGGACTTGAAGAATGAGCAGAGGTGGAAGTTGATAGTTGATGAAGGTCCCTTCTATGTCCTGCCTGTGGTAGAGACAGACTCCTCATCCTGGGATCCTGGGAGGGGAGAGAGGTGGAGGAAGGGCATCTTATCTGCTACTGATGGGGGAACATTCAGTGACAGTGAACACACCTAGCTCAGGGCCTGGGATGTCCAGAACAGAGTAGAGATGTCAGAGGTATTAAGGACACACGAGGTTTTTCAAATTGTGGGGGTGCCCACGGAGAGGGGAAAGAGAGAAGAGCAGCACACACATCAAGGTCAGAGACGAGTAGCAGAGGAGGAAGCTGGGCAGCACATCTGGAAGGGAGGAGGAAGAGGCTGGAGCAGTGCATTCCTGGGAGCAGGAAGGTGATGTTCCAGAAGTGGGGAAGCTCATCGGACAAAGTGAAGCCTGCAGAGGGAAGGGACCACAGGCAGCCACCGCTGGGAGTGCTGAGGTCAGGGCAGTCTGTGGTGCTGTGAGAAGGGATTTGGGTGGGGTCAGAGATGGTTACCACAGGGGCCCAGGACTTCTGCTTGGGAGGGCAGGAAAGACGGGCCCGCGGCAAAAGGTCAACCAAAGGGCTTCTGAGAGCAGAGAAGCCTTCCTATGGGATCTTGGGAGGCAGGCTGGGGAGGTAGCTCAGGGTATAAAGTGTTTGTTTCTAAGCCCAACGACCTGCTTTGATCCCCAGCACCCATGTCAAAAGCCTGACCTGGTGGCACATTCTTATAATCACAACAGCACTTCAGAGTCAGAGACAGGCAAGTTTCTGGGGCTTGCTGGCTAGCCAGTGTAGCCAGATCAACAAGCTGCAGGTCTCCTGAGAGACCCTGCCTCAAAACACACACACATGGGTGGGCGGGGACAGGGGGCTGGAGAGATGGCTCTGTGGTTAAGAGCACTGGCTGCTTTTGCAGAGACCCCCCTCCAGTTCCCAGCACCCACAGGGCAGCTAACAACCAGCTATAACTCCAGTCTCAGGGCTCCAATGATGCCTTCTTCTGGCCTCCTTTGGTACTGCATGCATGTGGTGCACATACACACAGACAAAAGTCATAGATGTAAACTAAAAAGAAATATGAAGTATTTATTTATTTATTTTTATGTGTATGTCTGCATGTAGGTTGGTGCACCCGTGTCATGCAATGCCACAGAGGCCAGAAGAAGGTGATGGATTCCCCTGGAACTGGAGTTTAAGATGGCTCTCAGCTGCCACGTGGGTGCTGGGAACCGAACCTGTGTCCTCTGCAAGAGCAGTCCGTGCTCCCAACCGCTGAGCCATCTCTCCAGCCCCATGAATTTTTTTTAAAAGTTGGTTAAAAAAAACAAAATGGGCCAGTTGTGGTGGCACACGCCTTTTAATCCTAGCACTTGGGAGGCAGAGGCAGGCAGATCTTTGGGAGTTCAAGGCCAGCCTGGTCTACAGAGTGAGTTCCAGGACAGTTGGGGCAACAGGGAGACCCTGTCTCAAAAAGACCAAAAAAAAAAAAAAAAAAGGATGATTCTCAAGGAATGATATCTGATGCTGACCTCTGTTCCCTTTTAAGCATGACATCCTACACACATGAATACACACACACACACGCACACACACACACATACCTTGTGAGGTGTGAGGGGCCCTTGCTGAGAAATTAAATACAGGAAGTGCCCATTCTTACTCAGAAAAGCCGGGGTCCTGCAGACTGTGTTTCAGTCCCAAGGCTCCTGGGTGAAGGGTGAAGTTCCCATTCAGTGAAACTGACTCTCTGGGAGGAAGTGGAACAAAGTGCTTGGAGCAGAGCCAGGGTCCTGAATGGAGGTGGAGCAACAGAGGTACCAGGAGGGCTAGAAGGGGGGGGGGCTTATCTGACTCAGACTGGGGGATGCTTTTTAAAAGTTGTATTTTGCCGGGTGGTGACACGTGCCTTTAATCCCAGCACTCAGGAGGCAGAGGCAGGTGGATCTCTGTGAGTTCAAGGCCAGCCTGGTCTACATAGCAAGTTCCAGGACAGCTGGTGTTACAGGGGAACCCTGTCTCAGAAAGACAAAACAGAAATTGTATTTTATCTACTATTGTTATTTTTACATTTAAAAATTTTTGCCAGGTGTGGTGGCACACGTCTTTAATCCTAGCACTTGGGAGGCAGAGACAGGTAGATCTCTGTGAGTTCAAGGTCAGCCTGGTCTACAGAGTGAGCTCCAGGCCAGCTGGGACTAAAGGGAGACCCTGTCTCAAAAAGACAAAAAAAAATTAAAATTTTTACTTTTATTTTATGTGTATGGGTGTTTTGTCTGGATGTACATAAGTGCACTCATGTCATGCAATGGATGTAGAGATGAGAGACAGGATCAGAACCCCTAGAACTAAAGCTACTGATGGTTGTTAGGTGTCACACCTACCTCAGCACACATGTGGTATCTGTACACACAGTACTTCAGTTAAAGCTGCAAGCCTCTCTTGGCCCCACCATTGTGGCACAATTAGGGTCAGGATCGGTACTTGGATCAGTACTTGGATCAGTGGCATTGTTCCTAAGCTTTTCTTTTCTTTTCTTTTCTTTCTTTTTCTTTTCTTTTATATTTTTGAGATAGGGCCTCCCTTTTAGTCCCAGTTAGCCTGGAGCAGGCTGGCCTTGAACTCACAGAGCTCCGCTTGCCTCTGCCTCTCTAGTGCTGGGATTAAAGGTGTGTGCCACCATGCCCTGCTCTTTTCCTTTTTTTTAATTTTGGTTTTTTGAAACAGGGTCTCCCTGTAGCCCCAGCTGTCCTGGAACTCACTATGTAGACCAGGCTGACCTTGAACTCACAGAGGTCTATCTGCCTCTGCCTCCCAAGTGCTGGGATTAGAGGCATCACCATGCCCGGCATGTGTATGTCTTTTTGAAACAGGGTCTCCCCATATCACCAGCTGGCCTGGAACTACTATGTAGACCAGGCTGGCATTGAACTCACAGAGATCCACCTGCCTCTGCCTCTTGAGTGCTGGGATTAAAGGCATGCACCACCACGCCCGGCCCTAAGCTTTTCTTAAAAAACAAACAAGGGCTGGAGAGATGGCTTAGCGGTTAAGAGCACTGACTGCTCTCGCAGAGGACCCAGGTTCAATTCCCAGAACCTACATGGCGGCCGAGAACCGTCTTTGACTCCAGTTCCAGGGGAATCTGATGCCCTCTTCTGACCTCCTCGTCATTGCATGTGTGACACGGGTGCACAGACCTGTATGCAGACAGTGCATTCATACACATAAAATAAATAAATAAATAAATAAATAATCTAAAAAACAAACAAACAATAGTGTTTATGTAGCCAGAGATTTTTTTTTTTTTGGACAGAGTCTCTCTAGTCTCAGCCTGCTTGCTGCCTGAAAGTCACTATGTGGACCAGGCTGCCCTTGATCTCACAGAGATCTGCCTGCCTCTGCCTCTGCCTCTGCCTCCTGAGGGCTGGGATTAAAGGGAGAAGCCACCTCACTCAGCTGCTTTTTTTCTCTCTCTCTAAAGCAGGCTTTCTTGTGGACCAGAGTCGTCTTGAACTCGATGTGTAGCTGAAGATGACGTCGAACTCCTAATCTTCCCAAGGGCTGGGTCACAGCATATGCCACCACTCCAGGTTCCCAAAGTGCTGAGGGGCGTCCTCAGCCTCCCTTTTTCTGTGTTATTTTTTTGAGATGAGCTCAGGTGGCCTAGGCTGGCCTTAAACTTGCAGTAGAGCTAAGGGTGATTCCCAACTCCTTATCCTCCTGCCTCTGTTCACAAATGCTAGGATTACTGACATGCGCCGCCACATCTAGCCTCACTGCTCCTAATTTATCCCTGACAGATTTAGGCTCAAGGGGGCGACAGACCCTGGGCAAACCTGTTCCCTGCGCTGGCAACCATTGCTGTTGCTGCCAGCAGCTGGGCTGAAGTAACACAGACACGGTGTGTGGCTGGGCTTAGTACAAGGTTTAACCTGCTCTCCACAACAGCCCCGTGGAGCACAGCTGGCTTGGCCCACATCATTTAATGGAAACTGAGGCTCCTGTGTTAATTAGTTGCTCAAAATGTTCTCGCAAGGGGTGGAATCAGGCTCTGGGCCAAGTCCAGCACCCTGGGTTCTCTCTACACCGCACTGAGAAGCTGGAGGACAGGATCTGTTTCTGCTGTC
>VZQC01011063.1:822803-833501 GCA_009823505.1 Rhizomys pruinosus | reverse complement strand
CCCCCCCCCCCCCCCCCGAGTAGGAGCTGCAGTCCCGCCAGGGAAGAAAGCCAGCTTGGGTCCTGCCTCTTTGCTTCCATGGGGCTTCCAAAGGTTGAAACCTTAGATGTTACGGACGTTCTCCCCCAGCATAGTTCATACACGTGAGGGTGCACGAATGTCATTTCAGATATGATGCCAGGGGCTGCGAGGCCTCCCGAGGCCCTTCAGTGGCTCCCAGGTGGAGAATTCCCATGAGACCTGTCTGTTACTTACATGAGAGGTGACAGTCATACTATGCAGAACACACATTACAGTGCACAGAAGCCTGCTTGAGTGTTTGTCTAAGCCTCTCCCTCATCTTTTTGCCTGTCCTTGATGCTAGGGATGGAGCCAGGGCTTTGTACATCCTAGGCAAGCACTTTTCTATTGAGCTGCAGCCCCAGGCCTAAGCAACACCCCCCTCCTGTTTTTGAGGCAAAGTCTTGGTGGGTAGACAGGCTGGAACTTACGAATTGCTTGTCTCAACCTCATAAATGCTGGGATTACAGGCGTGTGCACCCAGGCCCTGCAAACAGTTCTTCTTCTTCTTTTTTGAGACAGGGTCTCCCTAGAGCCCCAGCCAGCTTGGAATTTACTCTGTAGACCAGGCTGGCCTTGAACTCACAGAGATCCACCACCACGCCTGGCTTAAAGATGGTTCCTCACTGCCATGTGGGTGCCGGGAATTGAACCCTGGTCCTCTGCAAGAGCAGTGGTTACTCTTAAACACTGAGCCATCTCTCCAGCCCCACAGTTCTCCTTTTTTATTTTTATTTTTTGGTCTTTTAGAGACAGGGTCTCCCTGTATCCCCAGCTGTCCTGGAACTCACTCTGTAGACCAGGCTGGCCTTGAACTCACAAAGATCCGCCTGCCTCTACCTCCCAAGTGCTAGGATTAAAGGCGTGCGCCACCACACCTGGCTCAGCTTCTTTTTTTAAGTTTTATTTTATGTATATGTGTGTTTCACTTGCTGTATATAAATGTACCCATACTTGCAATGCCAGGGGGGGCCAGAAGAGGGCAATGGATTCCCTGGGACTGGAATTACAGACAGTTGTTAGCCACCACGTGGGGCCTGGGAACCAAACCTGTGTCCTCTACAAGAGCACCCAGTGCTCTTAAGCCCTGAGCCATCTCTCCACCCTATCTCCATCCCCCTGTTTACAGCAGGATCTCATGTACCCCAGGCTGGCCTCAAACTTGCTATGTAGCCAAGGATAACTTTGAGCTCTTGATCCTCCTACTTCTACTGCCTGAATATTGGGATTACAGGCATGTGCTGCTGTAATACCCAGTTTCATCCACCCCATTTGTTTGTTTGTTTGTTTGTTTGTTTGAGACAGGGTCTTCCTCTAGCCCCAGCTTGCCAGGAACTTGCTATGTAGACCAGACTAGCCCCAATCTCACAGAGATGTGACTGCCTCTGCCTCCAGAGTGCTGCGATTAAAGGCATGTGCCACCATGTCCAGCTTCATCTGAAACATTTTTAATAGTGAGCATTAGAAATGATCTGACTGGCCATCAATTGGAGACTGGGTAAATAGGTCAAGTCCACCTGAGCCACAGAATACCACACAGCAGTTCTGAGAAAGGATGGCGTAAGCATAAGCAGGCGTAGCTTCCGAAGTTATTTGCTGAGTGGGCAAAAGCATGTTGAAGTGACACACATTACTGTAGAGTAAAACAAAGTGAAATCTCTCAATAATATTAATTAATTCTTTTATTAAAATTTATTTATTTATTTTATGTGTATGAATGTACTGTCTGCATGCAGGTCTGTGCACCTGTGTCGTGCAATGCCGCAGAGGTCAGAAGAGGGCATCGGATTCCCCTGGAACTGGAGTTCTCCTGGAATTGGAGTTACAGATGGTTCTGGTTCTCAGTTGCCATGTGGGTGTGGGGGATCGAACCTGGGTCGTCTGCAAGAGCAGTCGGTACTCTTAACCGCTAGGCCATCTCTCCAGTCCAATATCAATTAATTCTTATAGCTATGGAAACGTTTATGTAAATGCATATAAAAAGCACTGGACTGTGGCCCAAGACTGATGGTGCAGGGATTCCTTCAAGGGAGGAGGTTCTGGTATAAGGTAAGATAGTCCAGTCCTATTTATAGTACGGTGAATGTGTGTGTGTGTGTGTGTGTGTGTGTGTGTGTGTGTGTTTAGAGTCAAGACCCAAGGCCTTGCCAATGCTAGACACACACTTTACTGGGCTACATCCCCAGCTCTTGTATTTGGTCATTTGTTTTAATTTTAAATTTTATTTATTATTTTTACTGTATGAGTGTATTACATGCATGTAGGTAGTGTTGTGCAAAGCCCTCAAAGGTCAGAAGAGGGGATCAGATTCTCTTGGCATTTGAGTTATGGACTGTTGTTAACTGCCATGTGGGTGCTGGGAATCAAACCCTGGTCCTCTGCAAGAGCATCCAGTGCTCTTGATCGCTGAGCCATCTCTTCAGTCCTGTTTGTTTGTTTTGAAATAGGGTCTTACTATGTAGCCCTGGCTGACCTCGAACTCACAAAGACCTGCCTGCCTCTGCCTCCCCAGTTCTGAGGACTAAAGATGTGTACTATCACTACACCTGGCTAAATATTTGTTGGGAATTTATTTATTTATTTATTTATTCATTTATTTATTTATTTTTGTGTGGGGAAGGAGACATGTGTACTGTGGCCTGCACTTGTGGAGGTCAAAGGACAATTTTCGGGAGTTGGTTCTTGCTTACTACATGGGTCCTGGGCATTGAACTCAGATCTCAGCCTTAGCAGCAGACACCTTTACCTGCTGAGCCATCTTGCTGGCCCCAGCCCTTGGTTGTTTTTTTTTTTAATCATCTTTTAAATTCTGTATGTGTATGAATGACACTCTGTGTCCTGCACAGTCTGTGCACCCGTGTCGTCAACCCACGGAGGTCAGAGAGGGTCTCGGATTCCCTGGAAATGGAGTTCTCCTGGAAGCCCTTGGTTTTTTTTAAGGCAAAATCTCATTATGAGACCCAGGTTGGCCTCCAACTTGATACTTCCCAACTTCTGCTTCAGGCAGCCAGGATTACAAGGCCTGTCCAATACAAACTGGCAGTTCTTATTAAAAAAATTTTTTTGGGGGGGCTGGAGATGACTACATCGGTTAGATTCCGCCCTCTCAGAGAGAACCGGGTTTCTAATCCCCAGCCCACACAGGGCAGCCGAAACCATCTGAAACTCCAATTCCAGAGAACTCCAATTGCCAGGGCCACATTGAAATCATACCCTCTTCTGACCCTCTGCGGACATTGCACGACACGGGTGCCCAAACCTGCATGCAGACAGTACATTCATACACATACAGAAAATAAATAAAATTAAAAAAAAAATAATAAATAAAATATTTTTTATCCCCAGCACTCGGGAGGCAGAGGCGATGGTTTCTGGTGAGTCAAGGCCAGCCTGGTCCATACATACGTGAGTTCCAGGAGAGCCTGAGGCTACTGGAGACCCTGTCTCACAAAGTACAAAAAAAATGATGGTGTATGTGTGTGAGTGCCTGCATGTATGTATGTGTACCCTGTTGTGTGTGCAGTCTGGTGCCTTTGAAGCCAGAAGAAGGCATTGGCTCCCTGGAACTGAAGTTATAGGCATTTGTGAGCTTGTCATTTGCCGTTCTGGACCTGAACGTGGGTCCTTTGCAAGTAGCAGAAAGTAATTTTAACTGCTGAGCACATCTCTCTAGTCCCTGGAGTATACTTAATTTTTTAGTAAGGAGAATGTATCCTTGTATTATTTATGAACTTAAAACCACTTAAAAAATGCAATGTAAGCCCAGCGTGGTGGCACGCGCCTTTAATCCCAGCACTCGGAGGTAGAGGTAGGCAGATCTTGTGAGTTCAAGGCCAACCTGGTCTACAGAGTGAGCTCCAGGACAGCTGGTAATAAAAGGGAGACCCCTGCCTCAAAAAAAAAAAATAAATAATAAATAAAAAAATAAAAAAAAAAATGCCAATGTAAAAAAAATGCAGTTAGAGTAAAGTCAGAGAGGGAAGGAGAGGTCAGACAAGACTCCCAAGGTGTGCCCACGAGGCCCCCATCTCCCAAGGTGACTCTAGATTTTGTCAATTGGCAATTGGTTTCTAACCATCAGGAGTGCTAAGAATGGGGGCCCAATCCCCACACTTGGGGGCAGGGTAGAGGCAGGCAGATTTTCATGAGAAACGCCAGTCCTACCTAGGTGCAGTTCCGCCCGCAGGCAGATTACATAGTGAGACCCTGCTCAAAAAAAAATAAAAATTAAAAAAAATAGTGAGTTTAACGCCAGCTGGGACTAAAGGGAGACCCTGTTTCCAAAAAGACAAAAAAAAAAAAAAAAAATACGAAGAAATAAAAACAAAAATACAACACATATGATGTCTGATGTGGGTGAAAGTGAGGGATTGGAATAACAGAGAGATGAATGCAATGGGTGCCAAGGCACACGCAATGCCCCCACCCCAGCAGGAGGCGAAGGTGAGCGGGTGGCAGCGTTTCTGTGCACGTGGCGCCCTCTAGTGGGCTCGGAGTCTCCCAAACTGGTTTTGAAACTGTGCGACCTTGGACCTGAGAGCACTGGCAAATCCAGGGTGTAGGAAACGCCCTAACAGCAAGGATTTGCCAGTTCTTCTAGGATCCCCTGTGCTCCTAGTAGAGGTGCGAAATGAGAGCCGGCTACTGGAGTCTACCGGGGACCAGGCCATCTGGGGTGACTTGGTTATCAGGGCTGTGGGGAGATTTTCCATAGACTGGAGGGCCCCACAGAGGACTGCGGATGTGCAGGAGGGCGGGGGCTCCTGAGGATGCCGAGCCTGGGACTCAGATGTCAAATCCCGGCAGGGAGCCCTTCATCCCGGCAGGAAACCGAACATCTGGTGGGATCTTTGCAGAAGACAGAGAGAGGAGAGGGCGCAGGCAGTCTGGCAGGGAAATAAGTCTTGAGAACCCCAGGACCGCATGAACCTGGGGCCTGGTGATGTAAGTCTGTAATCCCAGCACTTGGGAGTTAGAGACAGGAAGTTCCGAAGTTCAAGGCTATTTTCTGCTACAAAGTGAGTTTGAGGCCAGCCTGAGCTACATGAGCCTCTAAAAACAAAAATAAAACAAACACTAGTCCCCTTAAGAGGGAGGACTGTCAGTTCCCGAGGGTCCCCTGCAGAGATGAGGGCTGTGGCCTCTAGGGAAGACAGTCAGTTGGATTGCTGTGGGCAGGACCGGAAAAGCCCCTGGCTAATGGGGTCCCTGGTACAGGGTTGGTGACAGCCAGATAGGAATGGACGCGGATCCCAGGACCAGGCCAGGCTGAGAGGCGGTAGAACACAGAAGTAGGATTCAACGTGGGGGCCTTGCTCTCAGGGCGCATGCACACTTTCCTTAGCTGCTTCTGGGTTCACTTGCCTTCCCACAACCCTTCAGGCAGAGGGTGGGGATGGTGTGATCAGGAAGAAGGAGTCCCATCCTGGGAAGCACTGTGCTGGGTCCTGGGCACCTCAGGGGCCTGAAGGGCCCTGCCTGCCCCGCCTTTTTCTACAGCCCTCACCTCTTCCCTCCTCGGGCCTAGATTCTGACCCTTCACCTGTTTCAGCCCCTGCCCCAGGATCCTACACAGAGTCTTCCTCCTAAATTTTCAAATTTTTATTTATTTTATATTTTATTTTATTTCTTTTTGGTCTTTTTTTTTTTGAGACAGGGTCTCCCTTTATCCTCAGCTGGCCTGGAACTCACTGTGTAGACAGGGCTGGCCTTGGCTCACAGAGACCCACCTGTGAGTGTAAGTGTATGTGTCTGCGGGAATGAATTCCACTGAGTGCACGTGCTTAAAGAGGCCAGAAGAGGCCAGCAGACCCCTTGCAGCCCATAGTTACAGGCAGTTGTGAGCTGCTGATGTGAATTTTGGGAACTGAACTCAGGTCCTCTGGAAAAGCAGTAAGGGCTGTTAACCACTGCCCCACCACTCAGCCCTTGTTTATTTTGGAGTGTGGATGTGGGCACATGTGGAGGTGAGTGTGGATGTCAGAGGACGACTTTTGGTTCTCTCCTTCCACCATGTGGGTTCTTGGGATCGAACTTGGGCTGCAGGCTTGGTGACAAGTACCTTTACCCCTCCTTGAGCCATCTTGCCAGCCCCCCTTTTCTATTTCTGTGTGTGTGTGTGTGTGTGTGTGTGTGTGTGTGTATGTGGTGTGCATGTTTTTTGCATGCAAGTGGGTGTGTATGTATGTGCATGTTTTTTGCATGCAAGTGTGTGTATGTGGTGTGCATGTTTTTTTGCATGTAAGTGTGTGTATGTGGTGTGCATGTTTTTTTGCATGCAAGTGTGTGTGTAGTGGTGTGCATGTTGTTTTGCATGAAAGTGTGTGTGTATGTGGTGGGCATGGTTTTTGCATGCATGCATGCGGTGAGTGCACCTGCTTTTGGAGGTCTGAGTTGGTGTTGGGAATCGTCCAGCATAGCTTTCCTCTTGATTCACTGAGGCAGGATCCCTCCATCAAACCCAGAGCTCACCCATATGCCTGGTCTTGCTAGGGAGCTTGCTCTGTCGCTGCCTTCCAGGGTTCCAGCCATGCCCATATGACATTTATGTGAGCTTCTGGGGGTTCAAACTCTGGCCTGTGTGCTTGCATGGCAAGTGCCTTTACTGAGTTGGCTCTCCATTCCTGCAGATAGGATTTTAGGCGGGGAGCCTGAGGCCTTGCTTCTGTTCTCAGCATTTCTGTGGGTGATCCTGAATGACCTGGTCAAACTTGAGAGGCCTGGAGAGGGCAAGGAAGGCACAGCGATACCTATTGCGACCCACAGTCCAGTGAAACCTCAGGTGATTCAGAGGAAAATTGCCTGGCTTTTTATGTGGCTGCTTGGATGTGACCTCGGTTTCTCAGGTTTGCACAGCAAACAGTTGTGTTCACTGAACCATCTCCCCAGCCTTCAGGACAATGGACAAATCTGTTTCCTACTGAGGATGGGCAGGAGGCTCAGCAGGAAAGGATGTCTGCCCCCAAGCCAGCCTGGTGACCCGAGTTCAAATCACCCTCATGGTGGAAGGAGAAAACTGACTCTCACAAGTTGTCCTTTGAACTCTTCTTGTGCACTGTGGCACACACACACACACACACACTGCCCAAACCTGCATGCAGACAGTACATTCATACACATACAGAAATAAATAAAATTAAAAAAAAAAAATAATAAAATAAATATTTTTATCCCAGCACTCGGGAGGCAGAGGCAGGTGGATTTCTGTGAGTTCAAGGCCAGCCTGGTCTACATAGTGAGTTCCAGGAGAGCTGAGGCTACTGGGAGACCCTGTCTCACAAAGACAAAAATAAATGATGTGTATGTGTGAGTGCCTGCATGTATGTATGTGTACCGTGTGTGTGTGAGTCTGGTGCCTGAGAAGCCAGAAGAAGGCATTGGCTCCCCTGGAACTGAAGTTATAGGCATTTGTGAGCTGTCATTTGCGTTCTGGACCTGAACGTGGGTCCTTTGCAAGAGCAGTAAGTAATTTTAACTGCTGAGCCATCTCTCTAGTCCCTGGAGTACTTTAATTTTTTAGTAAGGAGAATGTATCCTTGTATTATTTATGAACTTAAAACCAACTTAAAAAATGCAATGTAAGCCAGGCGTGGTGGCACGCGCCTTTAATCCCAGCACTCGGGAGGTAGAGGTAGGCAGATCTCTGTGAGTTCAAGGCCAGCCTGGTCTACAGAGTGAGCTCCAGGACAGCTGGTAATAAAAGGGAGACCCTGCCTCAAAAAAAAATAAATAAATAAAAATAAAAAATGCAATGTAAAAAATGCAGTAGAGTATGAAGGAGGAAGGAGAGGTCAGACAAGACCCCAAGGTGTGCCCAGAGGCCCATCTCCCAAGGTGACTCTAGATTTTGTCAAGTTGGCAATTGGTTCTAACCATCAGGAGTGCTAAGAATGGGGGCCCAATCCCCACACTTGGGGGCAGGGTAGAGGCAGGCAGATTTCTATGAGTTAAACGCCAGTCTACATAGGTGAGTTCCCGGCCAGGCAGGATTACATAGTGAGACCCTGCCTCAAAAAAAAAAAAAAATTAAAAAAAATAGTGAGTTTAAGGCCAGCTGGGACTAAAGGGAGACCCTGTTTCAAAAAGACAAAAAAAAAAAAGTACTAAGAATAAAACAAAAATACAACACATATGATGTCTGATGTGGGTGAAAGTGAGGGATTGGAATAACAGAGAGATGAATGCAATGGGTGCCAAGGCACACGCAATGCCCCCACCCCAGCAGGAGGCGAAGGTGAGCGGGTGGCAGCGTTTCTGTGCACGTGGCGCCCTCTAGTGGGCTCGGAGTCTCCCAAACTGGTTTTGAAACTGTGCGACCTTGGACCTGAGAGCACTGGCAAATCCAGGGTGTAGGAAACGCCCTAACAGCAAGGATTTGCCAGTTCTTCTAGGATCCCCTGTGCTCCTAGTAGAGGTGCGAAATGAGAGCCGGCTACTGGAGTCTACCGGGGACCAGGCCATCTGGGGTGACTTGGTTATCAGGGCTGTGGGGAGATTTTCCATAGACTGGAGGGCCCCACAGAGGACTGCGGATGTGCAGGAGGGCGGGGGCTCCTGAGGATGCCGAGCCTGGGACTCAGATGTCAAATCCCGGCAGGGAGCCCTTCATCCCGGCAGGAAACCGAACATCTGGTGGGATCTTTGCAGAAGACAGAGAGAGGAGAGGGCGCAGGCAGTCTGGCAGGGAAATAAGTCTTGAGAACCCCAGGACCGCATGAACCTGGGGCCTGGTGATGTAAGTCTGTAATCCCAGCACTTGGGAGTTAGAGACAGGAAGTTCCGAAGTTCAAGGCTATTTTCTGCTACAAAGTGAGTTTGAGGCCAGCCTGAGCTACATGAGCCTCTAAAAACAAAAATAAAACAAACACTAGTCCCCTTAAGAGGGAGGACTGTCAGTTCCCGAGGGTCCCCTGCAGAGATGAGGGCTGTGGCCTCTAGGGAAGACAGTCAGTTGGATTGCTGTGGGCAGGACCGGAAAAGCCCCTGGCTAATGGGGTCCCTGGTACAGGGTTGGTGACAGCCAGATAGGAATGGACGCGGATCCCAGGACCAGGCCAGGCTGAGAGGCGGTAGAACACAGAAGTAGGATTCAACGTGGGGGCCTTGCTCTCAGGGTGCATGCACACTTTCCTTAGCTGCTTCTGGGTTCACTTGCCTTCCCACAACCCTTCAGGCAGAGGGTGGGGATGGTGTGATCAGGAAGAAGGAGTCCCATCCTGGGAAGCACTGTGCTGGGTCCTGGGCACCTCAGGGGCCTGAAGGGCCCTGCCTGCCCCGCCTTTTTCTACAGCCCTCACCTCTTCCCTCCTCGGGCCTAGATTCTGACCCTTCACCTGTTTCAGCCCCTGCCCCAGGATCCTACACAGAGTCTTCCTCCTAAATTTTCAAATTTTTATTTATTTTATATTTTATTTTATTTCTTTTTGGTCTTTTTTTTTTTGAGACAGGGTCTCCCTTTATCCTCAGCTGGCCTGGAACTCACTATGTAGATGAGGCTGGCTTTGAACTCAGAGATCTGCCTGCCTCTGCTTCCCAAGTGCTGAGATTAAAGGTGTGCACCACCACACCCAGCGATTTTTTTTTTCTTTAATGCTAGCGATGGGACTTGGGACCCTAAACCTACTTGGCAAGTGCTCTGTCACTGAACTACACCCCTGACTCCTCTCTTCCTGGAATTATAAAGGTAGTACTATTCCCTTTATTCAGAGCACCGCATTCAGATGCCTGCGTTCTTCTGCTCAGAGGATGGTTGGGATTGAAATGAGCTAGGCATGTGATTAGCTCTTTGAAATGTGTCTTATTGCACAGCAACTGCTGGAGAATCATAAAGAGCCAATATAGATCAGTGTGGGTAAAATATGAACCCCACCCCTGACCTTTACAGTCTCTCTTTCCATATCTAGCTCTGGCTGGCCTGGAACTTACCATGTAACTGAGAATGACTTTGAACTTCCGATCCTCCCTCCTCCACCTCCCAAGCGGTGGAATTACAGGACTGTGCCATCACAGTGGTGGCCTGGAACATACTAGCCCAGTCTGGCCTCGAGCTTTTGGCAATCCTCTTGCTTTTGCCTCCTAAGTGCCTGGCAATATATTTGTATTTTCTTGACCAGATATTTTTTATTATTTATAATGCAATATAAAATATATCTTTATATATTTTTCATTTGATACCACATTTAAAAACCAGCCCCCTAGGTCCATACATAGAAGTCTCATTTCATTTTTAAGGACTATGTAATTTAAGGGAATTTTTCACACTTCTCCGTTGGTTCCTTCTGGAGTGATATTAACAAAAACAGGGTGTACGTGGACGGTCCCAACATTGCCCTTAGTGTGCTTCTCTCTCAGCCCCCCACCCTGCAACATGCCTTCTTGCCCTCTGCCAATGTAGAAATAGCCACCCATGGGGCTGGAGAGATGGCCTAGTGATTAAGAGCACCAACCGCTCTTGCAGAGGACCCGGGTTTGATCCCCAGCACCCACATGGCGGCCGAGAACCATCTGAAACTCCAATTCCAGGATAACTCCAGTTCCAGGGGAATCCGACACCCTTTTCTGACCTCCGTGGCATTGCACTACACAGGTGCACAAACCTACATGCAGACAGTACATTCATACACATAAAAAAAAAAAAAA
>VZQC01011063.1:730353-820074 GCA_009823505.1 Rhizomys pruinosus | reverse complement strand
TGTGTGTGTGTGTGTGTGTGTGTGTGTGTGTGTGTGTGTGTGTGCGCGCGCTTCCAGGTCCTTAGAGGAAAGATCATGGCCAACTTTGAGCAAGGTTCTGCAGTTAAATCATTTTTGCTGTTGCTGTTGTTGTTCTTTTGAGACAGGGCCTCCCTGTAGCTGCTCTGGAACTTGCTATGTAGACCAGTCTGGCCTTGAACTCACAGAGCTCTGCCTGCCTCTACCTCCTGAGTGCTGGGATGAAAAGCATGTGGCACCACACCTGGCTAAATCTTTTTTTTTTTTTTTTTTTTTTTTTACTTAAAAAACCTTGTAGGGGTTGGAGAGATGGCCCAGCAGTTATGAGTGCATACTGCTCTTCCAGAGGACTGGAGTTCGGTTCCCAGCACCCATGTCTAGTGGCTCATAACTGCCTGTAACTCCAACTCCAGGGAATCCGACATGCTCTTCTGGCCTCTGTAGGAACCTGTACTCATGTGCACATACCCATACACAGACACACAGAAACATACACATAGTCAAAAGTAAATTGTAACAAAAACTTGTAAAATCCACACAGAACTAGCCATTTAACCATTTTCAAATCTACAAGCCAATGGCAGTCAGTGCATTTTTTGTGTTGTGTGAATGTCACTGCTACACCACTATAGGGCTCACCGAGCAGTCTTTTACTCAGTGTGATGGTCTCACAGTTCATTAGGTTGGAGCACATATTAATTCTGTACTGTCTTAATACTGGCTGGATAGTATTCCACTGAATGGGCATACCACAGTTGATACAGCCATTCATCAATTGATGGACCTTTGGCTTGTTTCTATTTGTACACAGTGCTGCTACAAGCATTTTCTTCCAAGTTTTTATCTGAAAACTTGCTTTTAATTTTATTTTACTATGTGCTGCATCAATCATGAGATCATATGTTAATTATATGTTTAACTTATTTTAGAGCTACAAAACTGTTTTCCACAGTGGCTGGAGCATGTTATATCCCCTTTAGCAATGTATGAGGGATCCAGTTTTTCCACATCCTTGTCTATACTTGTTATTTTCCATTTTCTTAAATTTAGTTTTCATTATAGCCATCCCAGTGGGTGTGAACTGGTATCTCACTGTGGGTTTTGTTTTTATTTTTAGATATATTTTATTTTATGTTTTGGTTGTTAGCCTTAGCCTTTAATGGTCACGCTATCCCTCCAGCCCTAGATTTATTTTATTTTATGTTTTGGTTGTTAGCCTTAGCCTTTTAACGGCTGCACTATCCCTCCAGCCCTAGATTTATTTTATTTTAGAGTTTTTTTTTTTGTGTGTGTGTGTGTGTGTGTGTGTGTGTGTCTGCACGCGCTTGGGCGCCTGAAGGCANCACACACACACACACACACACACACACACACACTCTGAAATGTAATGAAAGACCTTATTTATTTGTGGCGCTGGTGATTAAATCCAGGCCTTGTTCCTGCTAGGCAGCGTGTTGCACAGAGCCATACCCTTAGCCTCCTTTTAACTTTCTGGTTTCTTTTTTTCTTTTTTTGAGACAGGGTCTCCCTGTAGCCCCAGCTGGCCTGGAACTCACAGAGACCCGCCTGCCTTTGCCTCCTGAGTGCTAGAATTAAAGGTGTGTGCCACCATGCCCAGCCTAACTTCGTTTTAAGGTAGGGTCTCACTATATTTCCTAGGCTGACCTTGAACTTGTGACCCTCCAGAGTAGCTCCTATTACAAGCCTGCCCCACCAGGCTTGCTGGAAATGATCATTTGAATACCAAAGTACAGAAAACTAACAAAGACTAGATCATCCTTAGAAAGACTGTTATGGTTCTTCACTGACATTTGGGCTGGGGACAGATGAGGACAGGATCAGAGGACAGCTCTGGAGAGTTCTGGATGCGTGTGTGTGTGTGTGTGTGTGTGTGTGTGTGTGTGTGTAGGAAAATGGTGGTGATGACAGTCTGGGAAGATGGCTGACAGATGAGGACAGGATCAGAGGACAGCTCTGGAGAGTTCTGGATGCGTGTGTGTGTGTGTGTGTGTGTGTCTGCACGCGCTTGGGCGCCTGAAGGCATGAGCATAGGTGTCCACGGAACCCCGGACAAGATTCTCCTGGAAATGGAGTTACAGGCTGTGTGAGCCGCCTGCAATAGATGCTGGGAACAGAACTTACGTCCTCTGTAAATGCAATATGTGCTTAACCGCTGAGCCCAGGCTCCAGCTCCTCACTGTGGCTATAATTAGCCAAGCAGGTCGCTCACTCACACGGTGCCGCCCGCAGTTTCCCCACCTCTAGACTGGGATGCAATATAGGCTGTGAAGAGTGAAATGAGCAAGTCCTGTGAAGGATTTAGCTTCGTGTCCGTGACGCATCATACCGGCTCAGTAGTCCCAGCTGTCTTTTGGAGGGAGGTTGGCTGCCTCCTGTGCCTCTGGGCTCTGATCAGCGGGCACTCTGCAACTTAAATTACAGCGGCTTCCTTTTTGCCTAGTGGTCCCCACCCTCCTACAAGAGCACCCGGGACGCCACAGGAGCCTCTGCCTTTCAGAAGCCAGGCTGACATCTATGAGGCCAGCAGCAGCACCCTCCCCCGCCCAACCGTGGTTTCCATTTCCATCAGCTTGCCCCAGCCCTGCACGTCCCTGCTGAGTTTTTTTTTTTACTATATTTTTTAATTTTTTATTATTATTTATTTTTATGTGTATGAATGTACTGTCTGCATGTAGGTTTGTGCACCTGTGTTGTGCAATGCCACAGAGTTCAGAAGAGGGTCTCGGATTCCCCTGGAACTGGAGTTCTCCTGGAATTGGAGTCACAGACGGTTCTCAGCCGCCTTGTGGGTGCTGCGGATCGAACCCGGGTCCTCTGCAAGAGCAGTCGGTGCTCTTAACCGCTAGGCCATCTCTCCAGACCCCCCTGTTGAGTTCTATGGCCTGCTCACTACCTCCGCATAGCGGACAGTCTTGGAAGTGCATCCTTCCCTTGCTGAGATGCAAGAAGAGTTCTTTCTCCCTTACCCAGAGCAGGGGCTGGGGAGAGGGTGGGGGTTAGGTGGGGAGATGGCCCTGAGGCATAATTTATACCCCAAGTTCTCCGTGGGACCAGGCAGGGCCATTCTCTGCAATGTACCCTTGTTGGCCTCTTCGTACTGCTTTGGCTGCCCTGTAGCCTTTCAGTTTCCCCAGGGACACCCCAAAATCATATAGCCATGCATCCTTAACTCAGGACCTGGGTCTGGGGATCTGGCACACGATAGAGCATCCACTGAGTGTCACACCCTGTGCAAAGTGCCAAGACAGACTGAGAAGAATAAGCTGGGATTCCTCCCACAGAGGCACTCTGGCTGGAGGTGGGAGTGAAAGGAAGAAGGGGAGGGGTGGGGGAGAGGAAGCAGGTGAGCGGGGGAGGGGAGGGGGCGCGCTCCAGAGCAGCGTCAGCCATGCGGTTACTGTTCCCAGGCACTAGACTGCACACCTCACATACCTTTCTTGCTTTGAATCCTGTGACAGACAGCTCTGTGATTGACACGGTATCATCACCTCCACACCTTATAAGTGAGCAAACTGAGGCCCGGGGAGGCCAGTACTCTGTTGAAGATTGCACAGCTTGGAAGAGGCATCAGTCACTTTGAGCCCAGCACTCCTCACTGGCCTCTCCTTTAGGTAGGGGCCCGCATTTCAAGACCAGGAGGATGCACAGCCACTCCTTGAAGCAGAGGAGAGAGGCTTTTTAAATTCCAGCCTTCCCGGGACTGGTAGGAAGGTTTCATAAGCACTTTGTCACTGATCTCAGAAAACCTCTGTGAATGATTGAAATTAAGAAGAAAGAAGCGGGGCTGGAGTGGTTAGAGCACTGGCTGCTCTTGCAGAGGACTCAGGCTTGGTTTCCAGCACCTCCATGGCAGCTAACAACCATCCTTAATTCCAGTTCCAGGAGATCCAATGTCTCTTCTGGCCTCTGTGGATACTGCAGGCATGGGTTCACTTAACATACATTCAGACAAAACACTCATACACATAAAATAAACAAATTTTTTAGTTGGGCGTGGTGGTGCACGCCTTTTAATCCCAGCACCTAGCACTTGGGAGGCAGAAGCAGGTGGATCTCTGTGAGTTAAAGGCCAGTCTGGTCTACATAGGGAGCTCTAGGCCAGCTGGGGGTAAGGAAACTGTGTCTCAAAAAGATAAAAAAGGGCCCCAATAATAATAATAATAATAAAATATAAATAAAAACAATTTTCTTAAGAAAGAGGGTTCTGGCATAGTAGTACACATTTTTAGTCCCAGCACTCAGGAGGCAGAGGCAGGTGGATTTCTGTGAGATCAAAGCCAGCCTGATCTACATATCAAGTTCCAGGCCAGCTGGGGCTACAGGGAGACAGGGATTACCCCTCTCAGAAGGATAAATAAATAAATAAATAAATAAATAAATGGAAGGAAGGAAAAAATGAATGAATGAAGGAAGGGCTAGAAAGATAGCTCAGTAAAGAGAACTTATTGCTCTTCCAGAGCTCCTGAGTTCAGTTTCTAGCACGCATGTGCGGTGGCTCACAACTTCTGTAACTCCATCTCCAGGGATTCAAAGCCCTCTTCTGGCCTCCTCAGGCATCCTCCCTACACCCCACACATAAATAAAAATAAATCTTAAGAAAGAAGGAGGAAGAGGAAGTGAAGGAGGAGGGGTAGAAAGGGAGAAGCTGAAGTCAATCAAGCCCAGCTCTGCAAGGTTGTCCACATTCTGTTTTCCTGGAGATAAACAAGTAGAGGTGCTGGCTAGGGGTTGGTAGGGCAGCCCTGTGAAGACCTTATTGCATGCAAGTGTCATGGTGAAATACAGTCTCAACTGCTGCCTGGTTTGCTTTCCTTGGCATCTGAGCTCTCTGGAATGGGGATATATATGGGGAGACAATACGAAGGTGCCCCAGACTCCCATGGAGGTTGGAGACATCAAGGGATGCCAAGGCAGGAACTCGAGGCAGGAGCTTGAAGCAGAGACCACAGAGAAACACTGCTTACTGGCTTGCTTGCTTCCAGGTTTATGGTCAGCTATCTTTCTTATGAAGTCCAGGACCACCTGCCTAGGGATGGCACTGTCCATAGAGGCCTGGGTGCTTCTACACAAATTAGCAGTCAAGAAAAGGGCCCACAGATATTCCCATAGGCCAGGTGATGAGACAATTCCTTAATGAAGGTTCTCTCTTCTCAGATGTGTCAAGTTGACAGCCAAGATTAGCCATCACAGTGAGCATCTGCCAAATGGGGAACATACTATCACTGGTCTCAGGACTGTGAGACTGAAAAGAGATGGCCATGGAGCAGATGGAATCAGCCTTGTGCATCATGGATATGAATGGTGACTATTAGTGTTATTAGGAAATGAGAGGCTCTGCAAGGCTAAGACTCTTGACTATGAAGTCACTCAGCAGTCCTTGATAGAAGTCTTCCAGATATCCCTGATCCCTCTGTCTTCCTGGGGGCAAGATAAATGGGGTTGACCAGATGGCTCAGTGGGTAACCTACTGGCCATCCTAAAAATCCAAGTTCAGTCCTTGGAACCCACATGGTGGAAGGAGAGAACTGACTCCTGAAAGTCCTCTGTGATCTCTCTCTCTTCTCAACAAATAATTAATAAAAGTTAAAAATATAGAAAAGGGTACCAGGCATAGTGGCACATGTCTTTAATCCGAGGTAGAGGCAGGTGGATCTCTGTGAGACTAAGGCCAACCTGGGGCTGTAGGGAGATCCCATCTGAAAAAAAGATAAAGGTTCCTGCTACCCTCTGCCCCAGCCTTCCCTTCCTGGCTGGTTCCATCCTATACAGGGGTTCTGGTGATCCCTGACAGCCTGATGCAATAGGACTTAAAAGGGCTGAAAGGGGGGTTATTACCCTGGACGTTGAGGACATTGTGCACCAGCCTGTGGGCCTTGTGGAGGGTGGGCGACAGCTGGCCTATGTGAGGACTTATGGGCTTTCACTAAACAAAGGTTGTTTATTTGATCCCTAGCTGACCTGTTGCTTGGAGTCTTGGTCAGAAGGTGGAGGCAAAGGTGACAGCTGTGAGGAGCCGTTCACTGGTAGGGAGGCTGGGGCAGGGCCTCTGAGAGACCGTGCCTGAAGACATTGCCTGTTTCAGGCAGGTACTATTGGTTGAGGAGCTATGGTTGCAGGCAGGGTGAGGCATAGAACCAAAGTCACACTTTCACAGAGGCCAGTTCCACCCCTGACCTCACAGGCACAGTGACAGGCCTACATCTGTGTAGAGACTTTCCCTGGCATCATGGAAGAAGCAGGAAACTCTGACCACGCAATTGTCAGGGGGCTGTCTTCCCTGAGACTGGGGACTCCCTGTGATCAGAGATCATCTCTTCCCATGCGACACTTTATTTATTTATTTATTTATTTATTTATTTATTTATTTATGTGTGTATGAGTGTACTGTCTGCATGTAGGTTGGTGCACCCGTGTACTGCAATGCAGCAGAGGTCAGAAGAGGGTGTCGGATTCCCCTGGAACTGGAGTTAAGGACGGTTCTCAGCCTCCATGTGGGTGCTGGGGATCGAACCCTGGTCCTCAGCAAGAGCAGTTGGCACTCTTAACCGCTGAGCCATCTCTCCAGCCCATAGACACTTTATTCTTAAATATATTAATTAATTAATTTCATGTGTATGAGTGTATTGCCCGCATGTATACAAGTGCACCTGTGTTGTGCAATGCCCATGGAGGTCAGAAGAGGGTGTCAGATCCCTAGAACTAGAGTTACAGAGAGTTGTCAGCTGCCATGTGAGTGCTGGGAACCAAACCTGGGCTCTCTGCAAGAGCAGCCAGTGCTCTTAACCACTGAGCCATCTCTCCAGCCCCAGGAGACTTTCTTTCTTTCTTTCTTTCTTTCTTTCTTTCTTTCTTTCTTTCTTTCTTTCTTTCTTTCTTTCTCTTTCTTTCCTGTTTTTTGAGACAGGGTCTCCCTTTGGTCCCAGCTGGCCTAGAGCTAGCTATGTAGACCAGGCTGGCCTTGAGCTCACAGAGATCCACCTGCCTCTGCCTCCCGAGTGCTGGGATTAAAGGTGTGGGCCATCATACCTGTACATGGCCAGAGATACTTTCTTACTGGGAACTCAGCTTAAGTTTTTCTCATGGACAGTCTCCATAGAATGAATCGTAGCCATGAACATGCGCCACCCCTAGACTGCAGATGCTTATTCTGAGGTCAGTCTGGTGTCCACCCCTCCCGCCCCCCATCTAGGTTATTTTGAAGTGTGCCTAAGACATCAAGCACTTTGCCACCCCTCCCGCCCCCCATCTAGGTTATTTTGAAGTGTGCCTAAGACATCAAGCACTTTGCAGATAACTCAGAACTGTATCTAGATATAAGTGCTCTCCCAAAGTGGAAAAAGCACCTTAATTACATGAATTTCCAGCTTCACCCAGTGCCATTTGCTCTTGGTTATGGGATCCTTCCTCTTCCGTTTCCGGCCATAAAAGGGGCCCTGAGCTGAGTAGTTCTGCATGTGTGGTGGGTTGACTTTGACCTTCCTCTGTCTGTGGGAGAGCAGAGGAAGAAGTGACCTCTGAGATCAGGCCTGACTCTGACCCTTGTCGATGCTGTCTCCTAACTCATGCCTGAGCTCCTGCTGAGGGTCTTGGGGACTGTCACTCTCTTTTGGGAGTGTAGTATTAGGTTTACTCAGGTGATGGCACTCAAACCTTTCTAATCTAATCTAATCTAATCTAATCTAATCTAATCTAATCTAATCTAATCTAATCCTAAGTGTGTGTTCGTGTGTGTGCATGTATGCTTGGGCGTATGTACATGTATAGGAGCATGCATGTGGAGGCAGAGGTGGACCTGGGTTGCCTTCCTCAGTTGTGTTCCTGTTTGTTTGTTTGTTTACTTTGAGACAGGGTCTCCCCGAAGCCCCAGCTGGCCTGGAACTCACTATGTAGACCTGGCTAGCCTCCATCTCACAGAGATCCACCTGCCTCTACCTCCTGAGTGCTGGGATTAAAGGTGTGTGCCACCACACCTGGGCCATCTTGTGTTTCAGGCAGGTTGTCTCCCTTAACCTGGAGCTTAGTGATGCAGCAATTCTCCCTGCCTTCCACCCACCTCCTGTCTCTTCAATCAGTGTTAGGTGATTGGCTTTTTACATGAGCGCTAAGGATTTGAACTCAGGTCTTCATGCTTGCGTAGCAAACTGCACCCACTGAGCCATCTGCCAAATGTATGTTTATTCATTTCCATCCCTCCCTCCTACTTTCCTTGCTCCTTCATAGTGTACTGTAGTACCTGATCGATATCTTTCTGTTTGTGTGATGACTACAGTGGATATGGCTGTTTTCTAAACATGTATTATTGTTTTCATACTTTGGCAAATTTCATTGTTACATATTTGGAACTAGCTTTGTTGGTTTAAGTTGCTGCCTGTCTCCCAACCCCAGTTTCCCACCTACACTTACCATGAATGAGCTGCTTTCACAACCATTTATGTGCCATGGAATGCTCCAGTAATGCTGACTGTGAATGGAGTTGCTTGGTCACAGGAGCCTTATATACTGAGTCTGACAAGGGGTGGCCAACCCAGGGCCAGAGTGGCTGCCCAACCTACTCTGTCTCCCACAGGGCAAGTGGCTACTGTGTCCCCATGTTTCCACCAGTGCTGGGCTTTATCCAATTTTCTTATTTTTGTTCCTCTACTCAAGGTAAAGTGAGGCCTGGTGGCTTTCAGTATTATTTGTCTTCTTCTTCCTCTCCCCTGCTCCTTCCCCACCTCCTCTCCCTTCTCCTCCTCTTCCCTCTCCTTTTCTTCTTGAAGCAGGGTCTCACCCGATAGCCAGGCTTGACTGGAGCTTGCTATGTAGACCAGGCCAGCCTCAGACTTGTGATGATCCTTATGCCTCAGCCAAGTACTGGGATTACCAGCTCAAGCCACGGCTGGATAGCTTTCCTTCTGTGCCTGTTAGCTTGGGGGTTCTGGCTCCTTCATTCTGCTCTCTGTCCCTCTTGACCATTTTCAGGATAGGATCCCTGTCCTCTTGTTTCTCAACTGAGCCTTCTCACTCCAAAGAGTCTAGATATTTCCTCTGGGTCTGTTCTGACCCTGGGAGCATCCGCTGTCATTCTGTCATCTTTCCGGCACTTTGAAATCTGAGTCCTCTCCCTCCTGCCGGCTCCTTTAAGAGTGGATGGCACAGAGAGGCCCTTCTCACAGTCTCTGCCCTTTTGCTAAATGCCAGGTGTCAGGGACAAGGTACAGCTTGCACCAGGAACTTGCTTTTCATGTGGGGCCCCGGCTTGGGGGAGGGACAGGCCAGGGTAACATGACAGTGTCCAGTGTCCTGGCCCTGTGCTTGGAGGTCCTTTTCCTAGCAAGGTCATGCTATCATACCTGGGGTCTCCAACTTGATGAGGACCCCATGTCTAGTCTCAGAACCTCCAAGTTGATCCTCAGTGTGAGAAGCCTCCATGTCCATAGACCAGGGTGCTGGCTCGTGCAGCAGGATCGCAGCTGCTAGGCAGGGTGGCCTTCCTAGGGGAGGCGCCTTTAGGCATTAGCACTCTGGAGAAAGCCCAAGCGTTCTCCAGGGCTTAGGAAAGACTTAGTGGAGCCCTGGTTGGAAGGAGAGCTCTGTGCCTGGGCTCACTGTTTCCAGGATTTTTCCCTTTCAGAGTTAAACAGGGTTGAAAGTATTTTATTTATTATTCAAATTTTTGATTGATTGATTGATTGAGTTTTGGTCTTTTTTTTTTTTTTTTGTCTTTTCGAGACAGGGTCTCCCTGTAGCCCCAGCTGGCCTGGAACTTGCTCTGTAGACCAGGCTGGCCTTGAACTCACAAAGATCCGCCTGCCTCTGCCTCCCGAGTGCTAGGATTAAAGGCATGTGCTACCACGCCCGGTGATTTTTGGTCTTTTTGAGATAGAGTCTCCATGTAGCCCCAACTGGCCTGGAACTCTCTAGTAGACAAGGGAGGCCTTGAACTCACAGAGATACACCTGCCTCCTGAGTGCTGGGATTAAAGATGTGTACCACCACGCATGGCAGACTTATTTGTTTTTATTTTATGTGTATGAATGTTATGCCTGCCTGTGTATAAGTGCACCTGTGTCATGCAATGCCCGAGGAAGACAGAAGAGGGAGTCAGATCCCTTGGAATCGGAGTTACAGACAGTTGCTGGCCACCAGTGGGTGCTGGGATTCGATCCAGGGTCTTCTGCAACAATAGCCAGTGCTCTTAAATGCTGAGCCATCACTCCAACCCCTTTATTATTTTTATTTTATGTGTGTGAGTCTATTGCCTACATGTATGTAAGTGCACTTTTGTCATGCAGTGCCCTCGGATGTCAGATGGTTGTTAGCCATCATGTGGGTACTGGGAATTGAACCTACGTCCTCTGCAGGAGCAGCCAGTGCTCTTAACTGCTAAGGCATCTCTCCAGCCCCCCCCCCCCCGGGTAAGCAGGGTAGACTGCTGGGGTCTGGTGTGGGGTCAGCAGGCCTATCTCTGTCTTCACCCTCAGTTACCCTGTGCAAGTCACTTTCTCTTCTGGGGCCTCAAGCCTCCCTACCCCACACCTCTAGCTCTGGAGGGTTCTGCAAGGCCCTAGAGTTCCTTAGATGACACCAGGATGGTAGGAATGATTCTTCTTCACCCTGCCACACCTTTCAAGGCCTAGTGTGACAAGGACAGGGGCTGTTCAGTCTCTGGCTCCAGGCCCTTGCTGCTTCCTGGCATTGTAAACTTTCCTCACAGCCCACTGGCACGCAGCTTCTGCCAGTTGGCAGGCCTGGCTGTGAGGCATGAGCACTTTCCATTGAGAACCTTGCTATTGTTTTACCCACTTTGCAGATGACATGGGGTGGGATGGAGGGCAGAGAGTGATTATCAGCCCCTTGCACAAGTCACCCAGCTCCTAAGTCACAGGACAGGGATTTGAACTTGTATAGCTCTGTCTACTCCACAGTCTATTTCCTAATGACCTCTTACCTTTCAGAAGGAAATTCCAGCATCCTTTGGCCTTCTCCACATTTTTCTAACCCAAACCCCAATGCCACACAGCCCCACAGCTTTCCCTTCGCACCCCACCCCCTTCCCTGTCCCCGGCCTGCTGGCTTTCCCAGAGTTCTTGCTTCCTTGCATCTCTTTGGGGTGTCCCCAGTGCCCCTGGGATGCCAGCTGTGGCTGCTGCCCACACAAAGCCGGAGGGCAGGGGGGACGATAAGTTTCCTCTGCAGGGCCTACCCTGTAGTAAACTCCAGCCCTGAAGGAGATGAGGTGATATCTGGGTGTCACACACAGGGAGACAACCCCCTTCCCGAGACTGAGCAGGGAGACTGTGGGCAGGTCTTCCTCTGGGGCCCTGGGTCCTGGCAGCTGGCCTGGCACGTACCTGATGTGGGCAGCCTGAAGGCGACGTGCCTGTCGTGCCAGAAACCTCTAAGTTATCAGAGGGGAGTGAAGGGGCTGGGACTCCCAGCTCCCAGATGGACGTGCAGGGACTCATGCCCTGGAGTGTGTGTGTGTGTGTGTGTGTGTGTGTGTGTGTGTGTGTGTGTCTGCACGTGCGGCTGTATGACGCAGGTTGCTGTGAGGCTGATGCAGAGGAGGGTGGGAGATCGGAGTTCCTCACCTTACTCTGGTGTTTCCCATTCTGGCACTAGGTGGGGTTCTTCTGCACAAGACCTTCGAATTCACTTCTCACACTTCTTCTACTGGGTGTCCACACAGGCCGGCTGCTTTGCCAAGGGTCATTGTTGGGGTGTTCTGAGGCACCTGGCCAACCCAGCCTGAGGTCTTGTCTCCAACAGATTCATAGAGCAATGGAGTAGCAGGGCCTACCTCCTGGAGGGCCTTTGGGGGCTGGGAAGTACCCCCATCAAGGTCCCATCGATGCCCTCCAGGGTGATGCATTCCACAGTAGAAAGTGATGCCTTGTTCAGGCATGAGGATTATAGCCCGGGAGGCTTGGGCTGCCCTGGGAATGCAGGGGTGGGTGGGCCTTTCCCACCATAGCCCTCCACTTCCTGCCAAAGGCCAGGGTAGAGGATGATCTTGGTGCCCCCCAGCCTGAGGGAGCAGCAGCCCCTCTGAGATGTGAGTGGGGTGGGGGCAGGGCTGGACACCTTGCCTTCTCTCCCTCCATGGGGGGTTGATACCTTGGGGAAGGAGAGCATTTTGTGCAGGTGTCTCTAATGGGCTATTTCAGCGGTGACTGGGGCCTTGGCATGCCTGACCTCTTCTGTCCCCTCGCTTCTACTCTGACCCTCTCCTTCAGATTGAGCCCCCCATTCCTACTAAGCTGGGGATTTCCGCAGGCTGAGCCAACCACCTGACCGTAATTATGGCGCCTTCATCCTGTTGGGGTTAAGCTCCCTGTGGCCTTCCCTCCCCCACCCCAGAGGCCAGGCCTGGGGTCAGAGACTGGAGGCTCCAGCTGGTCTTGGCCCCTCTAGAAAGGCCTGTCTGGTGGCCCCCAGGGGCCCCTGGAGAAGAGGGAACTGCTCCTCCTATGAGTCTGGGTAGATAAGTTAAAATGGTTTCTTTAAAGGTTCCTAGGGACAGAGAGGAGCCCCAGAGTGCTCTCCTCGAGGGCAGGGAGTCTGAGGATGATGGCTGCGCAGAGCATCATCAAGAAAGATTCTGGAGAATGCCCCCGCTTCAGCCTCACACCAGATTTTGGTTCAGTCAGGGCTGGGTAAGCTGGAGTGGTCGGAAACCTTGCCCACAACCAGTCGACGTGAGAGTAGCCACCACTGTGCTCTTCCCACTGTGTGGAACAACCGAGGAGACCTCCATGCAAGGTCACCCAACTAGTGTGTGGCAAGGCTGCGTTGGAACTTAGTTTCTAAGCCTGGCAGTTCGCATCCTCTTGGCCTCCTCTGTCCCCTGGGGACCAGTGGTTGTCACCTCTATTCATTTCATTTCTGACTTGAGGAGCTGTTTGACCTTTGGTGTGAAGTTTACCTCTCTGCTCCTGGATTTTTTATCATTGTGATAATAAAGAACGCTAGAGATAAAAACTGAAAGGAAGTTTGCCTGTATGTGTGAGGGAAGGTTAGGCAGTCCTGTTTTTGCCTGGGGCAGAGGCTAGGGGGAGGGCAGAGGCTTCTGAATCATCTCTCCCATCAGCAGGTGTGGCCCTAGAGCCTGACCTTTGGAACAAGGAGGAGGGAGTGGATGCTTAGAAGTTTCAGACTGGGCAGCACTGGGAGATGCCCAGAAAAGGTAAGGTTCCCTGGCAAGCCTGAAATTCAGCCCTTGCAGAGGCCAGGGGCCTGCAGCTATATAAATGACCATTAGGTGTCACCCTGTGATCATACTTGAAGTGGAGTTGTACAGAAAGCGGCTCATGGTTGGAAGCCCAGTTCACTCACTCACTAAGGAGTTGAGGTGGTGAGCTTGAAGCAGCCCCTGCTGTGGGATGGGTGCCTTGTGAACCTTCCTGTCTCTGCAGTGATGATCTTTCCCGGGACCCGACGGCTCTGGCCTGGGTAAGAGGTTCACTTTTACTTCAGATTCTGACACTGACAGCATTTGTGATCTAAACAGTCCCAGGATCTATGCCGGCTATTTATGCAGTACCTGCCGCACACAAAGAAACAAGATTTTTACTAAAAACCCCTGTGACCAGACCCTATACACAGTATCCATAACAACCCTGTGCCATGGGCAGGGTGATTAATAAGTCTCATGTTACCAGTGAGGTAACTGTTGCCTGTGGCCTGTCACCCATGCAGACCAGGACTGAGGCTTCTTTGGAGCTTAAATTCTTTCACAGCAGATGGACTTCTGGATATTTCTTGGTTGGTAGGTGACAACTGTACTTGGCTTTGCTCTTTGGTCACCCATAAGGAGCCTAGCAGGAGCCCAGGGTGGAGGAGGGGGGCTGTGCTCCCCCCTGGTGTGGGTTCGGGGTGCTGCACACAGTCTGCAAACACAGGACATGAGGGAGACTACCTGCCTACATCCTTCTCTGAGTAATCTCCCCACCCCAAAGTCCTGTCAGTTTCCTCACCTGTCACTTCGAGGGGTGGACTTTGTTCCTGTTCCACTGTCCCAGACGCCTGCACCTTTCCAGGCTCTGAGCTCATCTTGTTTCAGGCTAGATACTTAAATGGACCAGACAAGCCGTCCCCTGCCTACACTGCTTCACCTGAAGTCTAGAATTCAAGATATTCTTTTTTTTTGGGGGGGGGTCTTTTTGAGACAGGGTCTCTTTGTAGCCCCAGCTCTCCTGGGATTTGCTCTGTAGACCAGGCTGGCCTTGAACTCACAAAGATCTTCCTGCCTCTGCCTCCCAAGTGCTAGGATTAAAGGTGTGCACCACCATGCAGGCATATGAGTACTTTCATATTGCTTATTTTGTGAAATGTATTCGCGCTAAAATGAAAAAAAAAAGGATGAGATTGGGAATGAGTAGGTGTTCTAGTACTTTCTTTCAGATGCCTATATTGAGCATTCATACTATACTAGACACCAGACTGCCACAGGGAGGTCGAGGCACTGGGGTTTCATTGGGAGGGGACTCCTTGCCCAGCCTTTGTGCTTTAGCAACAGGAAGGAGAAACTTCAGGCCCCACGGGTGTGAAGCACGATCAGGGCCACAAAAGGGAGTGGGGGCTGTGGTGGGACCCAGATGACCTGGACAAAGAGGCCGCTTTTAATTTTACACTCCACTGTAAATGCTGAAAATGTTGGGACTTCTTTTATACTGTTCCAGGTGATACAGAACCAGGACATTGTGTCCCGGGCCAAGTCAGATTTCATGCACTTTATTTTTTATTTTTTTATTTTTTTTTATTTTTCGGTCTTTTTGAGACAGGGTCTCCTTGTAGCCCCAGCTGTCCTGGAACTAACTCTGTAGACCAGGCTGGCCTTGAACTCACAAAGATCCGCCTGACTCTGCCTCCTGAGTGCTAGGATTAAAGGCGTGCGCCACCACGCCCGGCGATTTCATGCACTTTAAACACTTTTATTTCATTTCTGACAGTTAAAAAAGGAACACCGGCCCCCGACCCCCCCCCCATGCCATCCCTACACTGGACACTTTGGGACTATCTTTTATATTTTTATTTTTATTTATTTCTTTTATGTGTATGAATGTACTGTCTGCATGCAGGTCTGCACACCCGTGTCATGCAATGCCGAGGTCAGAAGAGGGGATCGCATTTCCCTAGAACTGGAGTCAAAGATGGTCTCAGCCACCATGTAGGTGCTGGGAATCGAACCCGGGTCCTCTGCAAGAGCAGTTGGTGCTCTGAACCACTGGCCATCTCTCCAGCCCCTGGGACGATCTTCTTTACCATACACATAGGACTAGAGGGACAGAGATCAGCTGTGATCACATCTGATGTTTTTCTGTCTGTTTGTTTTAGATAGGGTCTCTCTGTAGCTCCAGCTGGCCTGGAACTCACGATGCAGACCAGGCTGGCCATGATCTTATGGACATCTACCTATACTTACCTCTGCCTCCCGAGGGCTGGGATTAAAGGCCTACACCACCACACTGGGCTTGGTGGTTCCTTTTTTTTTTCATTTATCTTTATTTTATGTGTATGAGTATATTGTCTGCATGTATGTAAGTGCACACCATGTCCTGCAGAGCCTGTGGAGGTCGAAAGAGGGTTCAGATGATCCCCTGGAAATGGAGCTACAGCTGGTTGTTAGCCACCATGTGGTGCAGGGAATCAAACCTGAGTCCTATGCAAGAGCAGCCAATGCTCTAAAACTGCTGAGCCATCTCTTCAGCCCCAGTGGTTTCTTCTTTAGGGCCTCATCCCCCACCCCCTCCAGTACCTGTGTCCCTACTCCCTCCTGCACAGCCCAGCACTTGAGGGCTTCTAAAGGGGGTTGCAGGAAAGAAGGGGCAGGAGGCTACACCCAGGATATGTAAGGCAGCCCTTCTGTGGACCCTCTTCCTCAGAGAAGCCTCGGGACAAGGCTTAGTACCTCCCCCAACCCTGCCACCCGGCTGGAGAAGGACAAAATGGCTTGTAAAGGCATCTGTCTACTCTCAAGGGTGGTGGCCATGATGGCTGGCCCAATGTGGGTGCCTTTGTGAGCTGTGACTGGGTGTCTGTGTCTGGAGTCACTAAGGGCTTGTTCTGTGGGGTGAGGGGTGTGGGGGTGGGGGCTCAGCCCGAAGCAGGGAGTTACGTGAGGCTGGGCACGAACAGCCTCACCCACCAGGTCTACCCCTGCCAGGTACAACCAGCTGCTGCGGACCAATGCCTACCGCCTCCTCCCTTCCCTGGGCACGGCCAGGCCGGGGGGCAAATGACTTGGCGGGCACCTCCCTCAGTTGGACATACTGGGGCCGAGCCAGCTCACCTGGGGCGCAGGGAGGGTGCTCTGCCAAATCCTTTCCTTGGGGTCCCAATGGCGAGTCTGGGGAGGGGGCGGGCGCTGTCCAGGGCGCTCCCTCCTCTCCCAGCCTGTTGATGGGGTAGAACTGGGCACTGGGTGCTGATGGATAGAGAGGGCGATTCTCTGTTTAGGGCCCAGGAAATGATTTCTATGCAAATGAGATGCAAACTCCTTAATGAGTTTGCAATTAGGAGTCCAGGGCTGCCAGGCCCGGGCAATGCCTTCAGATTTTATGAATGGGCCCGCGCGGGGAGTGGGAGGCGGCGCGCCGGCCCGCCCCCACATTTCCCTGTCTCGGCGCCCGCGACATGCCGCGCCGCACGTTGCTGCCTCCCGGCCCGCCGCAACTTGGCCGCCCGCCAGCAGGTCAGCTGCTCCGGACGGCGCGGAAGGTTGCCGGCCAGAGTCCCCGCCACGCTGCCTGCCGGCGTCGCTTTGGGACCCGAGGACACGCCCCCTGGGGCCCGGCAAGGGCTCTGTCCTCTGGCGCCCCTTTCCCGGTTACTGAGATGGTTTCTTGCAGCAAACCGACTCAAGCTAGCCTTTGGCTACTTAGGTTTGGGACGGGAGAACCGTGCGCCCTCACTTGTAGAGGTGTATGTGTGTGACCTTGGGAGGGGTGGAGGGGTAGGTGACAGGAGAGGGACTGCAGGTCCCTAGTGTCCTACAGTTATCTCTCCTGCCTAACCTCAAAAGTCGCTCTCAGCACCTCAGGCACCTGCTTTTTTGTGTAGAAACCTACCCCGGTCTGCCCTGGGCCTTGCTGAGACCTGGGGCTGAAGTTAGGTCCTTGTGCAGCGGTCAGCGCTGGTCCAAAAAGAGACTCACTTGGAGTGTCAGTTTAGAAACCTCTTCCACCAAAGCGCTCCACCCCTCCCCCACCGCTTTCAGAGCAGATTAACTAATTACCTCCAATTAAAGTGCCTGGCTCTCTGTTCTCTCCCAGGCCTCAACCCTGCCTCCGGGAGTCCTCTCCCAGTTGAGTCTGGAAGAGGGCCTGGCCAGTTAGGTGAGGCAGGGAAGGCACCACAAAGGAAGCCCACCGTGTCACTTGCTTCAAGGGAGTGGTCCAGACAACTTGGGCGCAGAGCAGAGATCTGATCTGAGCCTCAGGCCCCGGTGCAGACCATGAAGGTCAGGAGCAGGGGCTGCTTTGGAGGTAAGACCTGGGTGAAGGGCCTGTGTAGTGCAGAGGATGAGAGAAGCAACTGGAAGGGCAAGACCCAGAAGCTACTAGTCCTCCGTGACACCTGTGACCTCCTTCAGCCAGCATACAAGGGCAGACTCCAAATATCCCTCCTCTCTCTAACCTGCCAGCCAGCCCCCCCTCCCCCCAGCAGGGAGGCCCTCGAAGTTCTCTTCTTCCTGCCCAGCCCCTTGGTGGCCTCAGCAGTAGCCCAGCCCAGTCCTGGCCACACCCTAACCCCACGTGTGAGACGTGATGGGAAGGATACCTGGCACCGGAGGCAGGGCCATGGGCAGTGACCCAGGTATCACCTCTGGACGCACTGGCCTGTCCTGGGACCCGGCAGTTTCATGCCAGGCTGTGACTCAGGGTCTAATTCCATCCACCCTGAGCCCTGCCATACTAGGGACCCGGGCTTGGGCATCCTGTGTATATGTGGAGTGGTCACAGGACAGTGATCGTCAATTGTAGCATTATTATGGGGATGCTTTCCCTTTTGGCTCCTAGGTTCAAGATCCAGGCATGGCTGCTCCTCCTATCATACTGCCCTAGGAGAAGGTGGCAGGGACAGGCCTCTGGCAGGCACAACAGGTTCAGGAGCAGAGGGGATGACCTGACCTATCCAGCGTCAGGAAGCGACACTCCTGTTGAGAGCCCTGTGTGCTACGTGGCTAGGCCCATTTGAGGCTGGCCACAACCTCCCCACTTTAGGGGTGCTTCCTTAAGTCTGCCAGAGTTTCTGATATGCTCAGCTCAAAGATTTCCCTCTTGCCCCTTTTCCAAGACCATCTGCGAGACTTTGTTCTTTTCTGCACTCAGTGGCCAGCAGGGGGCTCCACCCGGAGACTTGGGGCCACTAGGTAGGGAACAGGAGACTGCTTCCTTGTGTCCTGCTAGTGTAGAGTGCAGGCTCATTGGGTCAAGAGGGGTGTGCGTGCGTGTGTGTGTGTGTGTGTGTGTGTGTGTGTGTGTGTGAGAGAGAGAGAGAGAGAGAGAGATGAAGTGATATGGGAAGTCTGCCTTTCTTCCTGGTAATCTAGACTTAACCTGTCAGTAAAGGGTTAGAAATTAGACCACAGGTTGAACCCAGGTGGCAGCTTGCTTCAGAGGTGAACCCAGATAGTGGCTTTGGTCGGGAAGAGGAGGTTGAGGAAGCAGTTATCTCAGTCTTCCAGGAGTTCGAATCGGGGAAGGAACACTGGAGGAGGTGGCCAGCTTTCCCTCCCCTGACCTTGGAAGGGTTGGGAGGGGGTTCGTGGAATAGCTGGTGTTCCACCCTGTGGGAGGGACTGCGGTGGACATCTGGGCCACATCTGGAATCCTTGCAGGCAGATCTCGTGGGTTCTAGGATTCAGCCTCTGGTGGTCCCTCAGCACAACCTTCTGGGGAACCCTTTATAAGCAGGTATTCACCTGCTTGCTACAAGGACACAAACTTTGTAACACCATTGAACCACGCCTGCTCAGTCCTCCTGACACTGTTTTTGGAAGTGGCCCTCGGACCTGGGCAGCACCAGTGCCTCTGGGCCACCAGACCTTTCTGTGATACTGCTAGGGGTGCTGGTCTTTTCCTTATCTAGGGTCCATTCTGCCCGTAACACTTCTTCCCGGAGAGGAAGGGAATAGAGGCTGCAGTAGCTTTCTGGGACTCCACCCCATGAATGGTCGGGTGAGGAAGGGGTGACTGTTGGGCTGATTCACACAAAAGCTTGATAATGTGGTTGGGACAGAAAGCGAGAGAGGGGACAGCAAGAACGGTTCTTCCCTGAGTCTGGGGTCTGGATTCCGGGGAGGGGACAGTTGGAGAAAGAAAAACAAAAAAACCAAAAGAACCCCAAGCCCTCTTAAACCCCAAGCCAGAAGTCCCTGGCCCGGAGCAGGAGGATAGCAGTAATGGCTTTGCAGAAAGGAGAGTTGGCGCGGGAGGGGGACGCAGGATGAGCGCGGAGCCCACCCGGACCGTCCCCCGCCTCGCAGTCGTCCCGTTGGGGGTGTCTAGCCCCTGTCCCCCGCCCCTTCCCCGCCCGCCCGCCCGCCGCGGCCCCTCCCGCAGGCCAAGCGCCGCCTCCCCCTCCCCTCCTCCTCCCCCTCCCACCCCGCGCTGCAGCTGCTGCCGACGGACCATTCTGCACGTAGCGAATGGAGGAGACGCACAAGGGAGGCCTCAAGTGCGCGCGCGCGGGAGCTCGGAGCCGCGCGGGCGAGGGCGGGGGCGGGGAGCGGCAGCGTGTGCGCGCGTGTGCGGCGCCTCGGCTCTGATCGTGCGCGCCATTTGTCCGCGCGCCTCTGCGGGCCACGGGATGCTCATCCTGAGCCACCGCGCTACCCGGTGCAACCCGGCTTCCCGGGACCCCTCAGCTTACTCTGTTCCCTTTCCTGCCAGCTCCACCGCTACCCAGGCCCCTTTGCAGCTCCCATCCCAACAGCACGGTCCTTTGCGTTGTAGGCCCTAATTGGTGGGGTGCTGGGGTGAGCCAGTGCTCACTCTTTTCATCTTCGTGGTGGTGGGGTTTCCGCTGCCCACTAGTTAGCCCTTGGGCTGGGAGCTCCCAGAAGGCTGAAACCCCTGGTCCCCAGCAAGAAGCGACTTCCACCCTCCCTGCAGGAGGGGTCAGCCTGGAGGCCCTCCCACTTCTGGGTACCTGAATCCAAGACATTCTCCATGAAGCCCCCATGCAAGGGCCTACGGAGGCAAAACACAGGAGAGCTTTGACCTCTTGTGTCCTCGCGATGGGGAACTCCCAAGGGAGTGCCTTCCCCTGTCACTTCCTCCCTTTGTATGTCACCTGCAGTTCTTACTACCTGGGGTGTCCAGGATCAGACTGGGCTCTGCCCACTGTGCTGGCAAGGGTGTGTTAGGGTGAACATAAGAGCCTGTGTTCTGGGAGGGTAGGGAGTCAGTAGCATACAATACCTTGAGTCCCAGGGACACCTTCCCCACTTAATCCTTGATCTGGGGCCGGCTGGTGAATAACCCAGAGGTTGTCACTTCCCGCATGCTCTCTGGACTATGGGCCCTTGGCAAGGCAGGTGTGCATGTGTGGGGCTTGGAAAGGGTTGGCCCTCTTGAGAGTGGGAGTGGGAGTGAGTTTTGAAGGATTCTGGTCAGGGGCAGAAGGTGGCTGTCTCACACTTGAACATGCCTAAGTTGTTTGACCTTTCTGAGCCTCCGTTTCTGATAAGTAACAGTAACAGGTAAATCTTTTTTTTTTTTTTTTTTCCCCTACTGTTTAAACTGGCAGAAAGGCTGGGAACAGTTTCCTCAACTCTCTTGTTTCCATGGATAGAGTGAATTCAAATGTCAATGTTGGCAACTTAGAATGGGGGGTGGGTTTTGAGAAAGCTGCAGAGACCAGTTACATGGCATATTTATGTCATCATCCAAGAATGAACTGTTCCACACTAGTTTCCAGACATTAATATCCAAAACCTTAAAAAGAGATATTTGGGTAGGAAACATTAGTGACTGTTACACATTTCCCGGTCTTAACCAGAGTCTGGAGAACACGTGAATGTCTATGACGCCCTGCTGTGGTTACAAGCATCCAGTGTTTCCTGGTGGTAACACAGTGAAAAATGGAAGCTTGACACCAAAGCCCCATCCTGTGATGGCTGTTTTTATCCTTTTCTTTTGGTTTGTTTTTGTTTTGTTTTGTTTTGTTTTGTTTTGGAAATAAGGTCCCAGGCTGGCTTCCAATTGGCTGTGTAGCCCAGGCTGGCCTTGAACTCACGACTCTTCTGTCTGTCTCTCAGGTACTTTTTTTTGGTCTGATTGTTCTTTTCGCCAACTTTTTAATTGGTTCTTCATTGCTTCGTCAACTGTATCCTTAGCTGTCATTTCTGCCGCCTTTACTTTGAGGCTCCAGGCAGACCTCAGAACCAATCCCATCCTTCTCAGATTGTTTCACTTTGGCTGTGGTCTGAGAAACCAGAAAAATCACATCTGTTAGGAGGTGAAAAAACAAGCTCTTTTGAATTTGACAAATTTTATTAAAGTTCATCTGGAGAAATAAACATGCAGAAAGGACTTGGGACTGAAAAAGAGGTATTAGAGGGAGGGGGTGGTGCTAGGAGACTGTTGACTAAAGCTCTAGTAATAGAAGTTGGGCCCTGGCATAAGAATAGGCAGACAGATCAAAGAGACAGCGTCGAGTCCAGACACACACCCATGGACATTCAAATTTAATATATGATAAAATGACATTTTGGATCAGAAGAGAAACGACGAATGATTCAATCAAGTTGGATAACTGGCTAGCTGTTTAGGAAAAAAAAAAATAGAGCAGGTTCCCCATTTCTGAAATAAATCCCAGATGGAGCAAAGATATAAGTGTAGAAAGGAAATCATAAAATTACCAGGAGAAAACATTAGCAAGAAAACTAAAAGTATGTATTCTTGGACTCAGGACAAAATATGGAAGTCACAAAGGGAAGGACTTTAAGAAATTGGCTATCTTTAAATATAATATCTTTTTAAAAAATTTTTTTTAATTTAATTTTATTTATTTCTGAATGTGTATGAATGTACTGTCTGCATACAGGTTTGTGCACCCGTGTCGTGCTATGCCGCGGAGGTCAGAAGCAGGTCTCAGATTCCCCTGGAACTGAAGTTCTCCTGGAATTGGAGTTTCAGACGGTTTTCGGCCGCCATGTGGGTGCTGGGGATCGAACCCAGGTCATCTGTAAGAGCGGTCGGCACTCTTAACCGCTAGGCCATCTCTCCAGCCCCTAAATATAATATCTTAAATCACCCCTCCCTCCTTCCTCTGCCCTTTCTATCAGACAGGGTTCAGGCTATCCTGGAACTCACTATGGAATTTGACTTTGAACCTCTCATCTTGCTTCCCACCTCCCGAGTGCTGGGTATTACAGCTGTGCACCATCACATCTGGTTTATGAAGTGTTTCGGGTTGAACCCAGGGCTTTGTGTGTGCCGGGGAAGCACTCTACTACTTCCTTAGCCCTAGGTCCTAATATCTAAGGGCAAGTAACCAAGTAGAGAAAGAATTTTCAACATGGATATCAGATGATTTCTTGGAAGTCAAGAAAAGAAAGAAACACAAAACTGGGCTGGGCACTTCAGCAGAAAAGGATATACTAGTGGTTAACAAATAGGAGAGAATTATCACTCTCCATCAAAATACAAGAAATCAAAATTAAGAAATGAGCTGGCATGGTGGCATATGACTTTAATCCCGCACTGGGGGCAGAGGTAGGCAGATCTCTGTGACTTTAAGGCCAGACTAGTCTACATAGTGAATTCCAGACAAGTCAAGGCTACATAGCAGAAAAAACCCTTTCCCTCAATGGGATTGGTAATATACATGAGAATGAATTCATAAACAGCCAAGTCATTCACTAGCTACACAGAAGTACTGCAGGTGAAGGCAGGCATGATGGCTTTGTAATCCTAGCACTCAGGAGGCTGAGGCAGGAAGATTGAGTTGGAGACTAACTCAGGTTACATAGTGAGGCCCTGGGTCAACATAAACAAACACACAAACATCCCCTCCAAAACTCAAAACTGTCAGAAATGTTCAGAGCATGGCCGTAGGTTACTATGTCCATCATAATTCTGTTTCTAAGCTTGAAAACTTAAGCAGTGTCATGCTATCAACAGAGTCTTGATGTAATGGGCAGCACACCCCCATCCAGAGTGTGTGGTGGCTCAGTGGAGTGAGGTCGAGCTTTGTGGGCTAATATTGTGTTGTAGAAAGGCATTTGTCGGGGCTGGAGAGATGGCCTAGTGGTTAAGAGCGCCAACTGCTCTTACAGAGGACCCGGGTTCGATCCCCAGCTCCCACATGATGGCTGAGAACCGTCTGTAACTCCAATTCCAGGAGAACTCCAGTTCCAGGGGAATCCGAGACCCTCTTCTGACCTCCGCGGCATTGCAGGACACGGGTGTACAAACCTACATGCAGACAGTACATTCATACACATAAAAAAAAAAGGCATTTGTCAACACCAGTGTCCCGAAGATCCTTTCATGAAAACCTGTTTAATACAATACAATACAATACTGGTCTACCCTAGCCTAAGGATCAGGAGCCCTGGAGATGGGGCCTAACAGCCTCTGCTGTAACAGATTTTGTGTGTAACTCATGTTTGAGAAGCATTACTGGGAAGAATGCATCAAGAGTAGACGTAAACTTCTTGACTATTTGGTCTTGAAATTCTAGAATTCACCAGAAATGACTTTCTGTGAACAGAGCAAGTGGGGTGGGGGACGGCGTGTGCATCCACTTCTTGTTTATGTACTCCTGGAATGTTTAGCCTTAAAAGGTTTTTATTTATTTTATTTTTCTTTTATGTGGATGAATGTTTTACCTGCATGTGTGTAAAGTGCACCATGTACACAATGCTCACAGAGTCCAGATGAGGGCGTCAGATCAGAGTTATAGATGCTTGTTAGTCCCCATGTGAGTGCTGGGAACTGAGCCTGAGTCCTCTGCAAGAGCAGCCAGTGCTCTTAACCACTGAGCCATCTGTCCAGTCCCGAGCCTCTTTCTTGAGACAGGATCTCACTATGGAGCCCTTACTGGCTTGGCACTCTCTATGTAGACCAGGCTATCCTCAAACTCACAGAGATCCACGTGCCTCCACAGTGCTGGAATTAAAGGTGGGTGTTACCATGCCCAGCTAGCCCATTAAATTTTTTTATTACATTTAATTAACTAAGTAATGAATTAATTAATTGTATGTGTATGTAAATCAGTGGGCAGCTTTCAGGGATTGGTTATCTTCTAGCATGTGAGACTTGAGGATTCAACTCAGGTCATCAGGCTTGGTGGCAAGTACCTTTACTATGCCCTTTTACTATGAGTATATATTACTTTTCTTCTTTTTTGAGACAGTTTCACTATAATCCTGGCTGTCCTGGAACTCACTCTGTAGACCAGGCTGGCCTTGAACTCACAGAGATCTGCCTGCCTCTGCCTCTGCCTCTGCCTCCTGAGTGCTGGGATTATAGGGGTGAGCCACTGCACCTGACAACTTTTATTTTCTTAAAAAACCCAAAATCTTAATAAAAGCTACCCAGGGCTGGACATAGCTCAGTAGTAGAGCACTTATCTAGCATGGCAAGGTATTAAAAGTGTGGCTCAGATGGAGAAAGCAAGCATGGTGCACACATGTAATGATGTATTGTTTTGAATGTACTATGTTTTTTATTTCTTCATCTCTCAGTAGACATTTGAGGCTGGGCATGGTGGCGCATGCCTTTAATCCTAGCACTTGGGAGGCAGAGGCAGGCGGATCTTTGTGAGTTCAAGGCCAGCCTGGTCTACAGAGTTGGTTCCAGGACAGTTGGGGCTACAAGGAGACCCTGTCTTGAAAAGACAAAAAAAAAAAAAGACAACCCCCCCCCAAAAAAAAAAATCTTAGTAAAAGCAACTCAGGGCTGGGCATAGCTCAGTAGTAGAGCACTTAGACATTTGAAAGAATTAACATCTTCATAATATTGAGTCTTCTAATCCATGAACACTATATAATTTATTATTTATTTAGGCCAGTGAGTCAGAATTACCTGGAAGTTTCTTTATTTATTCTCTCTCTCTCTCTTTCTTTGGTTATTGTGAAACAGGGTCTCACTATGTAGCCCTGGCTGGCCTGGAACTTGCTGGAACTACAGACATCTCCACCAAATCTAGTCTTTTCCCATAGTTTTGGACTCAGAATGCTTGCTAGAGGCCTTTCTTTTGCATTTCTTTTTCCTCTTTTTATAAAGAGTTTTTGACAATTACATAAAATTTTTTAAAATTTTATTTATTATGTGTATGAATGTACAGTCTGCATGTAGGTTTGTGTACCCATGTGGTGCAGTGCTTCAGAGGTCAGAAGAGGGTGAATGAAAGTGCATCATGTGCCTGCAGTGCCATCAGAAGCCAGAAGAGGGCATCAGAGCCCCCTGGAACTGGAGTTACAAGTGGTTGTGAGCCATTCCACATGGGTGCTGGGAACTGAACCTAGGTCCTCTACAAGAGCAGCCGTGCTCTTAACTGCTGAGCCATCTCTCCAGCCCCCAATTTCTTATATAATGAATTTTAGTCATTTTTACTTTCTCAACCCCCTCTCTCATTCCCCTCCTTCTCCCACTAGAATCTTTCTTCAAAACAAGCGCCTTTCTGTCATATCTTCTTTTGTGTGTGGTCTGCTGAGTTTAATGATAGCATCTTGCTGGAACACAGGTGGGAGGTCATTTACTGGAGCAACAGCAACTTATTAGTGACTACCAGTGGAATATTATTCAGCCTTCAAAAGGAGAGAAATCTGACACAAGGCTAAAATGTGGATGAATTCTAAAGGACATTAAAAGAAGTGAAATCAGCCATTCACAGAAGGATGACTTTTATTTGTGTCTGAATGAGGCATCAAATACATAGAGACAGAAAGCAACTGGTGGTTGTTGAGGAAGAGGGAATTAGTGTTTATTGGGAAGAGTTTCATTTTTGTAAGACAAAGAGTTCTGGAGCTGGATGGTGGTGAGAGTTGTTCAACAGTGGGGATGTGCTCTGTCAGTGAGCTGTACACTTAAAAATGGTTAAAATGGGAAATCCCCATCCTGTATATCTTACCACCATTAAAAGTTGAGAAGAAAAGCTCTTACCACCCAAAGGTATGTGAACTAGGACTAGTAGCTGGAGCCATGGGTTCTGTGTGAGAGCCTCCTTCTGGATCCCAGTGTGAACACGACAATTGTACTTGATGACTACACTTTCATTTTTTGGGGGGGAGGGGTTGTGGCAAGTCTTGGCATCTGATAAGAGAGGCCACATCCTCACCCACAGGATGGGAGACAGACCTAAGCAGCTCCATGCCTTGAGGATGGAGCATGGTGTCAGTAGGCACAGAGAGAGTGGTTTGGGGGACTTCCTGTGTCAGTAGGCACAGAGAGAGTGGTTTGGGGGACTTTCTGGAAGACAGAAGCATCCTAGGTTATGGGAAAACTGGCTCATTGCCTGTCCCTTCTGGGTCTCCTGGGAGGGTTGGAATTCTGCACAGAGCGTAGGAAGTCCAGTGCCCCTGGGGTGATGGCTCCTGTGTATGGGCTGCAGGGGCTGAGCAGAGAATGGTGGGGTAGGGCATGCAATTCTTGGGAATGAGCCTGGGCTGGGACATCTGGTTGGAGCAAGGACTGTGCTGGAGAGAAGAATGATTCCAGAGTTGGGTGAGAGAGGAGAGGTGCTGGATGGGGGAAAACTTGACTAAGCAAAGCAGCCAACTGGCTGGGGTCTAGGAGCAGGGGACAGCATGTGGGCTTCTACCTACCGTGTCTGTTAGGGGAGGAGGAAGCTTCTGTTGGAGGCTACAGCGGCCTGGAGATGGATGGTCTGAGGACTGTGGCCTTCTCTGGCCTGGGCTGTCCTGCTTATCCTTCTTGGCTATGAACTGGGAGTCTAGGGGCTGCCTGGAATTGTGTGTGTGTGTGTGTGTGTATATGTGTGTGTGTGTGTGTGTGTGTGTGTGTGTGTGTGTGTGTCTGTGTCTGTGTGTCCGTCTGTCCAAGAAGGAACATAGAAGGGAAGAGGTCTTACAGACAACCTGCTCAGGCTCAAGGCTCTGTGGTTTTTTGGCCTCCAGTCGGTCCAGTCCCCAGCAAGCTCTTCTGGGAAAGCTGGAGCCCAGTTCTGACCCCTGACCTCAGGGAGCTCACGATCTGGCCGGGAGAAGGGCCACCCTGACTCAGGCAGTGTGGGTGTCAACCACACACTTGGCTAGGTCACTGCAGGGCAGAGTCTGACCAGACTGCAGAAGTCACACAGGCTTCGGTCTCCTTGTCTCTACAGTGGTGTAGATATCTCAGTTACTTCTAAACCCTATATTAGCCTGGAGATGGGCTGGAGTGGAACAAGGAAGATCCAGAAGTCTTTTCCTCTAGTATACCAGTGTGGCTTAGTGGTAGAGCATTTGCCTGGCATCAGAAAGGGCCCAGATTCTATCCCCAGCAGCACAAATAACCAACAAAAATAAGGTCTTTTCTTTTGCCTGTGGCCACACCAGCCCCAGCCTAGCCCCAGCCCTGGCATGGCCCTGTGTTTCAGTTCCTTGAAGGAGATGGAAGAGGCAAGGAGCTGGGAGAGGGGCTGGGAGGAGCTGGTTTGTGGCGTACCGGCATGGAAAGGGTTAGGGAGTTGGAAGGGAGTCCTAGGCTGGCCATATTTTCTGATTCCCTCATTACTGAGCATATCCATTCTGAAGTGGGCTACCCGGTCTCTGTCCTAGTGGTACACTTAAAGAGATGGCTCATGTAGCCGGGCGTGGTGGCGCACGCCTTTAATCCTAGCACTCGGGAGGCAGAGACGGGTAGATCTTTGGGAGTTCAAGGCCAGCCTGGTCTATAGAGTGAGTTCCAGGACAGCTGGAACTATAGGGAGACCCTGTCTTGAAAAGACCAAAAAAATTATTTTTTTTTTTTGTGTACGTAGGTGTCTGTATGCTACACTCTGGGTGCCCATGGTGGCCAGAATAGCATAGGGTCCTTCTGAGCTGGAAATACAGGGGATCATGAACACCTTGATGTGGGTGCTGGGAACCTAACTAGGGTCATCAGGAAGAGCAGCAAGTGCTCTTNTTATTATTATTATTATTATTTTGGTCTTTTCGAGGCACGATCTCCCTGTAGCCCTAGCTGTCCTGGAAGTCACTCTGTAGACCAGGCTGGCCTTGAACTCACAAAGATCTGCCTGCCTCTGCCTCCCAAGTGCTAGGACTAAAGGTGTGCGCCACCACGCCCGGCACTAACAACCATTTATAACTCCAGATCCGATGCCCTCCTCTGGCCTCTGTGGGCTCGTGTGTCTGCTGTCCTCATACTCGAATGGCCCTGCAGGACCTTTCCCTCTCACTGAGTGCAGCTGAATCTGAGAAAATGCTAGAAAATGACTTGTTCTCTTAGATGGACTCCCTAACCCCAAGATGCCCAGGTAGTTCCTACATACACATCCCGAGGGTGGCCCCTGACTTGGTGATTTAGCATGAGAGTCTGGGGCTTCGTCTTGAGAGGGACTACCTAGAGGGGTGAGTGGGTGCACTGAAAGAACTGCTACTCACTGAAGATGCTGTGTGGGAAGTAGATCCTCTGCCCACAACAAGCTTAAAAACCTGAAGTGATGTAAATTATGGGATGACTCATGTATCTCAGATGCCAAAGGTGATCCAGTTCTGACCTAGATTGATGGAGAGATGTACTGTCTATCTCCACAGCACTCAGTGGAAGGGGGGGGGATACTCTCCTGCCCCTAGGGAGTCCCAAGCTTAGGGAGACACAGCCTTAACCCTTAGTCTCAGAGAAGACATGGCCCTATCCTCCAGGAAGCTTCTAAGAGAGATTCAGTCCTATTCTCAGAGAGCTCTAGTCTGAGGGAGACATGAGTTTCTCTTCAGAGAGCTTCAATCTGAAGGAGTCCTACCCCTGACTTCAGGGAGCCCCCAGCTGAGGGAGACACTGCTTTTTCCTTAGAAATCCCCAGTGTGAGGAAGACAGGGCCTTCTCAGAGAGCTGCCGTCTGAGGGGGACGTATAATTATAGCCCTGCCTTCGGGCAGTCTTAGTCTGAGGGAGATACAGGCTTGTCCTCAGGGAACTCCAATCTGAGGGAGACATAGCTTTCTCCTTATAGAGCCCCCTGCCCCCCGCCCTCCCATCTGAAGAAAAGGCCTAATTGTTGCCCTGTCTTTTTAGAGAAAAATATTTATTATTTTTATTTTATGTGTATGAGTGTATTGCCTACATGTATGTAAGTGTATTTGGGTCATGCAGTGCCCACGGAGGTGAGAGAGGATGTCGGATCCCCTGGAACTAGAGTTATAGACGGTTGTTAGCTGCCATGTGGGTGCTGGAAATTGAAACCAGGTGCCTTGCAAGAGCAGCCAGTGCTTTTAACCACTGAGCCATCTCTCCTGCCCGCGTAGCTGTCTTAAGAGAATTCCCACTTGATAAGGGAATGCCTGGTACTTCCTCCTTTCCAGACATGTTTCCTGCTCAGCCTCATCATCTGCCCTTCTGGAGGTTTCCATCCCTCCAAAGGAATCAGAGGGCGCTTTGGAAGTTCCTGTTTCTGCCTTCTGCCCTCTGACTCCCTGCTGGCTCACTGAACCTGCATAGAGACTTCAAAGCTGGAGCATGAGATTCCAGGCAGGGAGACTGAGTCATAGTGACTCAGGATGAACTGGACCACCCCTCAGTGGCTGCAGGAGAAGTGACAGGAGGGCCCGGTGGAGGAAAAGAAGGGGTCCCTTCTAACCCATGGTCCTACCACATGTCTTGGCACTGTGTACATGCATGTGGGAGAGTGTATGCATCCAAACTCAGTACCCATGTTCTGCCTCTTGGCAGACATGTGAGACTGGGGTGAATCATGGACCAGGAGGTGGATGTCTGGAAGCCAGATGCAGTCCAGCTGTTTAGGGCAGTGAAGCCAACCACCCCTAGGCCAGCTGTGGTGGCTTTTTTGCTTCTCCCCACATCTCTCTCCCTCCCAGACTTTCCCTGGGATCTTCTGTTCACCCTGTGGGACTTCTCTCCTGTGACATGGGTCAGAACAAGGGTGCGGAGTGGGCCCTGAAATTTGAGAATAGGGTCCACATTCACACATGGGCATGTGTGCTTACTTATGCCAGGGTACTCCTGGGTATAAACAGCCCCAGACAGTGGGCTCCCCAAGGATAGAGACCATGTCTAAGGGCAGGAACTAAGTCAAGCAGGGACTATGTTTTCCTGCATCTGGCAGGAGCCTGCTGAGGGTAGGATTGTCTCCACCAGTGCACTGAAGGGTCTGCAAGAAGCCATGAAGGTGTCAACATACAAATTCATAATGCTCCCTCAGACATAGACCCCTGAGCTAGGGGTTTCCTGAGTGCAGAAGCAGGGGCTCTTCTGTCACAGTGTGATTTCCCATGAGGCTGAATTTGATAGAACTTTCCAGCAGATTGGGGCAAGACCTCTCTTTTCTCCTCCTTTAGTTAGCAATGTCTCCTGACTTGGGCTGGGGCTCACAGAGGGCAGTTCTCTGTCTACAGATTGGCCTGGGAACTTCTGAGATGGCCAGAGTCTTAACTCTCAGGAGCTAAAACTGCCACAGAACCTTTGCTTGTCCTTCTTACTGCCCCTCCAGTGCTTAAGATAGTGGTAGGAAAGGGAGCAGATTTGATAGGGCAGGTGGCTCTGCCCCTCAGCCGCCCTTCCTTGTCCCTTGTGTCCTCCCAGTCAGGACCCACAGTCTGGTGGGGAAGCCCTTCAGGGCTTTCTTCTCTGACATCCATGTCTGGCTCCTGCGTCTTCCTGCTCACCCACACACACTGTGGCTCTAATCTGTAGGCAGAGTTCAGTCTCCCGGGAGGTTTGTCATAGATGTGGTGTCCTATCCTCACAAGCCTGGAATGTAGAGGGGGAAAGTGATCTCCCTTGGACAAGTGAGGTCACACAGCTCCCGGGAGCAGACTGGCCTGGACCACGGGTCCACAGCTCCTGGCCTGTGGCTGACTGTGCACTGTTTCTGTAAGCAGACTCTCCAGCCTCACCTCCATTGCAGGTGCTTTCTGGTGGATGCTTCCTGGAAGCACCCAAAACTCATCGAAGGCTACATGAGAGGGCATGGGTTGAGTGTGCCCCTCAGGCTGCCTGGCTGGGCACACCAGTAGCTTGTAGCCAAGTCTGAGTGCCAGGGGATGGAATAGCTTTTTGGGTGTGGACTGAGGTGGCGGAGGCCCAAAGGTGGGCTTCTGTGGGCTAGGCTGAGGGCAGTCTGATTGTCTGATATGACACTGGCTCTTCTAGGAGAAGGGAGTGTACTTAGGGAACCCCTTCTATGTCACACACACACACACACACACACACACAGATACACATATAAAACTATACTTATTCACCATGTCACAGCACCCACTTCATAGGTGAGGAGACATTAGTGCAGAAATACTGGCCTAGACGCTTCCCCAGAATGCTTAATTTTGGCTTTTTTTTTTTTTTTGTCTTTTTGAGACAGAGTCTCCCTTTAGTCCCAGCTGGCTTGGGGCTCACTATGTAGACCAGGCTGGTCTTGAACTCACAGACATCCACCTGTCTCTGCCTCCTGAGTGCTGGGATTAAAGGCATGGGCCAATAGGCCCAGTTAATTTTGGCTTTTAATCATGTCTGTCAGACCCCAAAGCCACATTCCTGTGGGGTAGGAAGTCTTCCCAGCTATGTGGTTGAGGTTTCCAATCTCTCCGTGCCTCAGTTTCTCCATGTAGTAATAGGTATACTAATATAAGAATACTTGTTATAGAACCTTACCATGAGGAATAATGAGTATTTGTAATCTGTGACCTGGAGTATTCACAGGAGAATGTGGGCCTCTTATCCTTTCTTCTCGTATTCCCCTCCCTTGACTCCCTCTGTCCACAGGGAGAAGAGTAGGTGAGAGTTGGGACCTGGCCAGATGGGCTAAGGTTTCTCAGAGAACAGGAGACTCAGCAAGAGGAGGTCAGGAGGGGCTCAGGCCCCTCCTTGAGGACTGGGGAGGACAGGAAACCTTCTTTCCCTCGCTGTATTCCTCCCAGGTCCCTGGTTCCCTCCCCACTGCCTGGCATATGGGTTCCTGACACGTACTGGGTGATAAGGCCTACTCAGTGGGCAGGACGTGGGCTACGTGAGGGGCCAGTGGAGGCGGCTGTCTGCCCAGCTCAAGGGGCCAAGGCCAGGAGGCCGGGCTGTGGGGTCCATTGTCTGCTTGCCACCCCCTCTGGCGATCACAGGCTCAGCAGCAGTCAGCACTAGGCCCTTGGCAGAAGCTGGGCCCTGTTCCCCCACGCAGGCACGCCCTGGCCTGCACGTCCTCCCCGGGCCTCCAGCCATGATGGGGCTGTACTGAGCTGCCACTGGCCTCTAGGGGGCGCTGCTCAGGCACCTAGGAAGTTTTTGCACAGTGAGCCAGGCCTGGGGGCCAAATCTTGGAAGATGGGAAGGGCTCAGTCCACTGAGGTAGGGCAAACTGGGAAAGGAGAGAGGGAGGCCCGCACCACCTGGATGGGGGGGAATATGGCCAAGGTGACCCCTGGATGTCAGAGAATTACTGAAATAGCCAAGTCAGATTCCAGGTCTCCAAGTGGACAAAGGGCAGGAAACTGGGGCTGAGCAGCTGTGTGGCCTGGGGTCTCCTCTCTTATGCCTTAGTTTCCCTAGGATGCAATGCGGGACTGGAAAAAAATCCTCTCTAGGGTAAATGCTTTTTCTACTTGGGCTCTGCCCCAGTTGAAAGCAGCAGGCAAGATTAGACAAGTCACAAAGCTGTGTCTCCTTTTCCCCTTCTCCATCAAAGTGAGGTAAGGCTTGCAGTCCCTGAGACCCTTGGGAAGGCCTGACAGCTACATCATTCCTTCAGAGCCCCCAGTCCCAGGCGTTCTAGGGCCAGAGCTGTGCTTCAGATCAACAGGTTAAAAATAACCCCCATGGACTCTTCTCTCTCCACAGGAATGGTGTTTGTGTTGGCATCCGTGGACCCTCTGACCCTGCCAACTTCCACAGCATGTGACATCGTCAGGGGACTGGAGGTGTGAGGCAGTAGTTAGCCATAGGGTCTCATATTGCTTGCCTCCAGGTGAGGCTACAGAGCCCAGAGATGCTGGCAGAGCCACCTGTGGCCACGAGGCTACCCATGGGGCTGGGGACACATGCTGCTAAAGCCACCTTGTAGAAATACAACAAGGGAACAGGCTGAGCTCCATGGGTCAGAGCAGGGCAGCCAGGTCATCTCTGTTCCCATATCCCAGAATCCCTATCAGGACTCACGGAACTATAGAATTTAGGAATTCTAGACTTGAAAAGAACTCAGAGACACTCTCTTTTGAATCTCTGCCTGGGCAGGAAAAAAATAGCAGCCTCATTAGAGAATATTTATGGAGTTCTTCCTGGGTGCCAGACTCAAAGCTGGCATGCACTGAATTAATCTTCTCAGATGCCCTCCGAGCTCAATTCTGCTGTGTGTGTGTGTGTGTGTGTGTGTATGTGTGTGTGTGTATACATGTATGTAAGGAAGTTAGCTGATTTGTCCAGAGTGGCTTTAAACTCACCTGTGATTCCAAACTCCACATCCATAACTACCCCCGTACCTGACCTGACAGCTGGTTGCAGGCCCATGCCAGGGTAGGTCTCAGGCCCAGGCCCTGAGTCTGTACCTTCATCTCCTGCTTTGGTTTGTAGCTCCCCCAAAGCATGAACCCATTTCTTGGGCAGTCTCAATTTTCCCTTAAGCTCTGGATTATGTTGACATAAATGGAAGACCATGTTTCCTTCCTTATGCCAGAGATGTGACATTCCCATCTGTCCCTCTGTCCTCACTGTCATAGTAGCCACACTCAGAATTTAACACCCAGTTCTTTGTGGGGAGTCTGGAGAGAGCCATTCTGCATGTCATGTCACATCACTGGTGCCTATGTTGCAGGCATGTATGTTCCTTGGGCAACACAAACTCAGTTCTTGAAAATTAAAAAAAATTTTTTTTTTATTTTATCTGTATGAATGTTTTGCCTGGATGTATCTAAGTGCGCCCATGTGTGCAATGCCCACAGAAGCCAGAAGAGGGCAGGTAGGCCGTCTTACTCTCCTTTCCTCATATCCTGGCTCTTTGTCACCTCAAGTGCTTTCCTGAAGTATTTCGTCCCTTCTAGATATTTCTCATCTTACCCACTTCTATGCATGCTTCTCTTCCTGTCCTCGTTTTTTTTTTTTTTTACATCCATCTATCCAACCAACCATCTCCCTACCCATCCATTCCCAGTTCCACACAATGGGTCTCTTCCTGTTCTCACAGAGCTTCTAGACTCTTCTTGTAGAGATGCCACATTGCTGGCAATGTTCCCTTCTAGATATTTGTTCCATCCCATCAGCCAGTCTTGAGTTCTGAGATGAGTCCACTAGAGGAGAGTCTTTGCCATTTCAAGTTCGGTTTATATAAGATAGGTAAGCATTTTCACTCTTATACTTGAACCCTGGGAGCAAGCAGGTCCTGGGATGATTCAGTAGCTGTGCACTATCAAGGACCCAAGCTGTTTCTCTTATTGATCTGCTGGCTGTGGTTTCCATTTCCAAGGTCATCTCATGCCCAGAGGACTTCTGGAGTTCCAGCAGCAGGAAGGAGGAGGAAACCTCAAGTAGAGCATGTCCTTTCTCTTTATAGAAGCTTCCTGGAAGTCGAATGCACTTCTCATATCCCATTGGTTAGAATTCAATTATCTAGAGAGTTGGCTCAGCAGTTAAAAGGACTGTCTACTCTTGCAGAGGACCTGGGTTTGATTCCCAGCACCCACTTGGCAGCCAACAACCATCTATAACTACAGTTCCAGGGGATCCAGCACCTTCTTCTGACTTCTGTGAGCATTTCACAACATGGGTGTACTTACACACATGCAGGCAATAGAGTCATACACATAAAATAAAAGTAATTATAATATAATAAAAAAAATTCAGTCATCTAGTCAAACCTAGCTGCAAGGGAAGCAGGATGACATAGTAGTATTAGATCTCTAGGCATCTGGCTAAAAACTGGAGAAAAGTATATGCTGGGAAACAAAGCCCAGGATCATTTAGCTTGTCATGTACAGCGGGCAGGTGGGGCCTTCCCACCTTCCTACTTTGAATAATCCTGGCTCCTCTCCTTCTTTGAGGCCTTGGTTTTTCTGGTACTTTCTCTTTGTTACTAGAGATGTTAATGGAAGCCATGTAAAGACAGGTATGGCTGCCTTGGCTATAGTCTGCTTTCTGCAGATGCAAGCCAATTCACTTGTTTATTCTTATAGACCGACTGATAACTAATCTTCGCCTTATTTTACACTTGGGTAAACTGAAGCCCAAAGAGGCTGGGTAATTGTTTTTAGTGCACACAGCTGGTCTGGGAACACAGTTTCCGTGTTCCTTTCCCATCAAGTCTTCACTGTGGTGGTGATGTGCTGGGCCCTCACTAGTTTGGACAGGAGAGTCCTAGGAGGGGCCTCTCTGGGAGCAGAGGGCAGGCAGGGGTGTGGTCTCAAGCACAGGTGTCTCCTCAGCACTTACTCAGTGCCATGGTCAGTGACACGTCTGAACAGGGTCTATTGACGAGTGTGGGGATTTCTGCTGGCGCCAGGAGCTGGCCACTGTAGCCACATCCTCGGATGCCACTTTCCCCTGCATGAGCGTCTGAGACAAAATGGTGAGGAAGGGCAGATATGAGGCAACCTGGATCACTTCCCTTGTCTCCCTCTAACTCACCCTGGTGGGGTGTGTGTGTGTGTGTGTGTGTGTGTGCGTGTGCGTGTGTGCGCGTGTGTGTGCCTCTTCTGTCTTCACTTCATGTAGATGGCAGCAGTAGGTGCTTGAGTCCCAGCTGGGCTGCTTAGTGGGAAAGTGGGAAAGAAGAGTGTGACCAGTTGAGAGAAGGGGTCTGCATGCAGGTAGGCCATGGCCCTGCCTCTGGGCAGGACTGTCCTTGCCTGCTGCTGACCCATGGGGTGAGGTCATTGCCCCAGCCTGGTGGGGGAGGAGCTCTGCGCGTAAGTGCGGTCACCACAGCTTACATTGCTGTGGTTAGAGATGTTGCTGCAGTATCTGCTCCCGGGTCTCTGGCCAAAGAGGAAGGGCTCAGGAGTTGTGAGTCACAGCTGGCAGACTACAGTGGGGTGTGCTGGGGACAGTCCTGAGACCCAGACATAACCTTTGCCCTCGGGAGTTCTGGCCAGAAGCAGAAGATGAACATAAAGCACGAAGAGAGCCTGAAGGCCATCCCCTCCCCCTGGCCACTTCAAGACTTTCCTGGCTAACTGCAGGGGAATCCCTCATTCTAGGACGACCTGCAGTTCGTAGCTCCAGCAAGATGGGCTTCTTTATCTGTCTCATCCAGCTAGGTCTGAGCATGAAGCACCTTCTGTACTGGGGACAAGGACATGGATAAAACAATGGCCTTCTACTCGAGTCTGTCACTCATTCAACAACTGTGCCAAGGGCTCAGGAAAGAACGACATTAAATAGTCACAGAAATAAAAAAAAAGAATTACATTTTAACATGTGCTGGGAAGGAGAATTCAAGGGTGCTCTGGGAGACTCACCCAGGGACTTAGCTAGTTTACCCAGGGTATGCCTGATGTTTAATCTGAGTTCTTGCCTGGCTGGACACACAGACCACCCCCTTCCCCCCAACCCACTGTCAGGAAATGTGAAGCTTTAAGTGGTAGTTTATAGTAGTGTCAGATGCTGCGGAACTGGAAGGTCCCTACGTGCCTGGGCCATGTGTTGTGTCTGCTTGGCCAACCTGGCATAGGGAGGTATTCAGAAGTTCTTAGCATTCCATGAGAACCCTTGTTTACCCTCAAATTAGTTATTCTAAGATGTTGGAGTTGGGATGTAGGGCCTTGTGGGTGGTCCAGGAAAGCTCTGGGGATGAAGAGGAATGAGTCTGGAAGGACTGGAACTGTCATGGGGGCTTAGAAGGGTGATGTTAGAGGCTGGGCATGGTGGTGCATGCCTATAATCCCAGCACTGGAGAGGCAGAGGCAGGCGGATCTCTATGAGTTCAAGGCCAGCTTGGTCTACATAGTGAGTTTCAGGCCAGCTGGGGCTACAGGGAGACCCTGTCTCAATAAAAGAAAAGGGGGGGGTGATGTTAGTCTTATTTGGGAACTTTGAGGAGAATGGGAGGCTGGAGACCTGGAGGACAGGGACTATATTTTTGCTCTCAGGCTGGAAGATTTCAGGTAGTAAGAAGTGCCTCCCCTTCAGACTGTGTGTTCTCCCTACTCTGGGGCCTGGATTCAGGAAGACAGCACCATTGGCCTTCTGGGGAAGGAGTCTGGGCTGGCCCAGACCTGAGGGATTCCTCCCTCCAACTTGTCCCCAACACTGGCTGCACATCGCCCACCTGGATCAGCAGCTTCAGAGCCACAGATGACCTGGGTCCCCTTTCAGAGTCTTTCTGTGACGGGCCTGTCACTTGTGACTGAGATCCTCAGCTCCCGTGGCCTGGCCTGGGGCCCATCTGCAGGCTTTGGTGTTCTCTCCTTCCTGTCCATCGCCCTGCTCTGGCTGGACGGGTCTCAGTAGGGTGGGCTGGGATCTCCTAGGCTGGCTGCCACTCCTGCCGGGCACTCATCTCCTCAGCGGCCCCTCCCCTGCCGGCGGGTGTTTTGCAGGAAGAAGGCTCTCTGACAGGGTGGCGTGCTGCCCACCAATGGGGGCTGTGCCAAGCGTGATGTGATGTGTGCTGATTCCTCTCCACGCCTCACTAAGCATCAGCAGCTGATGCACCCACAGCCTGAGGAGACTGGGGATCTCGCCCCTCACACCCATGGGGACTTGGAGGGGGTGTCACAGTGGACAGAGGACCCCCTGTGCTGCAGGTGGAGGGGCTCGCCCAGGAAACTCTCCTTGAGCCTTTCAGTCTGGTCTGTGCCCCTGGCTGTTGGAGGAATAGGTGCTGTTTAGGGGGTCTCTCCCTCTGTATGTCATTTGTTTAAAAAATTATTTTATTACTTTCATTTTATGTGTATGAGTGTATTGCCTGCGTGTATGTAAGTGCACCGGTGTCATGCAATGCCTGTGGAGGTCAAAAGAGGGTGTTGGATCTCCTGGAAATGGAGTTATGGATAGCTGTTAGCCACCATGTGGGTACTGGTAATTGAATCCGGCCATCTACAGGAGCAGTCAGTACTCTTAACTGCTGAGCCATCTCTCCAGCCCCTTCTATATGTCATTTGAAACCGCAGTGAATACAGAGGGGCCCCCACTGCTGTAAGGCCCTTGTGCATTCTCCCATCCTCCGGCATGCTGAAGAGGGTCTCCTGCTCTTCTTCGCCTAACTCTGCCTGTTGGGGGTCCCAGATTCTGGGAAAGAGTGCGAGGTGTCCTAGGGACAGAAGGGAACCCAGAGGCAGAGTTCAGTCATCATTTCATAAGTGGCCCGTGTGGTTTGAAGAATGGCTTTCTTTCTTTCTTTCTTTCTTTCTTTCTTTCTTTCTTTCTTTCTTTCTTTCTTTCTTTCTTTCTTTCTTTCTTTCTTTCTTTCTTTCTTTCTTTCTTTCTTTCTTTCTTTCTTTTTTTTAGACAGGGTCTCCCATAGCCCCAGCTGGCCTAGAACTCACTCACTCTTTAGACCAGGCTGGCCTTGAACTCACAGAGATCTGCCTGCTCTCCGCCTCCCGAGTGCTAGGATTAAAGGCGTGCGCCACCACGCCCAGCTTAAAGATGGTTCTTAGCCACCATGTGGGTGCTGGGAATCGAACCCCTGTCCTCTGCTAGAGAAGTCGGTGCTCCTAACCGCTGAGCCATCTCCCCAGCCCTGGCTCATCTCCTTTTTACCTCCTGATAGGGACTGTCTGCCTGTGATAGGTTATGCCTGGCAAGAGGTCTGGAGCCCAGGAGAGCCATCTTTCTCACAGACTCTTGGTACTGTCATGTAGAGAGGAGAGGGGAGGGGAAGGAAGGGGAGGGGAGGGGAGGGGAGGAGAGGTGAGGTCTTGGAAGGAGCTAGGGCTCTGCATGTTAAAATGGTCTCAGAGGTGTTGACATTGGTGGCCGAGGATCACTGCTTTGAGGACAGACCTTGGGTTCTGGAGGTAGGAAACCTTGAGTTCTGGTTCTAGCCCCTCTTCCTGCTGTCTAGGTGACTTTGGATACCTCATGAGGCCCCACCTTCTTGGCTGTGATAATGGGACAACAATATTCACCTTAAAGTCCAAACTGGGCAGACACAGATAAAGACGAGTATTAGTGCTGTGTGTAGTAGCTCAGGCCTGTAATCTCAGCACTTGGGAGGCAGAGCTAGGACAAGTTCCAGGCCTTGTCAACAGACAGATGAGCAGACAGACCAGCAGCAGGCCTGGCACACAGCAGTTGCCAATAATGACTGTCCCTGGAATATAGCTGGTACGTCACATCCTAGGAAGGTTTGACTTGGGGACCCTAGTGGGGTATGGATGGCCATTCAGAAGTTGAGAATGAAAGTTGTGCTAAGAGAAGCTCCCCTAAAGCTGCTGGTGCTGGTGATAGGAAGGGCTGGGGACTTCCCCTTTTCCACCAACACATGAACTCTGGCTTTAAAAATAATAACCTGGGGCTGGAGAGATGGCTCAGTGGTTAAGAGCCCCGACTGGTCTTGCAGAGGACCCAGGTTCGGTTCCCAGCACCCACATGGTGGCTAAGAACTGTCTTTAAGCTAGGCGTGGTGGCACACTTCTTTAATCCTAGCACTTGGGAGGCAGAGGCAGGTGGATCTCTGTGAGTTCAAGGCCAGCCTGATCTACAGAGTGAGTTCCAGGCCAGCTGGGACTATAGGGAGACCCTGTCACCAAAAAAATAAAAAATAAAAAAAACCTACTGGATACGGTGGCACACACCTTTAATCCCACCACTCAGGAAGCAGAGGCTGACAGCTCTCTATGAGATGGAGGCCAGCCTGGTCTACATGGTGTTCTAGGCTAGCCAGGGATACAGGGAAGCCTTGTCTCAAAACCCTAAATAAATTAATAAAATAGCAATGTAAGCCAGACACATGGCACCGTGTGCCAGATGCTGTACCTTTAACTAATGCAATCTTCAAGGGGAAATGTTAGAGGGGGTAGAGGTGTGGCCCAGTTAAGTTGGTAGAGAGCTTGCCTAACTAACATTCATGAAGCTCTGGGTTCAAATCTTAGCACTGGATAAAACCAGGCCTTGCAATCCCAACACTTGGGAAGAGGAGGCAGGAAGATGGGAAGTTTAAGGTGGTCGTTGGCTACATGCCAAGTCTGAGACCCGTCTGGGCTGCATGAGATCCTGTCTCAGAAAAGAATAGAAAAAGGAGGAGGTGTTACCTCACTTTAATGGATGGAGAGGCTACGGCCTCTGCCTCAGGTCACACAGACAGTGATTGGCAGGGTCGGGCTTGAACTCAGGCACTGTGGCTCTTATCACAGCCTCTGGCATGAGGCTCCCTGGGCAGAGGGAAGTGGTGCCTTCCCCGGTCCCTCTGTGGGTGTTCTGGGACTGGCTGGCTGAGCTCAGCTCTGGGTCTCTGGGGAGAGGCCAGCCCCAGCTAGGCCTCTCGGGACCCCCCTGGCTAACGGCTCCCGATCACCCTTTCCTGGACTCCCATGGTTTCTGTGGTTGCCCGCCTCCACCCGGCTCCTCTCTTCCCCCTTGGGGTTGAGGTTCATTTCTCCAGCTGTGAGCATGTGGATCCCCCCTGTTGCCCCAGCAGGAGTGGTCACTGGGCTCTATGTGCCCAGGCTGCATCAGGCTTGTTGCCTAGTGATCAGAAAGAGAGGGACAGAGCCTCAGCCTCCAGCCTGGGCCCAAGGCCTAAGTCCACTGTCCTTAGCCACTTTTCCCTCCGTTCTGGGAGGTTGGCACTGGGGCACCTGCCCCCCTTGAGTGCTGTTTATTACCTGGTAAATCACTCATTGTCCCACCCTCACCCTTAATGAGGGCCAGAGCCGACCACGACCCCCCAATTAACCACGCCATCTGTTTCCCTTTAGCAGAAACAGTGTGGCTGGTGAGCAAGAGCACAGGATTGGGGGTGTGGTGGGGTGAGCTCAGGGGTGGTTTTCTTTCCAGGAGAACGACTTGCCACCCACTCTGACCTCTGTGATGCTTACAGAAAGGCGCCTCTCCTCACAGGGGTCTCAGCACTCCTTGAAGAGCACAGTTTTCTGCCCTGTTCATTAGTGAGCTACTGCTGCATCAGGCTGGATTTGGGTTCGGGGGTGACTCAGAGGGATGCAGGGTGCCCCATTGTATGAAGGCTTCCTGGAGATTTGGGAGGCCTGATGTATCAGCAAAGGTGCCCAGAAGACGGGAAAAGGTAGGGGGCAGGGAAGGAAAAGGGAAACCAGCAGCTGGTGAGGTCACTCTCGAGCAATCCAGGGGATGTTTTCTGATCCCTGGGTTTAGCAGTCACTTACCCAGCACCCTGCACTGATTGGCACATGAGCTGTGTGATCACAGAAGGGAGAGCCTTTTAGGGGGGACCTGGGAGGGGAGGGGAGAGCTCTTCCTGGAAGAAGTAGGGGCTTAATCAGCTCAAGGAATCAAGGAAATAAGTCCCTACCACATGAACAGAAGTCTGTTCGTGTGAGAGCCAGGTGTTCCTCAGGGCAGTACCTGAGGTCAGGATTCTAGTGAGTGTGAGAGTTAAGGTAGATTCTGAGGTGTTGGATTGGGGGATTGTAACTAGGAGTGGGCTTAAGTTGAATAAAAAGAATTAGATTAGATTCATGAGGAAAAGAATGGGTGAAGGAGACTGCAAGGTGGCATTAGGGTTGAGTAGCTGTCTTAGGGGTACAAGGTTGGATGAATCGCAGTCTGCTTTAAAGAGGAAATGTCTCCTTCATAGTGACCTCAAATCATAATTGCACACATTGTTATCATCTACTATTGTACTCATGGCAGACATCACTAGGTGATCTTAGAACTCTTTAGCCTTTCACTTTCTCTCACATGTGGTTTCAGGCCATCACTACAAAATGATTAAACTTGATAGATGAAATGAAAATTTCTTTACATTTTGGGCTTGAGAGATTGGCTCAGTGGTTAAAAGCACTGGCTGGGCTGGGTGTGGTGGCACACACATGTCTTTAATCCTAGCACTTGGGAATTAGAGACAGGTGGATCTCTGTGGGTTCAAGGCCAGCCTGGTCTACAAAGTGAGTTCCAGGACAGCAGGAGCTACAGGGAGACCCTGTCTCAAAGAGAACCCCCCCTAAAAAATCAGTGGCTGCTCTTACAAAGGACCTGGGTTTGACTTTAGTCCCTGCACCCACATGGTGGCTAACAACCGTCCATAACTCCAGTTCCAGGGGACCCCAACATCTTCTGACCTTTACAAGGCATTGCATGACACAGGTGCAGTTACATTCATATACATAGAAATAAAAATAACAAATGAATTTATTTACATTTCAGACTGGATTCATATGTCTAGAAGGTCTAGGGGACTTGGAGAGAATCCCTCTGAGGGGAGCGGGTTGATTGGGCAGTGTTGGCCAGGTAGGCTTCATTATCAGAAATCAGAGACGGATCTAAGTCATCCTGGTGTTTATTGCTGGATATTCCCCTGGTCCAACTTTCTGGTAGAGACAAGGGGGGGAATGAGGTCCTGCAAGCAGAAGGGAATGCAGGAGCAGAGCGTGTTTCACAGTATCCTGTCACGGAGAACAGCTGGCTTGATGAGAGGGATTCACTAAGAGCTTGAATTGGCTGTGGAACCATAGAAATCCTCAGGTAGACTTAAAGCTGAGCTTCTAGGTGTGACTTTCAAATCCACAAGGCAGAGCTGGGCCCCCAGGTGAGCCTCTTCTGTGATTGCAAGGTCATCAGCTGCAGAACCACCCTGGGACTTGGCTGCGAGGAAGCTGTGTACTTGCTGCACCTGTGGTGGCCCATGCTAGCAGACTGATGCTGAGTTTCTTTTCTCATCCCATCTGAAGTAAAACAACAAAACAGCAATGAGCTCAAGACCCCTTCCCTCCTTCTCCTAGAAAACAGCAGGAGCTGCAAGAGTCCTTCTTCCAGTTTCCTGTGATATGTGCAGTCATGTGATGGGTTAACCAGGAATGACCTAAGGCAAAGGAGGAGCCTGGGGAATCTGACTATGTAACCTATGTAACTGGTTTGGGCCACCTGTCACCACAGACCCAAGGAGCAGGCAAGACTGACCTCACCTGATCAGAAGAGCAGGACTAGACTTTTTTTTGTGTGTGCGTGTGGGTTCTTTTTTGAGACAGGGTCTCCTTGCAGCCTCAGTAGGCCTGGAACTTGCTATGTAGATCAGGCTCGCCTTGAACTCATAGAGATCTGCCTGTCTCTGTCTCCTGACTGCTGGGATTAAAGGCTTGCATGTACAACCATGCTTGGCCTAAGTAGGACTAAACTTAAAACATTTTTATTCATTTACTTTTTTTTATGTGTTTGAGTGTACTGTCTGCATGTAGGTTGGTGCACTCGTGTCGTGCAATGCCATGGAGGTCAGAAGAGGTTGTTGGATTCCCCTGGAACTGGAGTTAAAGATGGTTCTTAGCCACCATGTGGGTGTTGGGAACCGAACCTGGGTCCTCTGCAAGACCAGTCAGCGCTCTTAACTGCTGAGCCATCTCTCCACTCCCTTTTTTTGGTATTTTTTGAGACAGGGTCTCCCTTTAGTCCCAGCTGGCCTAGAGCTTGCTCTGTAGACCAGGCTGGCCTTGAACTTACAGAGATCCTCCTGCCTCTGCCTCCCGAGTGCTGGGATCATTTACTTATTTTTAAATTTTATGTGTATGAGTGTTTTGCCTGCATGTATGCACTTGTACTTGTGTCATGCAATGTCTGCAGAGGTCTAGAGCTCCTGGGACTAGAGCTACTGACTACTGGGAGCCACCCTGTGGGTGCTGGGAACTGAATTTGGTTCCTCTGCAAGAGCAGCCAGTGCTCTTAACTGTTAACTCATCTTTCCAGCCCCTAGGACTAAACTTTATTTTATTAATTTTATTTTATGCATATAAATGTTTTGCCTGGATGTATATAAGTGCACCCATGTTGTGCAATGTCTGAGGAGGTCAGAAGTGGGCATTGGGGGGCTGGAAAGATGGCCTGGCGGTTAAGAGCGCCGACCGCTCTTGCAGAGGACCCGGGTTCGATCCCCAGCACCCACATGGCAGCTGAGAACCGTTTGAAACTCCAATTCCAGGAGAACTCCAGTTCCAGGGGAATCCGAGACCCTCTTCTGACCTCTGCGGCATTGCACGACAAGGGTGCACAAATCTACATGCAGACAGTACGTTCATACACATACAGAAATAAATAAAAAAAAAAAAAAAAACAGAAGTGGGCATTGGATCCCCTGGAAGTGGAGTTATGGACAGTTGTTAGCTGCCATGTAGGAGCTGGGAATCAAACCCGGGGCCTGTGTAAGAGCAGTCAGTGCTCTTAGCCACTGAGCCATTTCTCCAGCCCCAGGACTCAACTTTAAGTCAACTGCCTTTGTTTCCATTCCCTGTACAACCTGCTGGCTGGAAATGAGATGTGAGGCAGGTTTTAGATATTGATCAGCCACCTCCTCAGGTTGGCCAGCTGCCTGAATAAAGCTCAACTTGAGAACCAGTTCAGTACTTTCTGTTGCTTGTGCTGACGGGCAGTGGGAGGGCCACTATCCAGGTTATAGTTTTGGTTTTCCTCTGCCCATTGTCTAGGAAAGCTCATGACAGGTGGAGTGACATTCTGCTGGCCACCACACACTGTTCCTTAGGCTTCTGCATGAGGAATGGGAGAGGTGCAGAAAGAAGTTACTACTCCTCTTTACCCCTCAGCATTGTACAGGGACCTTGGGAACTGGCGCCCATCAGTGGTATGCGAGATTTGAGTCTTAGGAACCTCAGCATAAGGTAACTACCAGGTGAGGGGTGCCCTGCTTCCAACTCAGCATGGTTGGTGGAACTTTGCAGTGGGAGCCATATTTGCCTATGGGGTCTGAGTGGTTTTACTTAGCACTGGCTGTGTTCATCTTTGGAAAACTGTTACAAGCACCACCACTACTGGGCTGGGTGTTGGTAATGCTGAGGAATGAAACAGGGCCCAGCTGCCTTTGCTCGCTCCTTGTCTATGAAGAGAAGAGGAAAAAATCCTGACATAGCAACATATGCTTGTAACCCTAGCACTGCGGGGGGGGGGGGGAGCAGCGATGGCTGAAGTCCTGGGGGCCAAACAGTGAGCTCCAGGCTCGATGATGATGGTAGAGAAAGACACCCAGTGTTGACCTCTGGCCTCCACACACATGCATGCACAGGGGAGCACAGCTGCACACACACGTACATAGATGCACACATTGAACATACCTGCACATACACTCGGAAGAGATGAGGGGAGCACATAAAGGGGGACCCATAGTGCCAGGGGTGCGCAAAGAACAAGGGGGCTTCTTGGTGGGTGACAGCAAGGCCTGTGGATGTTGGGGACCTGGTGAGAGGCAAAGTGCCAACGTGTCAGACGAAGTGCCAGAATCTCAGGGAGCCGGGCAGGAAGGGGCCAGTGCTCCGGAAACCAGCATAGATACTTCTCCAGACCCCAGGTCACTTTCTTCCACTGAGTGGTCCTGTGTCTATCACTGGGTCTTCCGGCTAGTCCTGTAGTTTGTCCTGATTTTGCAGGCAGTGGGATGGGTTTGGCTGTTTGGCTTGCACAGGCTGCTAGGAGTGACTTCTGGCCAAGGAGGGTCTGGGGGGTACCATGGGCTGCTTTCCAGGATGAGAAGCTACAGGAAGGCCTCAGCTCCAAGAATGGCAGCCACAGAAGAAACTACCCCATGTGGATAGGGCAGCCCCTGTCACTCTGCCCTGGGCCTCCAGACAACAGCCAAGTGGTCAGAGGCCTTTGCTGTCCCCTGAATCCCCATTGCCTCCTTCTAGTGTCCTGCTTGTTCCCTAAGACAGGGCAGCCAGCCCCTCCCTCTGTCCCAGTCTAGCCAGATGCCCAGTGCCAGTCCTCCTCAGCATGGGCGGTGGGGGGACCCGGGTGAGGTCATGACAGGACACCACTGCCCGAGGGTGAGAATGAAGGAGGCCCAGCTGTCAGCTGGAACCCATCAGAGGCTAAACCAAGCCCTGGCAGCTAGTTGGATGGGGAGGGCAGGCTAATGAGAAAGGTGCCCCAGAGCACTGAACTCCAGGCCTGCTCTTAACCCTTCCCATGCCAACACTGGGGTGCCGCCTGGCGTTTTCCCACAGTGGCAAGTGGGCTCCACGCCTCTAACGCTGAATTAATGGAGAGACCATATCTCTCCCCTGATCCGAGAGGAGAGGAAAGTTGTCCCAAACTAGTGGGAGTCACATAGCTATGTCTTAAGAGGGATTCTAGTCTTCTGGGGGAAACTAAGGGGGTTCTGTTGTGAGGAAGACATGGCCTATCTTTTGTGGACCCCAGTCTGAGGCGGACAGGCCAAGCCTGGAGTGGCTCTGAGTCAGAGATATGAGAGCTTTTGTCTCATTAAATTGAGAAATCAATTTCATGGCTCCCTCTTGCCTCTTTAAGTGATGTTTTGAAGAACCAGCAACTTAAGCACAGAGGAGTGGTGTGTCTGAACACCCCAGGAAATGGTGTGCCTGCAGATCCAGGGAGTTGTCACTAGGGGACATTTTATCCTGGTGGCTTTCCCAGGGTCAGCTGTCCTCAGCTGCCTGGTTTTCGGAGACCCCTTGCTACCCTCAAATCACTCGGCAAGTGGCTTATTTTCACTAGCTCATTCTAAGTCCCTTCTTTGGTGTCTACGCAACTTACATAACTCATGCCTTTCAATTAACAATTTAGCTCGGTGAGTGAGAGCACAAAGGAGAACAAGTCTACGTGCACCCGGCCCTTCTTTAGCTGCCTGGTTTAGATGGCCTTGATTTATTTTCACAATTAGTGGCTGGCCTTATCCCAACTTCTCAGCACTCTTCGCCTGGCCTGCCGCTGGCTGCCACATGGCCTGGGGAAGCTGTCTGCGGTGTTCTTTCTCCTGGGTTTCATGGCCTGGAGCTCAGAACCCCTGGTTACTGGCTGCATGGGGCCAATGTCAAGCTTTGGGATAGGAAGGAGGGAGGGGGGTGCCGGGGGCAGGGGGCGGGAGACATAGCCAGGCCCGGGACAGAGAAAACAGCCTTTTTTGGGCTCTCCAGCCTCAGTCAAGTCATTTCAACTTCCAGGCCTCAGTTTCCCCATTTGCTGAATGGGAATGAGTGATTGAGGTCTAGGTCTACAGAGACACTGTACTCAAAGCTCTACTGGCTTGGGTTCTGCAGATACCTAGCCATGATAATAGGTAGATTAATTGCTTAACTGCTAATGTAGTCAGCAGGGACCCATTAGGTACTGCTGTGCTGTTGGCCTAGGGGCAGCCGACCTGACTCTTCCAGCCCTAGCCTGGTACTCCAGTGTATGAAGGCAGTTGTGGACATGCAGGCAAGTGGAGTCATTGGCCACATTTCCTGGGACCCTCCTGAGCAAGCTGCTGGGTTTGTCCATAATGGACTCCTGGCACGGTTGTGCATATTGCAGCCAAGCATGTTGATGGAGTGCTTATTCTGAGCCAGAGCCTGGGCTGGGCAGGAGATGATGGAGATGGATAAGCAGATGTGCTTCAGTTTCTGGTGGCACTCAGGGACGTGCGCATGGCTCCCAAGGTCAGTTGATCAGGTTGGCCTGGCACTCACTTTGACAAAGGACCTGGCCTTTCTTCTTGCCTCGGTTTTCCCCTCCGTAGAGCGAGGATACCAGCAGTCCTGCAGCCACGGGGCAGTGAGAATTACATGACTCAGTGAATGTAAAGTGTTTAGAGCTCAGGGTGCGGTCATGACAACTTTCTTTTCATGAGCACTGAGTCTGTGCCAGGAACTGTTGTGGCATTTGTTGTCAACAGAGTCCTCACAGGGAAGGAAAAGATCAGCTTTTGGCTTTGCTGAGGAAAGAGGCCTTGTAGGAGACTCAACACCAAAGTCTAGACTGGAAGAATGGAAGTAAATTCAATAGGCAGGGATGGGAGGAAGTGTTCCGGGCGGAGGGAACAACACAGGCAAAGGCCCAGGGGCAGAGAGGCAAAGACTAATGGGTAAACTCAGCAAGAAATGGTGCACTCACGTGTGAGGGAGAGGAAGCTGGAAAAAGGGATCAAGTTGAATGAACGAACACCCAAACCATGGACATGTAGCTTTTTATATAGGCAAGGGGAACCACTTAGGGTTGTTGAGCAAGAGCCTAATTCAGGGAGAGTAAGCCCCTGTGCTAGTTGCTTTCCCTCAATAACAGCACAGTACTAGAATAACCATGTGGTATGGGTTATAAAGTCCACTGAATGCCTGCATGAGCGCCACCTCCCTGGGCCAGCGTAGTGACTCCTTGAGGTGGCAAAATGCAGAGATAAGCACAGAGGTCACTAGGAGTAGCCTGGGCCTCCTGGTCAGCATCACTGTGGATGGCTCTGTGAGAGGGCCACAGGTCCCCATCTCTGGCTCCCCTGAGATTTACTGCAACTTCTCAAACCCTATCCTTAAATTCTCTCTCCTGTCCCAATGGCTTCTGTTCCATCTTGGGGCATGGCCAGCTTAAAATATCTATGTGCAAGGGCGAGGTAGTACAACAGTCAACCCCTTGTCTAGTTTGCTTCACTTTCTGCCCACTGCTGGGGCCAGCCAGCCAGCCTCATATGTACAAGGTGGGTATCTGACCTCTGCCCATGGGGACTGAGAGCACTGGTGACTTGGGTGGGGGGTGACTGAGCCATGGCAGAGGTTGGTGGGCTGCTGTCATAAAGGGGGCGGCCATACCCCCTATCCGTATAGTTCACCCTGAGTCTCTCTGGAGGCCACCCTAGCTGAGCCCAGGCTACTTGCTCTCCTGTCCTGTCAGGCTCTTCCCTGACCCCGGATCCCCAGGGCCAGGAGTTGGCTCTCTTCTACTGCTGCTCTTAGAGTGCCCCAGTAGGCCCGGGTGAGTGGCAAATGCCAAGTCCTGGCTTTGTGAGCCTGAAGCTCACCATCAGTTCCGGATAGACCAAGCCGAGCCTGCTGTCTTTCGAGAATGCCCAGCCCAGTGACCACATGTCACTTTTGTCTGTAGGGACCCCACTCTTAGGGAGCTCTGGAGACTTAGGGAAACTAACACACTACATCATAGTGTACCCAGAGTGGCCTTAGCAAAGCACTGTGTGGGGTTTGGTGAGGCTGCAGGTGCAGTAGAGGGTCAGGGGCTTCTGGGAGCACACCAGGCTGGGGCTGAGCCATTCTTGAAAGGTGGTAGGGCTTGGATGGGGCGAGGGGTCTTTTCTCAGATGTGGGGAGCCCGTGTTGCCATACTGCAAGAAGTGAGGTGAACGGGTAAATGGAGGGAGGGGGAGCCTAGTGGCTTCAGGCCTGCCCTGGAAGAAGTGTGCAGGTGTAGACAGCGATGGGCTGTTCATTCACTCATTCACTCATTCACTCATTCACGTTTTTCCGGCATCTCTATGCCAGGTGCTGTGCTCCAGGCTAGGCTGAATGGTGAGATGGAGAACCTCAGCCCTGCTGGAGCTCCTGACCCAGACAGGAAGGACGATGACATAACAGGCCCTCTGCACACATCTCATCAGGGCTAGGAGAATTGATGCAGAGATCTAAGAGCAGACTTGAGGGCTGGGCCTGGGATCAGGCAGGGCGGGCAGGAAGGCTCCCCCCCCCCCGGGAGGCGTGAGCTGGGCAGGGAGCAGCTCAAGTTCAAATCCCCTTAGAAGACACCTAGGGGCCGCGGGTTTCCGCTGGTTTTCTTCCCCACCTACCTTCATCTAGAGGGGAACAGCCACTGTGAGGGTGGCCTAGAACTCCGGGACCCCTAAGGAACAGGTGGGGGGGTCTCAGAAGGGCAGAGGAGAGACAGCTTCCTGAGGAGGGTGCTTAGGTTCCTTTGTACTCTGCCTCTCCATACATGTGTGCACACGCGCGCGTGCTCACACACACACACACACACACACACTATTCATTTGGCTTATTTTTTGAAACAGGATCTTACATAGTCTGGGCTGGCCTCAAACTCGCTATCTTGCCTCTACTTCCTGAGTGCTGGGATTACAGGAGAGTACCACCATGTGCAGTCTGTGTGTGTGTGTGTGTGTGTGTGTGTGTGTGTGTGGAGAGAGAGAGAGAGAGAGAGAGAGAGAGAGAGAGAATAGTCCCAGGGGATCAGCAAGCTCTCTACCTGCTAAGCTATATCTCAGCCCTCATTTGGTCTTAAGGCTCAAAAGGTGTCAGGCATGGTACAGCATGCTGCCTTTAATCCCAATACTCAGGAGGCAGAGGCAGGTGGATCTCTGTGAGTTCTATGCCAGCCTGGTCTACATAGCAAGTTTCAGGCCAGCCAGTGCTACATAGTGAGACCCTGTTCCAAAGTACAAACAAACAAACAAAAGACTAAAAAGGCATGTGGTTTCGATTGCCTTCTGTGGTAATTTAGGGATGGAGACAGTTTGTCCTAGACTGAACCCAGCTTGTGAGAAGGGCAGATGCTGGGGTTACTGTCGTAGCTAAGGGACAGGTGGGGTGGGCTGTACTGCCTAGGCCTCCTGCCCTGGGTCGGATGGGGACCAGGGGAGCTGTCTTTGGGGTCAGACCTACACCTGACTTCCTTGGAAAGCCCTGTAAAGCAGAAAGATGGACCTTGGGAATTAGGAAGTTTCCTTTGCCTGCCTCTACACTGAGGTAGAAGGGCAGTGGGAAGGCAGGCCAGGTTGGCCAGGCCTGCGCTGAACCAGCCCTGGGAACCCTGCCTGAGGTGCCTGAAACAATGCAGCTGTAGAGGCTGGCCCGGCCAGGGCGGCCAAGGGGCAGGAGCAGGCCCTCTTCATTTACAGCCCTACGTGGCAGCCATAGTGCCTCCCCTGCTCCCGGCCCCCGGGCCTGGTCCCAGGCTCTGCCCACCACATTGGCAGCTGCCAGCCACGCTGTCCTTCCCAGACACTGCTCTGCTTCCCAGTGCTTCTGAGCCCCTGAGGGATCAGTGTGCCCATGAGTGAACATATGCACGTGTGCCCATGGAGGCTCTGCTTGTGTGCATGTGTGGGTATGTACATGTGTGGGCCCATGCATGCAAGCATGTGCATACATGTCTGAGTGTGCCTCTGTGTGTAGATTTGCATATAAGTGCATATGAGAATGTCTTTGAGTGTGCAAAGCAGTGTCTGTGAGTGTACAGATGTGGAACGAGTGCAGGCAAGCCTGTGTATGTGTGTGGAGGTGTGAGCATATATGCACAAAGGTCTGTGAGTGAGCGAGGGTGGGCCTGTGGGAATGTGCCTATCAGCCTGTGAGAGTGTGGGAGTAGAGTGTGTACATGGTGGGGGAGTGGCAAGGAGCCAAGGTTGGACCCTCAGACATTCTGTTTGAGCAGTGGGTACCCCCTTCTCCTTGCAAACAAAGTCACATGCCCAAATTTCTCAGGACAGTCCTCATGAATGGATGTTTCCCACCCTCATGGCCTGGATCCATGGCCTGGATTCTGGTGGAAGATTCTAGGGACCTCCTTCTTCTCATAGAGCTATGGGGTGGGGGGCTCCAGAGTGCCCCCACCTGACCAGTGGAAGTAAGAGCTGGGGAGAAAGTGCTGGACGTTCTAGGAGAATGGAAGCCTTCGCTGGGGCTTTCCTGGGAGGCTGGGAGGTTTGGGGGAGTCTTCACCGTTCCCAGTCCCAGGCCTGGCCTGGATTTCCCTTTAGGAGACAGTTGGAGGGAGCCGCGGGAGGACTGGATTGGCTTATTAAACCAAGTAGCGAGTTCAGTCTGTTTCCTGGCCAACTTTTCTTCCCGCCTCACTTTCTCCTGAGATAATAGAAACACTGAGGAGGGGTTTCCTTTCTCCCAGCCAAGCCAGAGTGGGGGTAGCTGGAGGCCTGCCATTGGCCCAGGCTCCTGTCATTGAAGGCACACCCCCTGGGCCAGAGCCAACCCCAGCTCCAACAAGGGGAGCACTTGCTTTAGCAGCTTCCTGCTCAGTTCCAGGCCTTCACGGGGAGAAGCCTCCCGACCTGCTCCGTGACAGGCCAAGTCTTTCTAAAGATCCTGAGCCCAGCCTCCTAATCTTGATTCTGTCAGGACCCCGCCAGACCTAGGAATTACAGCGCAGCAGGGTCCAGTCGGAGCAGACTAGTGTGCCGTGTCAGAGTGCTAGCTTAGCCTCTTTCCAGCCGTGTGGTGTGGGCAGATCCGCTAATCTCTCCGGTCTCAGTTTCCTCACTGATGACTGGGAATGACAATGTTTTGGGGAATTCAATGAGTTCCTGTTTGTATGAACTTGGCCTTGCTCCATATGAGTGGTTGTTAAACATATACTTCACTACCCAAGATGGGGCAGGGGAGCGGTGATGTCAGCAACCTCCCTGCAGAGCGTAGGGCATAACCAGAGGAAGGTCCCCATCCTGATGTCTCTTCCCTCCTCTGGCCACTGCAGCCACCGCCAGGGCATCTCATGTGGCAGGTTTGAGCTCACAGCTACTGTGGGAAGGAAGCAGCAGTTCTGTCTGCTGGGCGGACAACTTAGGTTGTGGTTTGAGGATGGAAAAGATTCCCTCATAGGCACTCATATTTCTGAAGCAATGGTTCTGATCACAGATGGGTCTCTGGGGCTGAGCCGGGGCTCCTGTGCTTTCCAAGGAGCTCTGCCACCCTTCCACTCCATCCTCCCTTCTCCCAAGACCTATATCCCGCACGAGCTCCAAACTGAGCCTCACCTCCACTCCCAGGGGCAGTACTCCAAGGCCACCCTGGACACTCAGCCACCTGCAGGCCTCGGCTGCCTCGGCTCACCTGTGTAGTCTTCCCTCTCCACCCCGTGCCTTCACCTTGAGTCTGCGGCAGATGCCTGGCAGCCTGGTCATCGATGCCCAGGGCTTGCCCAAGGGCTAGCATCTCAGTAGCAAGAAATCCAGTTCAACTATTTTCTTAAGATGTCACAAGCATCCAGTCTATGTCCTTCTAAGCCTGGCATTGGGGCAGAGATGGAAGGCCCTGGTCACCTCCTCCGTCCTCCTTTCCACTTCCTTCTCCTCTTGCCTTCTTTCCTCCCCATTTCCTCCCTTTTCCTCCCTTTTCCTCTTCCTTTCTCTTCTTCCTCCTTTCTCCTCCATTCTCCTCCTTCCCTCATTTCCCTCCATCCTCCTCCTCCTCCTCCTCCTCCTCCTCCTCCTCTTCCCTCTTCCTTTGTCTCTGCTGAGAAGCATTTGTAAGCTGCTTCTAGAACTCAACTCAATTTGATCTAAGTTCAAATAAGAGACACACCTCTGGGTGAGTAGAGAAGGGTCTTTCCTGGAAGGACGGATTGGGGGGGGCACACCCTTCTCCAGAATGGGCAGTACTTTCCTGCAGTGGTGCTCAGATACAAAGAGCTCTGAAGGGGAGAACAGGGCTTCTTTTTACTTGCCTGTCCTTGTCCCTGGCTGATGTGTGCATCTATTCTATTGCTGCTGCTGCTGCTGCTGCTGCTGCTGCTGCTGCAACATCTCTTGCTGCCACCATCTTTTGCTGACATCAAAATCCAGGTTCTTCTGCTTTCCAATGGGCAGACAGCTCTCAGGGAATCCTCCAGGCCCACAACATTAGGTTGGAATTGCTGAGACATGCAGCCGTGTAGACCTAGCAGCTACTAGGTTCTCAGCCTCCCCCCCACCCCCATGCAGGCAGATCTCAGTTGTTGGACTTTCAGCCTGATAAGCCAATCTATTAGACCTCCTTGGTAATTTGCACTCATTTTATCAGTTCTGAGAGCACCAGTGAGACACAGGTTTATTGAATGATGGGGTTCAGCTCCACTTTCCCCCACGTGGCTCTCTCAGGCGGGGCCTGAGGCAGTCTCCTCCGTGCTTTCCTCTGCATTCATTGATTCCCTGAACCATTCACTCATTCACATTCACACAGCTGGTGTCTCTGGGCAAAGTGGCGAGCTGCAGCCATCCATTCCAGTGGACAAGGAGAAGCTGGTCTGAGGAGGGGGTTCCAGGCAGAGGGAAGAGTGTGAGGAAAGCTGGGAGGCCATGTGCTCTTGGCCCTGGGCCAGGTGGGAAGGGATTGTAGTGGCAGTGACTCACAGTGAGGCATCTTGGAGATTGGCTGAAGATTCACTTCTGCAGCTGTGGGAGAGAACACCCAGGAGAGGGCTGAATGTCATGCATCAGGGGAGACACAGACTGTTCTGTGGAACCCTGACTCACACCTTGGGCAGAGCATGGCAGGAAGACTGGCTGCTGTGCTCCATCTTGCACGCTCCTCAAAGTCCTCCCTCCTGGTGGGAATGAGTCCTGGGGCCCTAGCTCTCATCAAAGATGACGACTTTGCTCTGCCTGCCCTTCCCTCATGGTCTCCAGTTTCTCCCTCCCCTTCTTTCCCTCTGGGCTTCCCCTTCATCCTTGATCTGTTTTCTTTCTCATGTCCCTTGGCAGTGCTGGAGACCAGGCTGTGTGGCTGCAGGTGGCCTGGCAAGGGGCTCTGTGCAGGAAGCCCTCTTCCTCCCTAGGGTCAGAAGCAACAGAGCTCAGCTGACCCCAGGCTGCAGCTTCCTCAGCAGGCCTACAGGGAGCTGCACCGAGCGAGAGAAAAGGAGTATGGCTGGATTCTTTAAGAAGACAGCCTGGGGACTGGAGAGATGACTCAGCGGTTAAGAGCACTGATTGGTCTTGGAGAGGACTGGGGTTCGATTCCCAGCACCCACATGGCAGCTAACAACTGTCTTAGGCCAGCATGGTGGTGCATGCCCTTGATCCTATCACTGGGGAGGTAGAGGCAGGCGGATCTCTGTGAGTTCAAGGTCAGCCTGGTCTACAGAGTGAGCTCCAGACCAGCTGGGACTAAAGGGAGACTCTGTTTCCAAAAAAAAAAAAAGAGAAGAAGAAGAAAAAAAGACAGCCTGCAGTCCTGGGAGGTTGGGGTGCTTGCTGCTGAGTCCCGGGAAGTTGGGGTGCTTGCTGCTGAGTCCAGTCCCCCAGCACTTCTCCAACCTCACTGCTGGCAGGAACTGGGTTTACAGAGACAGAAGGCTCGCTGGGGCTTGCCAGACTAGCCAGAAAGCACAGGGTTCAGATTCATTGAAGAGGCTCAAGGGGATGAGATAGAGTGACAATGGACATTCAACATCTTTTGGCTGTTGTGGGCATGGACACCCATATACTTGTGGAGAGAGAGAGAGAGAGAGAGAGAGAGAGAGAGAGAGAGAGAGAGAGAGAGAGAGAGAGAGTCCTCCCAGGTAAGAGTGGAGAAAATACAGTAGGGGTCCCCAGCATTGGTGCCATTTCCAAACTGCTGGTGGGATTGGGGACACAGGTGATAAAGAGGGGACTGAGAGGCGGGAGATGGGAGGAGGCAGCCGGCGTCTTCCCGGCATCCTGGCCGGTAGCCGGGGACTTGGCCTCCCCAGGTGCATCTGAAGGAGGCAGGAGAAGGCTGACAGTGCCGTGGAGATCAGACCCTGAAGGTGCAGGGAACAGCCGGGGAGGCCAGGTTAGACCCTGAAGGTGCAGGGAACAGCCGGGGCGGCCAGGTTAGACCCTGAAGGTGCAGGGAACAGCCGGGGAGGCCAGGTTAGACCCTGAAGGTGCAGGGAACAGCCAGGGAGGCCAGGTTAGACCCTGAAGGTGCAGGGAACAGCCAGGGAGGCCAGGTTAGACCCTGAAGATGCAGGGAACAGCCGGGGAAGGGCCAGGTTAGACCCTGAAGGTGCAGGGAACAGCCGGGGCGGCCAGGTTAGACCCTGAAGGTGCAGGGAGCAGCCGGGGAGGCCAGGTTAGACCCTGAAGGTGCAGGGAACAGCCGGGGTGGCCAGGTTAGACCCTGAAGGTGCAGGGAACAGCCGGGGAGGCCAGGAAAATGGTAGAGGGTGTTTTTTTTTTTTCTATTCAGGAGGCATTGCATTTTAGGGAGAAGATGGAGCTCTGCTGGTGGAATGCAGCAGGCTCTGAGCCACGGGACTCGCCCACGTCCCTGGCAGGTTGGATGGGCCTGGTTCCAAGTAGGATTCACTCATATCTGAGGTGGGAAACATTCATACAACTATGTTGGGTCTGATCAAAGCCCTATGCCTTGAAGCCTGGCTTCGGAGGGGAGGACCCACAGACAGGTCTTTCAGTCCCTCTAAGCCGCGATAACAAGGGGCCCGAGGAGGAGGCTGTGACAGGGACAGAGAGGGCTGAGGAGAGGGTGACTGAGGATACTGGGTCCTGTAGGGATGATGGGGGAAGATACCCCTGTCCAGATCTGGAGGACTGCACAAGTAGCACCCGTTGCTTGTCTGGGGCCGTGCCCTCTTGCCTCCTCTGTGCCTCCGCGCCTGCTGCCCCCTCCCAGCTCCCCGTCTTTCTCTCACTCTTGCTCTCCTGTTTCTCTCTGTTCCTGACCCCTGGGCTCCTTTGTCCATGTATAATATTTGTATATATTGTATATTTTCATATATATGTGTGCGTGTGCACGTGTGTGCATGTGTGTAGTATGCAGCATGGCATGGCATTAGGGTGCAGGTCAGTATTGGTTCTGTCCTTCCATTGTGGGTTCTGGGGATGAACTTGTGTCATCAGGCTTGTATGCCAAGGCCTTTCACCCACCGAGCCATCTTGCCATCCCATCTGTCTTTTTCTGTTTCTTTTCGGCCCCCAGTGGCATCTGTAGAGTCTGGTAGAAGTCAGGGAGAAGGGTTTCCTCCACTAACGACTGGACCCAAGGTGACGCCTGCTGTCTGTGTGTGGATGGATGAACTGAGCACAGGGTGAGGGTGTACGCGTGCATATGCAGCAGACACAGGTTGAGGGTGTGTGTGCATACATATGTAGCAGTGATCCTGTAGCATGGGCAGAGATGAGAACATGTGTATGCAGCAGGCACAGGTGAGGGGCTGAAGGAGAGTGGCCAGGCAGGGGCTGCTGAAGGTGCAGGGGTGAGGGCTGGGGCAGGAACTGCTGTTTCTGGGCACAAAGGGAAAAGTCATGTTTTCCAGGCAGAACCAGACCCACCCTGCTCACACACCCTGCTCATTCTAGGAAAACTACATCAGCCGTCCCCACAGTGGCCAGCACACACAAAATACATTGTTCTCCATCTGCAGGCTTCTGCCCTGTCCCTGCCAGCTCTACTGCCAGTTCCTGGTGGCAGCTGGCAGCCTTGCTGTTGGGGCCTAGGCTGCTCACCTGGCAGGTGGAGAGTGTGTGTGTGTGTGTGTGTGTGTGTGTGTGTGTGTGTGTATGTGTTCCTCCCCTGCCTCTCTGCTGGCTCCAGGCAGGAGACAGGATCAGGGCTAGGATCACAAAGACTTGACCCTCTCCCTTCTCTGCCTGCCCTGCCAGCTGCCGTGCTGGGTGCCAGGAGTTGATCAAGCTGAGGTCCTCAGTGTCCCCACCTCAGCTCCTTGCCATCCAGTCTCTGCAGAAGCCAGGTCTCCTGCATGGGAAGCTTTGCTCTTCTTTGGCCCCGTTTCTCAGTCCTTTATTTCTGCAACTTACCTCCTCTGAGAAGCCATATTTGATTGGCTCCTCTGTTCAGCTCATTTCCGCTTTGGTCCTGTGAGATCACTGGACCCACAGCAGACACACTGTAAGACTGAGAGCGAAGTTTTGTAGCTGAGTGCTGGCCAGGAAGCAGCTTGGGACCAGGGGAAGGTACAGGTACTGCCCACTGCCTACCATCGGCCAGGCATTTCTGTGGTTCATTCTGTTACTCACAGCAACATTTCAGGTGGAGGTTAATCCAAACTATCGGATAGATGAGAAAACCAAGGCTTAAGAGATGAGCCAACTAACCACACAATAAAACCGTAAAGTTAGACACTCCAAATGGTGTGGGAATGGCAGCGACTTCAGACCAAGGCCGTAGGTCTCCCAAGGGAGTGGGTGTGTTGGGGTGGGGAGTTTGGGATGGAGGAAATGACTCTGGGACTTTCCTGAGGTTTACTGTACTCTGCCTCCCCTCCTCATAGCTGCCCCCAGGTGCCTGGAAAGACCTGCTCAGAGCGGCCTGCCCATCCCCTGCTCCCCTGGGCTCCAGCCTGCTTTCCTCCACGATTTCCATTAGGGCTTCTCAGGCTCCTCCCTCCATTTAGTCCGTCCCCACGTCTCCCTCTTCCCCATGTCTTTATCTTTTGCTTTACTCTGTCTTCCCTGAAGGACACCTACTATGTGCAAGGCACTGTGGTCCTGTTAGACACAGGGCCTGGGCCCACCAGAAATGGGTTCACCTCTACTTCCAACCAGACAAGTAGTTGAAGTCATAGAAGGGGAGCTATGCAGTACCTTATGGGAGCTTGGCAAGTAGGTGCCATCTCTGGGGCAGGTGGTGTACGGAGAGCCAGGGGATTCTGACAGGTAGAAAAGGGGGCATACATGTGTAGGCCTGGTGGGAGGGAGTGTCAGTAGGTTCTCCTCCCACCATGGAGAGGCCAGATGTTTTCTTTTTCTAATTTTTATTTATTTATTTATTTATTATTTTTTATGTGTATGAGTGTACTGTCTACATGTAGGTTGGTGCACCCGTGTCGTGCAATGCCGTGGAGGTCAGAAGAGGGCATCAGATTCCCCTGGAACTGGAGTTAAAGATGGTTCTTAGCCGCCATGTGGGTGCTGGGAATCGAACCCAGGTCCTCTGCAAGAGCAGTCGGTGCTTTTAACCACTGAGCCATCTCTCCAGCCCCGTGACCAGATGTTTTCATCTTGGACTGTGAGCTCCTAGACAAAGCCTGTACCCTCACTACAGAGCTTCTCAGATAATCTGAGGATAGGGCAGGTCTTTTATTTTATTTTCTGTCATAGAAGATAATATTATAAAATATAGCACTAAGCCAGGTATGGTGGCACATGCCTTTAATCCCAACACTCAGGAGACAGAGGCAGGTGGATCTCTATTAGTTCAAGGCCAACCTGGTCTACATAGTAATTTCTAGGCCAGCTATGGTTATAGGGAGACCTTGTCTCAAAAAAAAATCTAATCTTGTACAAAATATATATTAAAAAAATCTGAAAACAAACAATAAAACACAGCAATAAAATTATTAGATAAAAGAAGACATACTAAATACAAGCCCTGATTTTTTTTTTTTAATTGTTGGGGGCTGGAGAGATGACTCAGTGGTTAAGAGCATTGGCTGCTCTTCCAGAGGACCTAGATTTGGTTCCCAGCACCCTCATGGTGGCTAACACCACACCTTAACTCTAGTTCCAGGGAGTTAGACACCCTCTCGTGGCCTCTGTGGGCATTGCACTCACATGGTATACTTAAACACATGTAGGCAAAACATTCATACACATAAATTTTTTTAAATTGTTGGATTCAACACCCCCCTCCCCTTCAGCTCATAAATTATCAGATTCTAGATGCCTACTTTTGGTCTCTGCATGATTACCCTAGACTGGTCACCAGCAGCTGCAGAGGACCCTGTTGGCTGGATTACCCTCTTGTATCCTGGCTCTACAGCACAGCTTCTTTTTAATTTTATTTATTATATTTATTTTACATGTATATGTGTATTGCCTACATGTATGTAAGTGCATCTGTGTTGTGCAGTGACCATGGAGGTCAGAAGAGAGCATAAGATTTCTTTGGGGGCTGGAGAGATGGACTAGCTGTTAAGAGTGCCCTCTGCTCTGCTCTTGCAGAGGACCTGGGTTCGATCCCCAGCACCCACATGGCAGCTGAGAACCATCTTTAACTCCAGTTCCAGGGGAATCTGACACCCTCTTCTGACCTCCTCGGCATTGCACGACGTGCACGGGTGCACGAACCTATGTGCAGACAGTACATTCATACACATAAAAAATAAGTAAAAATTAAAGAAAAGATTTCTTTGGAACTGGAGTTACAGATGCTTGTTAGCCACTATGTGGGTGCTGGGAATCACACCCCAGTTCTCTGCAAGAACAGCCAATGCTCTTAACCACTGAGACAGCATCATCTCTCCAGCCCAGAATATTCCATTTTTCAAAGTGCTCTTGGAGTTGCTGACTTAAAGCTCATAAAAAATTGTTCCATGACTTGGAGCAATGGAGTTGGGACCAAACTGGAAGACTCTTCCCTGAAGACTATCTCTCATAGTTCTAAAGGATACTATGCAGGCTGCAAGGGGAAAAAAAAATCAATCAACAGTCTAATCCAGCTCTAAACCCTAATAACCACAATGGCTGGCACAGCAGACTACCTCTATTGGTACTTTTATCTAATTGGACTCAAAGCCCTCTCAGTGGGAGGGAACTCATGAGTGGCACTGTAAATATAGCCAAATACACATGGCTGGAGAGGTCCTAGGTCCTAGAGAAAATTCCATCTCTATCATAGCTCTACACAAATGAAATTTCGTACCATATGCTAAATAGGGACTCAACCAGAAGGGGCCCAGCCTGGATTGAGAGATGGGTGGTTGATTCCTTGGCCCTGTCTTGAAAATCGTTGGCAGCAGATTACTGCTGGGTGAAGGAGAATAGATATTCTTTAAGGTCTCTAGATAGGGTGACTAGACTCCAGTGGATGAACTTGCACTGAAGGACATCTGCGTTCAAATGCTTGATGAGTGTTCTAGCTTGTCTTCCAATGCTGTGACAAAACACTCTCACCAGCACCAACTTGGGGAGGAAAGGGTTTATTCAGCTCACATCTCCTGGGTCACAGTTTATCACTTAGGGAGCCCAAGGCAGGAATTCAGGACAGCAACCTGGAGGCAGGAGCTGAAGCACAGGCTATGGAGGAATGCTGATCACTGGCTTGCTCCCCTGGCTCATGCCCAGCCTGCCTTTTTTTTTTTTTTTTTTTTTTTTTTTTTTTTTTGAGGCAGGGTGTTTTTTGTCTTTTCGAGACAGGTCTCCCTGTAGCCCCAACTGTCCGGGAACTACTCATCTGTAGACCAGCTGGCCTTGAAACCACAAAGAGTCCGCCTGCCCTGACTCCCCAGGGCTAGATTAAAGGCGTGCGCCACCAAGCCCAGCTTCAGCCTGCCTTCTTATACCGTACACAACAACCTGCCCAGGGTGGCACCACTCATTGTGGGCTGGGCCCCTCACACACTGCTCGACAATCAAGATAATACTCCACAGAGGTGGCCACAGGCCAATCCAATGGAGCCAATTCCCCAATTGAGGCTCCCTCAACCCAGATGTGTCAGGTTGACACTAAAGCTATCCAGCACAATAGGATAGGACTTAACATATATGACAGAATGCATGAGGTCTGGTGGTGGACTATGAGGGGCATGGATGGGGGAGGGGGTCTAAATTTGATTAGAAAACTTTATGGGTGCAAAAAACTCAATAGAAAACTAAAATGTTTCCACCACGGCGGCATGGTGATGGCACAACACACCTTGAAAAATTAATTACCCTTAACCAACTTGGGACAGAGGCAGGCAGACGTCTGTGAGTTCAAGGCCAGCCTAGTCTACAAAAGCAAGTTTTTAGTCCAGCCAGGGCATAGAACTGACCCTGTCTTTTTTTGTTTTTTTTTTTTTTTTTTTTTCAGAGACTCTGGGGTGGAACCTCCTTTTTTAATGTCCAGTTCCTTTTGTCTTAAGATTTGGTGCAAAAACAAACAAACAAACAAAAAAGTTCTTTCATTTTGTATTGTGCACATAAATTAAGTTTACTTTTGGCATGCCTCTTGAGACCCTGTCTTAAACAAAACAAAACAAAACAAATATTTCCATGAATTTTTGGTTTGGGATAAGGACAGAATTTCCAATAATATCTGACATTGCTCCAAACACACTTCCGACATTTTGCACTATGTATTTATGTGAAGCACTGATGAATATAAAATATAAAACGCCTTTGGTCCTAGCACTTGGGAGGTAGAGGCAGGCGGATCTTCGTGAGTTCAAGGCCAGCCTGGTCTACAAAGTGTGTTCCAGGACAGCTGGGGCTACGGGAGAACCTGTTCGAAAGACCAAAAAGAAAAAAAATAATAGTAAAATCAATTCTGAAAAATTCGAAGACCTCTGTGTCCTGTAAATATTCAGCCAGGAATTAATTCTTCATGTAAACATAAACAAGTGTCCCATCCCATTAGTATACAAATTTCTTTTCATCTTTAATAAATAGCAAAATTATGGGGCTGGAGAGATGGCTCAGCAGTTAAGAGCACTGACTACTCTTGCAGAGGACCCGGGTTCTATTCCCAGCACCCACATGGCGGCTTAGAACCATCTTTAAGCCAGGCGTGGTGGCACATATCTTTAATTCTAGCACTCCAGAGGCAGAGGCAGGCATCCCTGTGAGTTCAAGTCCAGCCCTGGTCTACAGAGTGAGTTCCCCAGGCCTGGGGCTATAGGGAGACCCTGTCATCAAAAGACAAAAAAAAAAAAAAAAAAAAAGCAAAATTATGTGTACTTATTATTTTTTTTTCTTTTTTTAGCCAATTTTTTATTGAAGCTTTTTTACATATCATACAATATTCACAATCAAGTCAACACCCAACTTCCCCTCTCCTTGCCCCCCCACCTCACCAGAAGCTCATGCATTCTGCCAAACATTTTTTTCATTTTTTTTCTCTCTTTTTTTAAGTCTTTTTTGATGCAAAGCTTACTGTTTCAGACAGAAGTTCACTGTTTCAGTCAGTTCTTTGACCCAGTCTTTTTGTTGTTGTTTTCTTCCAATTTCTTACTCACTCCAAAATATGCATATATGTATGCCACACAGATATCAAGATTATGATGTCAAGGGGGTTTTAGCATGTTTCAGTTATAGTTTCTTCTTCTTTTTCTTTTCTTTCTTTTTAGGCGGAAAGATGTAATGTTTTTCCTTAAGGAAGTGTTTGGAAGGCTCCTCCTTGGCAAGCCCAAACAGCCATCAGTCTTGCCCTTGTGCTCCACACTGGGGTCTTCCCTTCCCGTGGTCACGAAATGAGGTCCAGTAAACACCGCATCCTATCTTGGTCTTCCTGTACTCCTCTTCATTGATAGACAAGCCTGGGTAGGCCAACAATGCAGTCTATACTTTGAAGAGGATGAAACCCCAGTAGTTGCTCAGGTCCACAAGCTGGATGTCTCAGCAGTCTCATCTGCACTGAAAGGTTTGCAGGATTCTTGAAGAGACATGATCTCTCAGTCCATAGTGGAAAAGCTGTGTCTTATGTCTTTGAGGATGGCAAAAGCAGTGGCGGCCACAGGGTAGCTGCACTTGCCAGAAGAATTGAAGATAGGCAAAACATCTGCTTTTTTTTTTTTTTTTTTTTTTTTTTTCCTCTTTTTGCTCTTTTTACTAGGATCTCAAGTTTTATACCTGAAGTACAATTTCTCAGGCCTACTGATTATTTATTTCTGGTTATACTTTCCTTTTGGTTGCTAAAGGCCACACATTAACTCAATTAACCAAGGTTTTTGTTTTTTTTCAAGGTCAGTTGAGGATTGGGTCCTCAGGGGTCATGGTTTTTTTTGAGGGGAGGAGACCCTCTGCTCCATTTGGCTTTTCATTTACCAGTTCCTCCACTTGAGACAAAATCCATTCGTTGAATACCATTCTCCCTTTTTGAAACATGAGCAGACTTTCCTCTCTATAGAATGGACACTGGCTGAAGTCCCCATTAGTGGATCTCCAAGACCTCCCTGCACAGGAAAAGACTGGTGCATCACATTTCAGGACATTTCATTTCAAGAGATGCCCCCATGCATGATGTCCCCTGGGACTAGTTGACCTCGCGAGGCAAGGAACAAAGTTATCCCTTAAGTCCCTGCCAAATTTGGTATGGGCATTAAGTATGGTCATTAAAGCATACAGAAAGGCTAAAGTTACACCAGCCTGATATTTTTAATACCTGTTATATATTTTTAGAAAAAGCGTTGTTGACTAAAGCTCAGCATCCCTTGTATAAGAAATACTAAGACGCACTACTCCCATAAAAAAATTACTACTTGTGGTTAGACACAATGTCAAGACAAAACAAGTCATGACACTAGTTTTCCTCAATTCTTTTTGATTTTATATTACTCTTATATCTTTTTTATATCTTTTTTAAAATATTTGGCTTGTTTCTTCTTTTTATTTTATGTGTAAGTGCACCCATGATGCAATCCATGCAATGCAAATGACATCCCATGTGGAAGGGGCAGAAGAGGGCAGGGAAAATCAAATGAATCCCAGCCTGAAGTGCAGGTTGACTGGGGAGATGTTAGGGGGACGCGACAATGGGGGTGATAGGGGTTAGTGAATGTATGAGGGAGGAAGAGAATGGGATGTCCGAGGGAGGAGTCTTTCCATAGTCCGTTTGTATCCACATCAGGGACATCTGGAACCATGCAATCCTAATACGGGGAGGAAGGAGAAAACCCGAACCCTACACTTGTTAAACAAAAGGGATCCTCAGCCACGGGCAATAAAGCCCTTTGGAAAACCCTTCAGCCAAACTCTTCAATTTCCCAGGCAATCACCGCGCATAGCGGGTCGAGAACACTACAACACATTTCATCCCACAAGACCCCCGAAAAGAATTTCCCAACACCCCTCACCCTCCCTTTTCCCCCACAACGCCTTTCCCCCACCCTTCCACCCAACCCCTATCCTCGCCCTTTTTCCCACCCTCTCCTCCTCCCCTTCCACCCTTTCCCCCTCCCTCTTTTACACCCTCCCCCTCCCGCCCCCTTCCCTCCTCCCTCTCCNGAAGAAGAGGAGAGAGAGAGAAGAGATCCTCAGGGTTTCTTTTCTTAGGCAATAAAACTTCTGGTATTGTCTAACCCATTTTCAATTTGGTTTATATTACTCTCAGACCAAAAGGTTCTGTTGATACTGGGCATTCGGGAAGCCAAGTTAACAGTTAATAGTTGCAGCATGCAGGGTGCATGGCCCGAGGGGAAAGGAGATCCGGTTTCCAAACCTGCGGCTTATGTTTCGATTCCTGATCCATAGAACGAGCCAGTGCAGCGCTGAGGGAAGCCAGAGGAATGGAGATCATATGTGGATAAAGATGTTTGAAACAAGACACAGAGAGACTTCAGGCTCTGGGGGAATGGAGAGGCTCGAGGAGTTCATTGCAATGTTCTTTATCATCATCTAGGATTCCAGAAAATATGGAAACACCCCAGAGGTTCATTCATACAGAACTGGTTAAATAAATTATAGTCTATCCCTAGGGCAGGTATTGGGTATCAGCAGACCCCACAGAGGAGACATCAGCCACATAGGGGTAAGATGGTACCCCCCTGTGGGTCTGTATCCAAAACCATTCCTTCCATTGTGACAGAGGGGTCTTGTTGGGCTCAGGCTCAGTCACGCATTTCCTTGCTTTGGTCATTTCTCCCTGACCATCTGGTGCTGCTGCTCCTTCCTAGAGCAAGTCCACGGAGACCCCACTTCTGTGTCCCAGGGCTCTCCAGGCCATCACAGCTATTAGGGCCTCATTGCCTGGACCCCCGAGGAAGGGAAACAGTGCAAAAATTGGTCAGCATATCAGGTACAGCCCCAGCAAGGAGACTGTGGGATAGGTAGAGAAGGAGATGGAGAAACAGACTCGGTAGGGGGAGGGGGAGGAGAGAGAGAAGGAAATAGGGACAACAGAAGAAGGAGATTCACCCACCATGAGAGGAGACTGTGACCTGCAAGACTGTGACCCTCAGCCCAGGCCACCCAAGCATGTATACAGACACACTGAAATGAAAATTCAAAACATATATATTTACTAGGGTAGCAAAATGATTCAGCCAGTAAAGACACCTGGCCTTGGCAAGCTTGATGACCTGATTTTGATCCCTAGAACCTATGTAGAAGTGGAAGGAGAGAACCAAACTAACTCCACAAAAGTGGCCCTCTGGCCTCCACACAAGTACCCACCTTGCACACATCATGTGCATGTGCACACAAGCGCACGCGTGGCGTGCACACACACACAAATTTGATATAGATATAGAGATAGATAGAGAATAATAGATATATAGATATATTCACTGCACACCTGTAATATCCTCCAATACTTGGGAGTTGATTCAGGAGAATCACAGCTGAGACCAGCTGGGTGTCCCTAGTTAGCTTTCGCTTGCTGTAGGAAACCTATGACCAAAACCAACCCGGGTTTATTTCATCTACAGGTCATAATCCATCTCTGAGGGAAGCCAGGCAAGTGCCCACAGGAGTGGAAGAAGAAACCATGGAGAAATGCTTCTTCCTACTTGCCTCCCGTCCAGGCTCTCCTCTTAGCTAACTTTCACTTTCTCGTAAGGCGCTGTTAGCTTTTCCTTCATCCCAGGCCAGCGACCTGGGATGGTGCAACCACGTGGACTGGGCCCTCCCAGTATCAATTAGTCCAATCAAGAAAAATGCCCCCAAAACACCCACAGGCCCAGTTGGAATAGAGGAAAATCCTCCAGTGAGTGGTTCCCTTTTCCAGGTATGTCAAGGTGGAGATAAACCATTGGGTGGGTGGTTTGAATGACGTGTCCCCCATAGGCTTCAAGTATTCAGACATTTTGTCCCCAGTTGGGGGGTTACTATGTTGGAAGGTCTTACAAGGTATGGTCATGCTGGAAGAAGTATTTCACTGGGGTCCGGGCTTAGGAGTTCAACAAGCCCTCACAATCTGGGCAGTCTCTCTCTCTACTTCCTGTGCTGAATTGGAAATGGTGGAACCTGTTTTCTCGGCTCCGACCCTGCACCATGCCTCCAGCCACAGTTGGACTCTAATTCCCTGGAAGAGTCAATCATAAACTCAAATAAACTCTTCCCGTTATAAGTTCCCTTGGTCATGGTGTTTGTACCACAGGTACAGAAAAGTGACTAATACACAATCACACTGCAGTACATAGCTAGAAAGTGCTGATTCCACTTTTGAATTTCTTTCCTACCTGGTGAACACATGGCTCTCAATTTGAAAACTCTTCTCTGGAGCAGAGCTACTTAAACTTTTTTCACCACCAAGTCCTTTTAGGCCAATAATTTTTTTTTCAACATGACCCAGGTATATAAAACAGGTATATAAATCCACACTCAATGATAACAAATCATAAAGAAATTTATTTAAAGAACAATTAGTTGCATGACACAGGTGCACTGACATACATGCAGGCAATGACGCTCATACACATAAAATCATTTTTTTTTTTTTTTTTTTTGAAATAAGGTCTCCCCTGTAGTCCCAGCTGTCCCGGGACTCGCTCTGTAGACCATGCTGGACTGTGAACTCACAGAGATCCTCCTGCTCTGCCTCCCAAGTGCTAGGATTAAGGTGTGTGCCAACACGCCAGCTAATAAAATTTTTTTTAAGAAAAAATTAGGGCCAGGCGGGGTGTCACACCCTTTAACCTAGCATTTGGGAGGGCAGAGCATGCAGATCTCTGGAGTTCAAGCGCAGCCTGGTCTACAGAGCGAGTTCCAGACAGCTGGGACGACAGGAGACCCTGTCTCAAAAAGAACTCAAAAAAAAAAAGAAAAGAAAAAAATTAGGGGCTGGGCGCATGACTTTAATCCTAGCATTTGGGAGGCCAAGGCAGGCCAGCCTGTTCTACATAGTGAGTTCCAGGACAGCTGGATCCTGGAGCTACAGGAAGACCCTGCTTCAAAAAAGACCCCCCCAAAAAAGAGAGAAAAATTAAGGACTGGAGAGATGGCTCAGCAGTTAAAAGTGCTTATTATTCTTGCAGAGGACCCAGATTCCATTCCCAACACCCACATGGTGGCTAACAATCATCCATAACTGCACTTCCAGGGGATCAGATGCCCTCTTCTGACCTCCATGGCATTAGCATGACATGGGTGCACTTACACATAAAATAAAAAGAGAACAAGCCAAAATATTTTAAAAAAGATAAGAGTAATATAAAATCAAAAGAATGAGGAAAAAAACTAGTTTGTCTTGACATTGTGTCTAACCACACAGTATTTATTTATGGGAGTGCGTCTTAGTAATTTCTTATACAAGGCTGCGTGAGCTTTAGTCCAAGCTTTTTCTAAAATAATACACAGTAGTTAAAAATATAAGGCTGGTGTAACTTTAAGCCTTTCTGGATGGTTAATGAACGTACTTAATGCCCATATAAATTTGGCCCAGGGACTTAAGGGATAACTTATGTTTCCTTGCCCGCAGAGGTCAACTAAGTCCCCAGGGGACTATGCATGGGGGCATCTCTTAAATGTCCTGCAATGTGAGTCACCAGTCTTTTCCGTGCAGGGAGGTCCTTGGAGATCCACTAATGGGACTTCAGCCAAGTGTCCAGTCTATAAAGAAGTCTGCTCATTTTCAAAAATGGAAGCCTGGTTTTGCAAGACCTGACTTTGTCTCAAGTGGATGAACTGGTAAATGAAAAGCCAAATGGAGCCAGGGGCTCACTCACCCTAAAAAACCATGACCCTGAGGACAGATCCTCAACTGACCTTGAAAAAAACAAAATCCTTGGTTAATCTGAGTTAAGTGTGTGGCCTTAAGCAACCAAAAGGAAAGTATAACCAGAAATAAATAAATCAGTAAGGGCCTGAGAAATTGTACTTCAGTAAGAACTTGAGATCCTAGTAAAAAGACGAAAAGAAAAAAAAAAAAAAGCAATGATGTTTGCCTATCTTCAATTCTTACTGGCAATGCAGCTACCCTGTGGCTGCCACTGCTTTTTTGCCATCCTTCAAAGACATGAGACACTGTTTTTCAACCTTCCAATATGGCTGAAGACTCATGTCTCTCCAAGAAGCCGCCAAACCTTTCAGGCCAATAAGGACTGCTGAACATCCAGCTTGTGGCCTGAGCAACTACTGGTGTTTCATCCTCTTCAGAGTATAAATTGCCGATTGTTGGCCTACCCAGGCTGTATCATGAAGACGAGTACAGGAAGACCAAGACAAGACGCAGTGTTTACTAATGAAGCCTCATTTCCCGGGACCACGGGAAGGAAAGACCCAATGTGGAGCACAAGGGAAGACTGAGGGCTGTTTGGGCTTGGCCAAGGAGGAGCCTTCCAAACACTTCCTTAAGGAAAACATCACATCTTTCAGCCTAATAAGAAAAGAAAGAAAAAGAAGCAGAATCATAAACTGAAACATGCTAAAAAACCCAGGACATCATAATCTTATATCTGTGTGGCATACAATATATTTGCATATTTTGGAATGATACAGATTTGGAAGGAAAACAACAACAAAAAGACTGGGTCAAAGAACTGGACTGAAACAGTGAAATTCTGTCTGAAACAGTAGCTCTGCATCAAAAAAGAGACTGAGAAAAAAAATGAAAAACATGTTTGGCAGAATGCATGAGCTTCTGGTGAGGTGGGGGGCAAGGAAGGGGAATGGGTGTAGACTTGATTGTGAAATATTTGTATGAAATGTAAAAAGCTCAATAAAAATTGGCTAAAAAAAGGAAAGTATAAGTACCATAATTGTTTGCTTTTTTTTTTTTTTTTTTTTTTGTCTTTTGAGACAGGGTCTGCCCTATAGCCCCAGCTGGCCTGGGAACTTCCTCTGTAGACCAGGCTGGACCTTGAACTCACAGACAACCTGCCTGCCTCTGCCTCTGGGAGTGCATAGAATTAAAGGCATATGTGCCACCACGCCTGGCTTAAAGATGGTTTCTAAGGCCGCCAATGGTGGTAGTGTCTGGAAGAGAACCGGGTCCTCTGCAAAGTGTCCAGTTGCTGTTAACTGCTGAGCCATCTCTCTCAGCCCATAATTTTTCTATTTATTAAAGATGAAAAAGAAATTTGTATACTAATGGGATGGGACACTTGTTTATGTTTACATGAAGAATTAATTCCTGGCTGAATATTTACAGGACACAGAGGTCTTCGATCTTTTTCAGAATTGATTTTACATATATTTATTTTTCTTTTGGTCCTTTCGAGACAGGGTTACTCCCGTAGCCAGCTGTCCTGGACCACTTGTAGACCAGGCTGGCCTGTGAACTCACGGAGATCCTCCTGCCTCTCCCTCCATGATAGGACCAAAGGCGTTTTATTTTTATATTCATCAGTGCTTCACATAAATACATAGTGCAAAATGTCGGAAGTGTGTTTGGAGCAATGTAGATATTATTGGAAATGCTGTCCTTACCAAGCTAAAATTCATGAGAATATTGTTTGTTGGTTTTGTTTAAGACAGTGGTCATAAGAGCATGCCAAAAGTAAACTTAATTTTGTGACAATACAGAAATGAAAGAATTTTTGTTTGTTTGTTTGTTGTATATTGCACAAATCTTAAGACAAAGGACAGCTGGCATTAAAAAGGAGGTCCCCTCAAAAACCCGTCCTCTGAAAAAAAAAAAAAAAAAAAAATACAGGGTCTTCAGTATATGCCTGGCTGGACTAAAAACTTGCTTTGTAGACTAGGCTGGCCTGAACTCACAGAACGTGCTGCCTCCTCTGTTCCAAGTGCTGGGATTAAAGGTGTGCCATCACCATGCCTGCCGTGGAACAATTTTTAGTTTTCTATCGTTATGTGCAGTTTTAAGCAACTTTATAATCCAGTAATCAAATAGACCCCCTCCCCCTCCTGCCCCTCATAGTCACCACCAGACCTCATGCATCTGTCATATGTTAAGTCCTATCCTATTGTGCTGGATAGCTTTATGTCAACTGACACATCTGGGTTGAGGGAGCCCATTGGGGAATTGGCTCCATTGGATTGGCCTGTGGCCACCTCTGTGGAGTATTATCTTGATTGTCGAGCAGTGTGTGAGGGCCCAGCCCACAATGAGTGGTGCCACCCTGGGCAGGTTGTTGTGTACGGTATAAGAAGGCAGGCTGAAGCTGGGCTTGGTGGCGCACGCCTTTAATCCTAGCACCTGGGAGTCAGAGGCAGGCGGATCTTTGTGAGTTCAAGGCCAGCTGGTCTACAGAGTGAGTTCCAGGACAGTTGGGATACAGGGAGACCCTGTCTCGAAAAGACAAAAAAAAAAAAAAAAAAAAAAAGCACACACACACACACACACACACACACACACACAGACAAGAGAGAGAGAGAGAGAGAGAGAGAGAGAGAGAGAGAGAGAGAGAGAGAGAGAAGAGATCCTCAGGGTTTCTTTTCTTAGGCAATAAAACTTCTGGTATTGTCTAACCCATTTTCAATTTGGTTTATATTACTCTCAGACCAAAAGGTTCTGTTGATACTGGGCATTCGGGAAGCCAAGTTAACAGTTAATAGTTGCAGCATGCAGGGTGCATGGCCCGAGGGGAAAGGAGATCCGGTTTCCAAACCTGCGGCTTATGTTTCGATTCCTGATCCATAGAACGAGCCAGTGCAGCGCTGAGGGAAGCCAGAGGAATGGAGATCATATGTGGATAAAGATGTTTGAAACAAGACACAGAGAGACTTCAGGCTCTGGGGGAATGGAGAGGCTCGAGGAGTTCATTGCAATGTTCTTTATCATCATCTAGGATTCCAGAAAATATGGAAACACCCCAGAGGTTCATTCATACAGAACTGGTTAAATAAATTATAGTCTATCCCTAGGGCAGGTATTGGGTATCAGCAGACCCCACAGAGGAGACATCAGCCACATAGGGGTAAGATGGTACCCCCCTGTGGGTCTGTATCCAAAACCATTCCTTCCATTGTGACAGAGGGGTCTTGTTGGGCTCAGGCTCAGTCACGCATTTCCTTGCTTTGGTCATTTCTCCCTGACCATCTGGTGCTGCTGCTCCTTCCTAGAGCAAGTCCACGGAGACCCCACTTCTGTGTCCCAGGGCTCTCCAGGCCATCACAGCTATTAGGGCCTCATTGCCTGGACCCCCGAGGAAGGGAAACAGTGCAAAAATTGGTCAGCATATCAGGTACAGCCCCAGCAAGGAGACTGTGGGATAGGTAGAGAAGGAGATGGAGAAACAGACTCGGTAGGGGGAGGGGGGAGGAGAGAGAGAAGGAATAGGGACAACAGAAGAAGGAGATTCACCCACCATGAGAGGAGACTGTGACCTGCAAGACTGTGACCCTCAGCCCAGGGCCACCACAGCCATGTATACAGACACCTGAAATAAATTCAAAACTATATATATTTACTAGGGTAGCAAAATGATTCAGCCAGTAAAGACACTTGCCTTGCAAGCTTGATGACCTGTGTTTAATCCCTGGAATCCATGTAAAGGTGGAAGGAGAGAACCAACTCCACAAAAGTGGCCCTCTGGCCTCCACACAAGTACCCACCTTGCACACATCATGTGCATGTGCACACAAGCGCACGCGTGCGTGCACACACACACAAATTTTATATAGATATAGATATAGATATAGATATATAGATATATAGATATATTCACTGCACACCTGTAATCTCATACTTGGGAGGTTGATTCAGGAGAATCAGCAGCTTGAGACCAGCCTGGGTGTCCTAGTTAGCTTTCTCTTGCTGTAATAAACACTATGACCAAAACCAACCCGGGTTTATTTCATCTTACAGGTCATAATCCATCTCTGAGGGAAGCCAGGGCAAGTGGCCCAACAGGAGTGGAAGCAGAAACCATGGAGGAATGCTCTTCCTGACTTGCTCCCCCAGGCTCTCTCTGCTAACTTTCTCGTACAGGCTCTGTTAGCTTTCTCCCAGGCCCAGCTACCTGGGGATGGTGCCACCCACAGTGGACTGGGCCCTCCCAGTATCAATTAGTCCAATCAAGAAAATGCCCCCAAAGACAAGCCCACAGGCCAGTTTGATAGAGGAAAATCCTCCATTGAGTGTCCCTTTTCCCAGGTATGTCAAGTTGAGATAAACCATTGTGGTGGTTTGAATGAGCGTGTCCCCCATAGGCTTCAAGTATTCAGACATTTTGTCCCCAGTTGGTGGTACTATTTTGGAAGGTCTTACAAGGTATGGTCATGCTGGAAGAAGTATGTCACTGGGGTCCGGGCTTAGTGAGTTCAACAAGCCTCACAATCTGCAGTCTCTCTCTCTTGACTTCCTGTGCTCATTGGAGATGTGAACCTTGGTTTTCTGCTCCAGCCCCTGCCACCATGCCTTCCTGCCACATTGGACTCTAATTCCCTGGAACTGTCAATCCTAAACTCAAATAAACTCTTCCTGTTATAAGTTCCCTTGGTCATGGTGTTTTTATCACAGTAACAGAAAAGTGACTAATACACAATCACACTGCAGTACATAGCTAGAAAGTGCTGATTCCACTTTTGAATTTCTTTCCTACCTGGTGAACACATGGCTCTCAATTTGAAAACTCTTCTCTGGAGCAGAGCTACTTAAACTTTTTTCACCACCAAGTCCTTTTAGGCCAATAATTTTTTTTTCAACATGACCCAGGTATATAAAACAGGTATATAAATCCACACTCAATGATAACAAATCATAAAGAAATTTATTTAAAGAACAATTAGTTGCATGACACAGGTGCACTTACATACATGCAGGCAATACGCTCATACACATAAAAATCATAAATTTGGGGGGGATCTTTTTGAGACAGGGTCTCCCTGTAGTCCCAGCTGTCCTGGAACTCGCTCTGTAGACCAGGCTGGCCTTGAACTCACAGAGATCTGCCTGCCTCTGCCTCCCAAGTGCTAGGATTAAAGGTGTGCACCACCACGCCTGGCCCTAATTTTTTCTTAAAAAAAATTTTATTAGCTGGGCGTTGTGGCACACACCTTTAATCCTAGCACTTGGGAGGCAGAGGCAGGAGGATCTCTGTGAGTTCAAGTCCAGCCTGGTCTACAGAGCGAGTTCCAGGACAGCTGGGACTACAGGGAGACCCTGTCTCAAAAAGATCCCCCCCAAATTTATGATTTTTATGTGTATGAGCGTATTGCCTGCATGTATGTAAGTGCACCTGTGTCATGCAACTAATTGTTCTTTAAATAAATTTCTTTATGATTTGTTATCATTGAGTGTGGATTTATATACCTGTTTTATATACCTGGGTCATGTTGAAAAAAAAATTATTGGCCTAAAAGGACTTGGTGGTGAAAAAAGTTTAAGTAGCTCTGCTCCAGAGAAGAGTTTTCAAATTGAGAGCCATGTGTTCACCAGGTAGGAAAGAAATTCAAAAGTGGAATCAGCACTTTCTAGCTATGTACTGCAGTGTGATTGTGTATTAGTCACTTTTCTGTTACTGTGATAAAAACACCATGACCAAGGGAACTTATAACAGGAAGAGTTTATTTGAGTTTAGGATTGACAGTTCCAGGGAATTAGAGTCCAATGTGGCAGGAAGGCATGGTGGCAGGGGCTGGAGCAGAAAACCAAGGTTCACATCTCCAATGAGCACAGGAAGTCAAGAGAGAGAGACTGCAGATTGTGAGGCTTGTTGAACTCACTAAGCCCGGACCCCAGTGACATACTTCTTCCAGCATGACCATACCTTGTAAGACCTTCCAAAATAGTACCACCAACTGGGGACAAAATGTCTGAATACTTGAAGCCTATGGGGGACACGCTCATTCAAACCACCACAATGGTTTATCTCAACTTGACATACCTGGGAAAAGGGACACTCAATGGAGGATTTTCCTCTATCAAACTGGCCTGTGGGCTTGTCTTTGGGGGCATTTTCTTGATTGGACTAATTGATACTGGGAGGGCCCAGTCCACTGTGGGTGGCACCATCCCCAGGTAGCTGGGCCTGGGAGAAAGCTAACAGAGCCTGTACGAGAAAGTTAGCAGAGAGAGCCTGGGGGAGCAAGTCAGGAAGAGCATTCCTCCATGGTTTCTGCTTCCACTCCTGTTGGGCCACTTGCCCTGGCTTCCCTCAGAGATGGATTATGACCTGTAAGATGAAATAAACCCGGGTTGGTTTTGGTCATAGTGTTTATTACAGCAAGAGAAAGCTAACTAGGACACCCAGGCTGGTCTCAAGCTGCTGATTCTCCTGAATCAACCTCCCAAGTATGAGATTACAGGTGTGCAGTGAATATATCTATATATCTATATATCTATATCTATATCTATATCTATATAAAATTTGTGTGTGTGTGCACGCACGCGTGCGCTTGTGTGCACATGCACATGATGTGTGCAAGGTGGGTACTTGTGTGGAGGCCAGAGGGCCACTTTTGTGGAGTTGGTTCTCTCCTTCCACCTTTACATGGATTCCAGGGATTAAACACAGGTCATCAAGCTTGCAAGGCAAGTGTCTTTACTGGCTGAATCATTTTGCTACCCTAGTAAATATATATAGTTTTGAATTTATTTCAGGTGTCTGTATACATGGCTGTGGTGGCCCTGGGCTGAGGGTCACAGTCTTGCAGGTCACAGTCTCCTCTCATGGTGGGTGAATCTCCTTCTTCTGTTGTCCCTATTCCTTCTCTCTCTCCTCCCCCCTCCCCCTACCGAGTCTGTTTCTCCATCTCCTTCTCTACCTATCCCACAGTCTCCTTGCTGGGGCTGTACCTGATATGCTGACCAATTTTTGCACTGTTTCCCTTCCTCGGGGGTCCAGGCAATGAGGCCCTAATAGCTGTGATGGCCTGGAGAGCCCTGGGACACAGAAGTGGGGTCTCCGTGGACTTGCTCTAGGAAGGAGCAGCAGCACCAGATGGTCAGGGAGAAATGACCAAAGCAAGGAAATGCGTGACTGAGCCTGAGCCCAACAAGACCCCTCTGTCACAATGGAAGGAATGGTTTTGGATACAGACCCACAGGGGGGTACCATCTTACCCCTATGTGGCTGATGTCTCCTCTGTGGGGTCTGCTGATACCCAATACCTGCCCTAGGGATAGACTATAATTTATTTAACCAGTTCTGTATGAATGAACCTCTGGGGTGTTTCCATATTTTCTGGAATCCTAGATGATGATAAAGAACATTGCAATGAACTCCTCGAGCCTCTCCATTCCCCCAGAGCCTGAAGTCTCTCTGTGTCTTGTTTCAAACATCTTTATCCACATATGATCTCCATTCCTCTGGCTTCCCTCAGCGCTGCACTGGCTCGTTCTATGGATCAGGAATCGAAACATAAGCCGCAGGTTTGGAAACCGGATCTCCTTTCCCCTCGGGCCATGCACCCTGCATGCTGCAACTATTAACTGTTAACTTGGCTTCCCGAATGCCCAGTATCAACAGAACCTTTTGGTCTGAGAGTAATATAAACCAAATTGAAAATGGGTTAGACAATACCAGAAGTTTTATTGCCTAAGAAAAGAAACCCTGAGGATCTCTTCTCTCTCTCTCTCTCTCTCTCTCTCTCTCTCTCTCTCTCTCTCTCTCTCTTTCCCCTCCCTGTGTGTGTGTGTGTGTGTGTGTGTGTGTGTGTGTGTGTGTGTGTTGTGGGGAATCAACCAGAAGTACTACATTTTCTTTTTCTACTTTTTTTTTTCTTTTCTTTTTCTTCCATTTAGGGGCTGGAGAGATGGCTCAGCATTTAAGAGCACTTTCTGCTTCTCCAAGGACTCAGGTCCTGTTCCCAACATCCACACTGGGTGGCTCACAACTGCTTGTAATTCCAGCTCTGGGAGAGCTGATGCCCTCTTCTGGCCTTCAAGGGCACCTGCACTCGCACACACGCACACATAGATACACACACCTACACATAATTAAAATTGAATAAATATTTTTTAGGGGGGTCTTTTTTATTCCCTGTAGCCCCAGCTAGCCTGGAACTTACAATGTAGACCAGGCAAGCCTCAAACTTACAGAGATCCACCTTCCTGTGCCTCCCAAGTGCTGAGATTAATAAATCTTTTTTTTTTTTTATGTGTATGAGTATACTGTCTGCATGTAGGTTGGTCCACCTGTGTCGTGCAATGCCTTGGAGGTCAGAAGAAGGCGTGGGGGGGGGGAGAAGGCATCGGATTCCCCTGGAACTGGAGTTAAAGACAGTTCTTAGCTGTCACGTGGGTGCTGGGGATCAAACCCAGGTCCTCTGCAAGACCACTCAGTGCTCTTAACCGCTGAGCCATCTCTCCAGCCCCTAACAAATCTTTTAAAAACATTTTGCTTATTATTTTTGAAGATGGTGCCGAAAGTGAAGAAGGAAGGTCCTGCCCCTCCCAAAGCTGAAGCCAAAGTGAAGCATTGAAAGTCAAGAAGGCAGAATTGAAAGGTGTCTGCAGCCACAAAAAAGATCTGCACATCACCCACTTTCTGGGGACTCCACCCTCAGCTCTAGAGGCAGCCCAAGTACCCTTGCAGGAAAGCTTGACCACTATGCCTTCATCAAGTTCCCCCTTGATCGTTGTGTCAGTCATGAAGAAAATTGGAGACAATAACACACTTGTGTTCACTGTGGATATCAAGGCTAGCAAGCAACAGATCAAACAGGCTATGAAAAAAACTCTATGACAAAAAAAAACAAACCAAAAACTCTATGACATTGATGTGGTCAGAGTCATTACCCTGATCAGACCTGACAGAGAGAAGAAGGCCTATGTTTGGCTGACTCCTGATTACAATGCTTTGGCTAATTGTAAATACAGATTTTTTTTCACCATAACAATATTTTATTATTTTTATTTTATGTGCATGAATGTATTGCCTGCATGTGCATAAGGGATCCTGTGTTGTATAATGCCTGAGGAAGTCAGAAGAGGGCATCAGATCCCCTGGAATTGGAGTTACAGATGGTTGTTAGTCTCCATGTGTGCTGGGAACTGAACCCATTAGCCATGATGTGGGTGCTAGAAATGGAATGTGGATTGTGTGCAAGAGTAGCCAGTGCCTGTAACTACTGAGCCATCTTTCTAGCCCCTTTGATTGCCTGCCTCTGCCTCCTGTGTGCTGGGATTAAAGGCATGGGACATCACATCCAGCTTCTAAAAAAGAATTTTATCCACGTAATCAATTGTATCCATATTCACCTAGCATGCACAAGATACTTCAAAGAAAACCAGGAAATGTTTAAATTAATTGAATGAAAAGATTCACTCTGTATCTGTTTATAATGGATCTACCTTTGAATTCCATTAACTAGATTCCTGGATATCCAAGAATAATTACAACAATATCCTCAGCATTCTCTTCACCAGTAGTGATGCTCAGGATAGGCTAGCCTTGTGCTGGTTTTGGAGTCTACATGTACTTATTATTATTTTTTTTAATTTATTTCTGTATGTGTATGAATGTACTGCCTGCATGCAAGTTTGTGCACCCGTGTCGTGCAATGCCGTGGAGGTCAGAAGAGGGTCTCGGATTCCCCTGGAGCTGGAGTTCTCCTGGAACTGGAGTTTCAGATGGTTCTCGGCTGCCATGTGCTTGCTGGGGATCGAACCCGGGTCCTCTGCAAGAGCGGTCGGCGCTCTTAACCACTAGGCCATCTCTTCAGCCCCTGGAGTCTACGTGTACTTATAATGGAGTAGTTCAGGATAGACCAAGTCCCCACTGAGAAAAGTCAGTTAAGGATCCTTAGGGCCTGATTACCATGATTGCTTCCCCCACTGGGTAAGCTTTCTCTACCAGCCAATGCATTAGACAGCCAACCTCTCCCCTGCAGCCCTTTCCTCCTCTAACCCACACAGCCCATGACTCACCTTTCAGTCCAGGAATCTGCATTATCCCTACCAAGAGTTAACAAAGGAATGAGCCTGTGGCCTAACCTTGGCTGAGAAGACCTTGGGGTAGGTTTTCTGGGAGAATTTCAAGGAAAAGTTTTTTGTTTTAAAAACAGATCTCTAGAAAAATGTGCCCTTTCTTCAGCCTCCAGGCAAGTCACCTCCAGATGTGGTATCTGGAATATCAGCAGCTACCTCAGAGCCTTGAGGACAACTGTAACACCACAGGAATAAACCAAGTATCTGAGGGCAGCAGTGGAGGGGAGCAGGATTGAATGAGGGACCTTGTGCCTCTGAGCATTCCTCTCCTTCTTGACTGTGGGTGTGATAGGACTTTCTCTCTTTTTCTCTCTCTTTCAGAGAACTCTCTCTGCCGCTCATCTGTCTCAAGCCCCTACCACCATGACTAAGTAACCTGCCATAATGTATCGTATCCTCAAACAAAAGAAGGACGATGTAGTTTACCAGAGAACATCAGCCTCTAGTCAATATTTAATTCTGTGTTCAGTTACAAAGGCTAAAAAGATGAAACCTCATTTCCTGAGCCAGCAAGATGGCTCAGTGGTTAAAGGTGCTTGCTGCCAAGCCTGACGATTCAAGTTCAATCCCCAAGGACCCACATGGTGGAGGAGACCACGAATTCTCAAATGTCCTCCAACTTCCATACATGCACTGTGAAACAAACATGTCCCACCACACACACACACACACACACACACACACACACGTACACACAGTAACAATAAAATTAATGAAAATAAGGCTATCTTTTTTTTTTTTAATTTTTATTTATTTATTTATTTATTTTAATTTTATTTATTTCATTTATTTATTTTTTTTTTTAAACTTTTTATTGGGTTGTTGCATTTTATACATCATTTTCCAATTCAGATCGGCATATTTCCCTTTCCCTTCTCCCATCCCACCCCTACCCATCCCAGATCATGTATTCTGCCATAAATGTTCTGCATCTTTCAGGTTTTTTTTTTTTTTTTTTTTTTTCATTTTTTGCTATAAGTGATAATCCCATGAGTAATAAGCATCCTTCGTGCAAAACCAATCTATAGACTGTTGTGCCCAAACACCCAAAGTCCCACCATTCGTGGAGGTGACAGGTTGTTTGTTCAATCAATTGATCAATGAGTGGTCCAGACTACATCGCTTGTAGTTTCACCGTTCACCCCACAATCAGCAGCCCTTTAACATTCTACCCCCCCCTCTTCCGCAGATTGTTCCCTAGGCTTAGAAAAGGCACAGGTGGATGAGAAGTAAAATTGTCCTCCTCTCCTCTGGAGCTGTGGACTTGGATTCTGGTCAATTCTGGCTGTTTCCTTTCATGGGCTGACAGTTTGTTCAGGAGTAACCTTTCGATCCTACTAATGAAGCACAAGCAATTAGATATATAGGTATTTAAGCAGCACTAATAGTTATGGTAGGTACTTTGCATAGACACATTTATTTTGTGATGGTTATTTAATCTGTACATTTTTAATTTTTTGATAAATATACGGGCGTCCTGTGGCTTTGACATCTCCTAACCTGTAGAGGATGTAGGCTGGGATCAGCCATGGGTTATTCCTCCAAGGAGAGAGGCCAACAGCCAATCTTATAGCTAAGAATTTGAATGTGAGTTTGATTCCACCAAATTCCAATCTTCAGATGAAATTTGGAAGATACAATGAGGGACTGGGTTTTCGTTGATCAACAAATGTCTTGACCATGTGGGTATTTTTAGTAATATCAATTACCAGATACAAAATTGAGAGAGAGAGAGAGAGAGAGAGAGAGAGATTACTTTTCTGAGAATCTTATATATGAAGTTACTGTTAATTTCATATATATATATAATATATATATATATATATATATATATTGACACTTAAATCATTCCCAAGCCCCCTTACCCAGTGTGTATTATTTATTTTTATATTATATTTTAGTGTTGAATGTACTTACTTGCAGTGTACGTTTGTGCACCGTGTCGTGAATGCATGCCCGGAGGTCGGCCAGAAGAGGTGTGCGATTCCCCTGGAACATGGAGCTTCTTGGAATTGGAGTTACAATGGTTCTTAGCCAATATTGTGGTGGGCTGGGGATCCAAAACCCTGGGTCCTCTGCAAGCAGCGACCTAGGCTATCTCTCCAGCCCCTCAGTGTGTATTTTTACCTGACTGTCTCTCAACCCCTCTAGAGAGCTGGACTTCACTCCCCATGCAATGCCTTGTTGAGTGAAGCCTCGCCTGGTGGCATCAAGTTTGTAATCCCAGCTACTCAGAGATGCTAAGCCAGAGGGTCACATGTTCAAGGTTAAACGGGGAAAACTTAGTAAGACCCTGTGACAAAAAGATTATAAAAAGGGTGGGAGATAAAGGGAGGGGCTTGACCGATTTGTGAGCCTTGGGGTTCAATCCCCAGTAAACCACACACACAACACACACACACCACACACACACACTTGCTAAGGGGAGGGGGTATGGCTTGAGGAGCTCTGTTGGTCCAGGCCCTGCCACCTTTCCCTCTGAGAGAAGAGTCAGGATGGATGGTTGGAAAACGGAGAGATGGGCTGGGGTAGCCTTTGCAGAACACATTCCCAGAGCTGTGGCCATGCTGGCCGGCACCGTGACAGAGCTTCTGGAGAGAAGAGGTTAAAGAGGCATGATTTACTCAACAAGATTCTCTGTTGTTTCTTATGTCTCCTTGGCCTAGGTGGGCCTCTCCTTAACTTGAGTCCACAGAGGGACAAAGAAGGAGAGTCAAGAGTCAGAAGCATCACCTGGAGGAAAGGGAAGACACACACAGGAAGTGAGTCAAGCCTGCAGAGCAGACAGGAGTCCAGGGGTGCTGGACCCTGGGGGACGGCCGGCTGAGGCTTGCAGGTGATGCCGCTTCCTGCTAGCTCTGTCCAGCTGCGTTTCCCACACACACCTCCCCTCCTCACCAACAGCAGCAGCTGCCCACTCACCCACAAGCCCAGTTGCTGGTGGCCACAATTCCTGGCTCCCGTCCACCCCCTACATCCGGCAGCCCCTCTCACCTCTGACCCCAAAGAAGTGTCGAGCCCTTCCAGCCCGGCATCTAGGCCCTCAGGTCCTGAAGGGCACACATGATGGGCCGGTATGCTGAGGTGTTGCCCGGGCAGGAAGGGCCCTGGGCTTGCTCGCTGGAGTTCAGGGTCCTTCTTTTCTGTTCTTTTTGCGTGTAGACTCCCTTAGGGACTTCTGTGGAGACCTGGCTGGGCCTAGCATATTGTCATTAAAATTTTTATTTTACAATATGTTAAGTTATATGACATATCACTTCAACCTTTTTTTCTCACTTATGTAAGACATCTCTCTAAACAAAAGTTTCCTTGCTCCTTTCAGGGGTACTGTAGCATTTTGTTTCATGTGCTAGAATTTATTAATTAATTCTCTATTAAATGAGCTGGCTTTGGTTTGTTCCCTTTATTTTCCCTTTTCAAGTTTGTTGTGTAGTTAAATTTATATTATTATTTATTTATTTATTTATTTATTTAGAGACACAGTCTCACTATGTAGCCTGACTGCGTCTGGAACTTTTATGTGTCCCCAAAACCCCCTTAGCAGGGCCATTGCATAGTCCCTGTTGGCAACAAAAGGAAAGCTTCCTACTAATTATATATATATATATATATATTATTTTTTTTTAATTTTATTTAGTCTGTTATTGTGTGGTAAATGTACTGTCTGTCATCATCTGTGCACCCGTGTCATGCCATGCCGTGGAGGTTAGAGAGGGCTGTCGGATTCACCCCTGGAACTGGCGAGTTTTCCTGGAATTGGAGTTTCGACGGTTCTCGGCCACCATGTGGGTGCTGGATTCGAAACCCGGTCCTCTGCAGAGCGGTCGGTGCTCTTAAACCGCCTAGGCCATCTCTCCGCAGCCCTAATATATTTTTTATTAGCCAGCTGTGGGTATATTTTTGTGTGACTAGCCTGCTTACATTCTTTGCCATATTTTCAATTGGATCATTTTCTTATTTATTTTATTATGTTATCGAATAACTGTCTGCATTGTAGGTATTGTGCACCCGTGTCGATTGCATGCCACCCAGGTCAGAAGAGGTCTCGGATTCCCATGGAAATGAGTTCACTCCGGCAATTGGAGTTACAGATGGTTCTTAGCGCCATGTGGTGCTGGGGGATTCTAACCTGGGTCATCTGCAAGATGCGATTGTTGCTCTTAACGCTTGGCATCTCTCCACGCCTGGATCATTGTTCTTTTTCCTTGTTTGAAAAAAATATGGTCTATTTTTTAGCCCGTGTGTAGGTGTTGCTGTACATCTGGAATCCAGGCTTTTACGGAGGTTAGGGAAGAAGATTGTTATCAAGGGCTAGCCTGGGTACGATAGTGGGACACTTTGTCTTAAAGAAAAAAAAAACAAACAAGAAACAACAGCAGGAATAGTGGAGTTAGGTAAGTGCTTGCACATTGAGGACCTGAGTTGATCCCAGAACCCACGTAGAACACCCCTTAACATCCAAACACTGGGGGATGGAGATAAGAAAGGATCCCGTGGGTGTGACCAGCCTAGATAAATTGATGGCAAGTCTCAGGATCCAATGAGAACTCTGCCTTCAAAAACAAGGTAGATGTTGTCTAAGAATCACACCCAAAGTTGCACTTCTGACCTCTACATGCACAACCACATTACATATAAACCCAGATTATGCACCATATTGTATCCCAGACACAACACAGACACCCACACTCAGCCACCACAACCAACCAACCAACCAACCAACCCAAAAAAAGCATGTTTTCTATTATTTTTAATGTATTATATTTCCTGCGATGATTAGTGCACAACTGTGTTGTCATGCCTTGGATGGCAGATGAGTTTGCTATGGATTTGCCGGGAACATGGAGTTTGGCAGGTTGTTACGCCTCATTGGGTGCTGGGAATCCAATCTGGGTCAAAGAACAGCAGGTTCATAACTACGGATCCATCTCTCCCAGCCCCCAAAGCATGTTTTTAAATAAGAAAACTCAGCATATTGTCATTGTTGCTTGTAGAATTGTCCGTGGTGCCGGTGATTAATGAGAAAATTTATCGTCCTTCCTTCTGGTCCTCCTCCTTCCTTCCTCTTCCTTCCTCCTTTTTTCCTTTCCCCCCCTTTCCTTCTTTCTTTCTTTTTTCTTTCTTTCTTTCTTTCTTTTGTCCTTTCTTTCTCTTCCTTCTTTCTTTCTTTTTTTTCTTCTTTCTTTCTTTCTTCTTTTCTATTCTTTCTTTCTTTCTTTCTTTCTTTTTCCTGGAGAAATCTCACTATGTTAGACCCAGTCTGGCTTGAACTCACAGAGATCCTTTTTGCTCTGCTCCTGAGTGCATGGGAATTAAGCTGTGCACCACCATGGCCTGGCCTCCTACTTCTATGTTGGCTATGGCTTATGTTTTCGTTCTATATACGAAGAAACCTTGCTATCCCAGGGACCGGTAAAGCATTGTACACATGATTTTTCTTAAAATGTTATTATTATTTAAAAAACATAAATTTATTACGTGTGTGTCATGAGTATTTGTTTCATATGTGTGCAACATTGTCATGCCAGTGCCTCAGAGGCAGAAGAGGCATGAAATGCCTCTTGGAATCGGAGTACAGATGGTCATGTGGGTGCTGGGGAACAAACCTGATCCTCTGCAAGGAGCAAGTAGTCTTAACTTCAGAGCCGCCATTCTCTCAGCTCTCTTTTGATGACTTTTTTCCCCCAATGTTTTCCTTATTTAAATCATTTGATCCTGTTTGAATTGTATTCCAGTATTATGGGTGAGGTTAGGGAATCCAGATTTATTTATGATTTCAAATATCTGGTGAAATGGACTCAATTTATTGAAACTCTTCTGTTTATTTGGGTCTTTAAAATGTCTTTATTCTTCACAGCTGATTTCTGTGCAGGCTCTGGTCATGCTATTTTAATTACTGTAGCTGTGTAATATTGTGCAAAATGTTTTACAGAGCTACTTTTCCTTTGTTAGTGTATTTTTTTTTCTCCAAGCCCTTCTCTCTCCCTTCTTTAATTTTCTGTATATTTTAACGTATTTTTCTCCTGTTGAATTTTTACTCATTTTCTCATTATGTCCAAGCAGTTGACCGAACGAATGTATGGTGACAATTGACATGTTTACAGATTAACTTTTTTTTTTTTTATTTTTTTTTGTCTTTTTGAGTACAGGGTCTCCCTGTAGCCCCAGCTGCCTGTGAACTCACTCGTAGCCGCGCTGGCTTGAATCAACAGACTACCACCTGCCTCTGCCTCCCAAGTAGCCTTGACTTTGTCCAACAGACGGCCTGCATTATTCAGGTCTGTGGTTATGTTCCTCGTTGTGTTTTACAAACGGCTATTTCCACTTATGCCTGCACATTTTAATGGTGTTTTAATGTTGTGATGTTTTTTGTTGTTTTCATTTTTTATTATTTTTTTTAGTATTTATTGCTTAAAATACTTTGTGTGTATTGGCTATTTCTTTTTTAAATTAGCCACTTTGCTAAATTTTGTGGTTCAGATGAAAAGTTCAGTGGTGGAGGCCTGGAAGATCACAAGTTCAAAGCCGTACTGGCCTACATAGGAAGTTCCAAGGATTCACCGGCCAATTAGTGAGGACTTGTTCTCCATATTTAGATACTAAAATAAAAATTATCAAAGAATTAAAAAAAATAATGGATTGATCAAAAAATAAAAGGTAAAAAGACTGGCAAACTGTCTTTAATTGATTCTCTTAAAATATGAAGTACAGAATAATATCATCTAATATGGTATAATACATTATTTTTCTTTTCTTATTAGCATGTTAATATTCTGATTCAATTATTTCATCTAATTGCACTGTCACAATAATTTCTTGACAATTTAAATGTAACTGGTGATAAATTTACAGTTGAAGGTGACATTACCTTTATAGGACCTTCTGAATGCGGCCCATTAAAGTGTGTTTGGATAAAGTTGCTCTATTTATTTTATGTGTTTAATAGGTAGCTTATGTTCAGTTTCTTGGCACTCAGGCTTCTGGTATTTCTAAAGGGCTGTACTTAGCCTGTTTGTGTTCTTTTACTAACATAATCCTAATCAATACTTCCTGTGTTAGTCAGCTTTTCGTCAGTGTTAACAAAACACTTGAGGTAATCAATTAAAAGGAGGAAGGGTTACTTAGGCTCATAGTTTCTGAGGTTTTGGTCCTTGGTCACTTTGGGCCTGTGGCAGCTCAAGTCTGCAATGACAAAAGTGTGAGATGGAGAAAACCTGTTTATGTCATGTAGTCTGGGAGGCAAAGAGGGGTAAGGGGCCTAGGTCTCAAAACCTCTTTCAAGTGCAAGCCCCCAATGACCTTACCCTAGGCTCCACCTCTCAAAGTTCCCACCACCTGCTAACAGTACCATGGGCTGAAGAGCAAGCAAGGCCTTTGGGGGACACTCATCCAAGCCATCAGCATTTCTTGCCGAGTAGAACTCCCTCTGAGCTGATCTTTGGCCCACTGAGAATGAGTGAGGCCCCGAGACAGGAAAGGAGGTCTGAATGGTGGTCGTGGCACAGGCAAGAGCTGAAGCTCAGGATGTGGATGCTCAGCCTTCTGTTCAAGCCACAAGCATCCTTCCCAAGACAGCAGCTGAAGAAGGGGAAAAAAATAGGTGGGGCAGGGTAGATGAAGGCTGGGGTGCTGAAGAATAGGGATGGGAGCCCTGGGAGAAAAATTAGGCTTCTTCTGCTGGTCCCCTGAAGAGCTATCTTACCAGTGGCTGTCTTGAGCCCCAGTGTGTAGAGGAGGCATGGCCTAGAATGCTAGGCCTCTCCCAGGTTGCCGGGATGGACAGGGTGTGGTGGGGAGTGGAATGATGCAGTGCTCAGAGGCCGAGGCCAGCCTGGACCAAACTGCACTTGCCTGCTTAGCTAGTCTCCGCTGGAGCAAGTATCACGTGGCTTTGTGCAACACTTCTATCAGTCACGTTGCTATTCTTGCCACCTCTCCAGGTCCTCTCAAAGCTTTCTTCTGCCCAAACAGATCCCCATTTTCCTTCCCCACTATTTTCCTAAGGCACTCTTGGAAGCTCTCTGGAGCGACCCTTTCTTAACAACCTGGCTGATGTCATCATCGCCTTTGGGCAACCATTACCTTGCCCAGGGCTTGTTGGGGAGCAGAGAAGTTTAGGAGACTTTCCAGTGTGGGTGCGACAGGTGCAGGGGTGGAGGTAGCAGTGGGCTCCCTATGTGGATGTTGGGATGAAGCCAGTGGTCAGGAGAGGAGAGGACCTTCAGATGTCTTCTTTGAATATCACACTGTCAGCTCCAGGAGCACAGGGAGAGTAAGCCCTCTTTGGCCCTTAGTGGACACAGTCCTTCAGGAGGAGGCAGGTGATTATTAAGGCCTGTGTTTTTATTGTCTAGTAAAGACACATCCCTACTTTTATGAGAAATCAAGAACATATAAATGGACCAGGAAAATGGCTTAGTGGATACGTGTTTGCTGCGCACAAGGGACCCACAGTTCAACGTTGCTTCAGCGCATCGATGTAAAATCTAAGACATGTGTGGCATGTGTCTGTAGTCCCAGGTTGGGAGGGGGATGGAGATAGAAGGATCTTCGGTAGTCTGCTGGCAGGGTCTACGCCAAAATCGTGAGCTCCAAGCTTTAGTGACAGAAGACCCTGTCTACAAAAATAGTTAGAAAGTGATTTGAACTGGCTGGAGAGATGGGCCTAGCAGTTGAGAGTGACCGACTGTCTTGCAGCGTCCCTGGTTTGATACCCAGCGCCCACATGGCCGCCTAAGAACCCTCTTTACTCCAGTTCCAGGGTGAATCTGACACCCTCTTCTCCCTCTTCTGACCTCCTGCAGCCTTGCCCACCAGGGTTGCACCCCCTACCTGCATCGCGTACATCCCTCCACATAAACATCCCTACCTCCACCAAACCCGAACCTGATTGCGCACGATATATTTTTGGTGATCGGTTGACTGATAAGGGTGAAGCACGCCCAATTGGCAAACAGGGAGCAATCTTGAGGTAAAGGGTACGTCCACCCACGCCGCTCTGCCCTTTTTATGTACCTCCGCCCCCGTCGCTTCCCCCGCCGGCGCCCGTTCGGACTACACGTCAGAGCGGACGCGAACTTCGTCTTGAGCCCGAGAGGAAGCTTCCACAGTCACACCACTTAGAATTCCCATTATTCTGGTTATCTAAGTAGATGTTTTATGTGTGGTGCTAAGAAAAATGCTCCGCCGTTAAGAGAATTAGTTGTTCTTGCAGATAACCTGGGTTAGATTCCCCAGCATCCACATGGGCTGAGTGCTCAACCAGTTCATCAAGACAATACATAACAATTCCAAAATTCATACACAAAACCACATACCAGGCCACAATCTTATCGAACCTCTGCACGGGCCAACTAACCACCGACAACTCAGGCCAGCCACCTCACGAGTGAAAAGCAATGGTGAACGCAAAATCGGAACACCTCTCATTTACTATTAAAATAATATACGCCACTCCATTTGTCACTTAGGCTTATTGAGAGAAATAACATGTTACACAACTATCTAATATGTGACGATGATATTTCGCCTGCCAGTTTAGCACCATAATGTGGTTGCTATACGTAAGGCCAGGGACAACTACCATGATATGCACCTCTCATCCCCAATGTAAGATTTTTTTTTAGTTTTGCCGTTTGTTTGCGATAACAATAGCTGGCCTAGAAACATAGTAGACCAGGTTGGTCTCAACTCACAGAGATCCCCCTGTCTTCTTGCCTTCCCAACGTGGTACAGCATCCATCGCCGCATCGTTTACACGACTTGTCTAGAATAACATCAACACTTTTCCAAAATAAAAGCATCCATTCCTCTTTGAGAGCCTTCTTCGGGCTGCCGCGCCAGCACATGATTAGTCGGCTGTGTGCTCCTAACTCTAGGTTAAACTCAGAAGGTTTTCGTAGGTAAATACTTATGTATATATAACGGCTGTGCAATAGGAAGACATAGCATCTTGATATCTGGTCTTTTCTCTTTCTCTGGGCCATGGGGTGTCTATTTGGGTCCGTTTCTTTCTTGTTCCCTTAGGCTCTTGTTCCGGGTTTCTTTCACTCAGTGTCTTATGTTGTTCGGCTCCTGGAGCTTCTCTTCTATATTATTCTGTATCAATCGGATTGTTTTATTGACGACAGAACGTATTTTGTGGAACTTAGCAATCCAAATACTTTATTACTCTATTCGCCTATTGAGTACATATTGTGGTCATTCGGCTCAGAACCTGCAAACCAAAAGTACAGACTCAGGACGGAACCTCTGTTTCCTCTGACCTCCTGTGACCCATCCGGTTGTGTCCCTTTACATAGCAACACCAAGGCCACAAAAGCAGAGGAGACTCAGATAATTCTCTTTCCCCAAGGAACATTATAAAAAACCCAGCATCCATTTGTCCCCCAAAGCAGCCCAACAAGAACTTGAAACATTATTACTATTGCTCATTCATCTTTCTGTGTAAGAACATCGACCACTAGAGGGAGAAAGCGCACACGCACACTTCCTCGTCAGTGTGTCACTTTGACCAGTTGAGCTCCAGCGCGAGAGAGTGAAATGGTCTATCATTGATGATCGGAGGGCCAGGAGAGAAAAGGCTGAGCCCACGGACCTGGCTGTGAGGGTGTCACTCNTGTGTAGTGTGTGCATGTAGTGTAGTCTGAATAGTGTTCTGTCTGATACTGTTTCTTTCTGTCGTTTCTCTGTGGATGGCATCTCAGATTTCCTGTTCGTCGTCTTTGTTTCCACTTCTGTTTTTTTTTTCCTTTTCCTTTCTTGTTCTGTGGACGGGCTGTCATATTTTGTCCGGTCGTTCGTGTCTTTTTGTTGTTTCCTGTGTTGTGGACGGTTCGCCCGACGAGGTCTTGGCTTTTTTTAGGCCCGGGCGTTCCCGCTGAGTTCTTCCGCTGCCCTGGGGGCGCTGGGGTACGCCCACCCCCTCCTCTCGCTACCGCCCCGTCGGGGCCCTTCCCCTGGCTCGGCCCTCTCTCCCCCCCGTTCACTCCGCTTTCTCCCTTCTTGTGCAGCCCGCGGGTCTTCTTCCCTCCCTTCAACTTGGCGCTCACCTTTTGGCCGCAACCACTGCCAGCAGACTACCACAGATCCCGTCTAGCTCCCAAAAACCCCCTCCCAACCTGGGACTACAGACACATGCCACACATGTCTTAGATTTCATGCAGGCGGAAGCATCGGAACTGTGGGTCCCTTGTGCAGCAGCAAAACTAGACCACTAAGCCATTTTCCTGGTCCATTTATATGTTCTTGATTTCTCATAAAAGTAGGGATGTGTCTTTACTAGACAATAAAAACAAGGCCTTAAAATCACCTGCCTTCCTCCTGAAGGACTGTGTCCACTAAGGGCCAAAGAGGGCTTACTCTCCC
>VZQC01011063.1:397853-725353 GCA_009823505.1 Rhizomys pruinosus | reverse complement strand
TAAGGGAGTCTACACTACAAAAAGAACAGAAAAGAAAGGGACCCTGAACTCCAGCGAGCAAGCCCAGGGCCCTTCCTGCCCGGGCAACACCTCAGCATACCGGCCCATCATGTGTGCCCTTCAGGACCTGAGGGCCTAGATGCCGGGCTGGAAGGGCTCGACACTTCTTTGGGGTCAGAGGTGAGAGGGGCTGCCGGATGTAGGGGGTGGACGGGAGCCAGGAATTGTGGCCACCAGCAACTGGGCTTGTGGGTGAGTGGGCAGCTGCTGCTGTGGTGAGGAGGGGAGGGTGTGTGGGAAACGCAGCTGGCAGAGCTAGCAGGAACAGTGCACACCTGCAGCCTCAGCCGGCTCCCCCAGGGTCCAGCACCCCTGGACTCCTGTCTGCTCTGCAGGCTTGACTCACTTCCTGTGTGTGTCTTCCTTTCCTCCCAGGTATGCTTCTGACTCTTGACTCTCCTTCTTGTCCCTCTGTGACTCAAGTTAAGGAGAGGCCCACCTAAGGCCAGGAGACATTAGAAACAACAGAGATCTTGGTTGAGTAAATGCATGCCTCTTTACCTCTTCTCTCCAGAGCTCCTGTCCGGTGCCGGCCAGCATGGCCACAGCTCTGGGAATGTGTTCTGCAAAGGCTACCCCAGCCCATCTCTCCGTTTTCCAACCATCCATCCTGACTCTTCTCTCAGAGGGAAAGGTGGCAGGGCCTGGACCAACAGAGCTCCTCAAGCCATACCCCCTCCCCTTAGCAAGTGTTGTGTGTGTGGTGGTGTGTGTGTGTGTGTGTGTGTGTGTTACTGGGATTGAACCCAAGGCCTCACAAATACTGGTCAAGCCCCTCCCTTTATCTCCCACCCTTTTTATAATCTTTTTGTCACAGGGTCTTACTAAGTTTCCCCGTTTAACCTTGAACATGTGACCCTCCTGCTTCAGCTCCTTTGTAGCTGGGATTACAAACTTGAGCCACCAGGCTAGGCTTCACTCAACAAGCATTGCATGGGGAGTGAAGTCAGCTCTCTAGAGGGGTTGAGAGCCAGTCAGGTAAAAAATACACACTGAGGGGCTGGAGAATATGACCTAGGTGCTGCTTGCAGAGGACCCAGTTTGATCCCCAGCACCCACATATTGGCTAAGAACCACTGTAACTCCAATTCCAGGAGAACTCCAGTGTCCAGGGAATCCGACACCCTCTTCTGACCTCCGGGGCATTTGCACGACACGGTGTCACAAACCATACATGCAAGACAGTACATTCATACACATAAAAATAAATAAAAAAAATAAATACATAATTATAATTGGAATGATTTAAGTTGAATATATATATATATATATATATATATATATATATATATAAAATACAGTACTCATATATAATTCTCAGAAAATAATCTCTCTCTCTCCTCTCGCTCCTCTCTCTCATTTTAATCTGGTAATTGAATATTACTAAAAATTCCCACAATGGTCATACAATTTGTTGATCAACAAAAAACCCAGTCTCATTTATCTCCAAATTCATCTGAGATTATGGAATTGGTGGAATCAAACTCACATTCAAATTCTTAGCTATAAGATTGGCTGTTGGCTCTCTCCTTGGAGGAATAACCATGGCTGATGCACAAGCCTACATCCTCCTACAGGTTAGGAGATGTCATAAGCCACAGAAGACCCTGTTAATTTACATAAAAAGTAATTCATGAATGTACAGAAATCATCCAAGCATATGTGTCTATGCCAAAGTAAACCTACCATAACTAATTGCCGTTTAAGTACCTATAATCTAATTGCTTGTTCTTCATTGTAGGATCGAAAGGTTACTCCTGAACAAACTGTCAGCCCATGAAAAGGAAACAGCCCAGAATTGACCAGAATCCAAGTCAACAGCTCCAGAGAGAGAGGGACAGTTTTACTTCTCATCCACCTGTGCCCTTTTCTAAGCCTAGGGAACAATCTGCGGAAGAGGGGGAGTGGTAGAATGTAAAGGCTGCGATTGGGGTGAACGGTGAAACTACAGCGATGTAGTCTGGACACCCATTTGATCAACTGATTGAACAAACAACCTGTCAACCTCCACTGAATGGTGGGACTGTGGGGTTTGGGCACAACAGTCTAAGATTGGTTTTGCACGAGGATGCTTATACTCATGGATATCACTTATAGCTAAAAAATGAAAAAAAAAAAAAAAAAAAAACCTGAAAGATGCAGGACAGTTATGGCAGAATACATGATCTGGGATGGGGTGGGGTGGGAGGGAAGGGAAAGGGAAATATGCCTGATCTGAATTGGAAAAGATGTATAAAATGCACAAACCATCAATAAAAATTTAAAAAAAAATAATAAATAAATGTCTCTTTTCCAGGGCTACAAGGAGGAAAAATCAATGTTGTATGTCCTCTTCTTCCTCATACTACCATCTACCCCTGTCCACACATTCACTTCAGACTGTTAGGTCTCTAAAATAAAATAGTATGCTTCATAAAAGAATATATCAGAAACTAAAGTCTGTTAATCTGCTTCATATCATACATCTTGTTTGCATGGCGTGGTTAGTCTTCAAGAAAGGAACATATTCAAAGTAAACTTCTGTACCACAGGTAAAATTCTTCATTCTAGACATGATAAGGAAGCTACACCAATGAAATCTTCATGGTATAGTAATTTAACAAGATCTGCATAATGACAAAAAACAGTTGACATGCCCAGGCATTGGGGGAAATTTCAGGGAGCCCCACCTCAAAATGAAGAGCTATAGGCAATTAATTGATGCTGGGTAGTAGAATCAGTTTTCTCTTAGAACTAGCTCTTTGTGATGTTATATTCCAATGGGTAGCCATAAACACAGGCACATGTGAACACCATTAAATGGACTCAGTGCATTTATATATATATATATATATATATATATATATATATTGCACTTAAATCATTCCAGCCCCCTTACCCAGTGTGTATTTATTTATTTTTATTTATTTTTATGTGTATGAATGTACTGTCTGCATGTAGGTTTGTGCACCCGTGTCGTGCAATGCCCCGGAGGTCAGAAGAGGGTGTCGGATTCCCCTGGAACTGGAGTTCTCCTGGAATTGGAGTTACAGATGGTTCTTAGCCAATATGTGGGTGCTGGGGATCAAACCTGGGTCCTCTGCAAGAGCGACCTAGGCTATCTCTCCAGCCCCTCAGTGTGTATTTCTTACCTGACTGGCTCTCAACCCCTCTAGAGAGCTGACTTCACTCCCCATGCAATGCTTGTTGAGTGAAGCCTAGCCTGGTGGCTCAAGTTTGTAATCCCAGCTACTCAGGAGGCCGAAGCAGGAGGGTCACATGTTCAAGGTTAAACGGGGAAACTTAGTAAGACCCTGTGACAAAAAGATTATAAAAAGGGTGGGAGATAAAGGGAGGGGCTTGACCAGTATTTGTGAGGCCTTGGGTTCAATCCCCAGTAAACACACACACACACACACACACACACACACACACACACACACTTGCTAAGGGGAGGGGGTATGGCTTGAGGAGCTCTGTTGGTCCAGGCCCTGCCACCTTTCCCTCTGAGAGAAGAGTCAGGATGGATGGTTGGAAAACGGAGAGATGGGCTGGGGTAGCCTTTGCAGAACACATTCCCAGAGCTGTGGCCATGCTGGCCGGCACCGGACAGGAGCTCTGGAGAGAAGAGGTAAAGAGGCATGCATTTACTCAACCAAGATCTCTGTTGTTTCTAATGTCTCCTGGCCTTAGGTGGGCCTCTCCTTAACTTGAGTCACAGAGGGACAAGAAGGAGAGTCAAGAGTCAGAAGCATACCTGGGAGGAAAGGAAGACACACACAGGAAGTGAGTCAAGCCTGCAGAGCAGACAGGAGTCCAGGGGTGCTGGACCCTGGGGGAGCCGGCTGAGGCTGCAGGTGTGCACTGTTCCTGCTAGCTCTGCCAGCTGCGTTTCCCACACACCCTCCCCTCCTCACCACAGCAGCAGCTGCCCACTCACCCACAAGCCCAGTTGCTGGTGGCCACAATTCCTGGCTCCCGTCCACCCCCTACATCCGGCAGCCCCTCTCACCTCTGACCCCAAAGAAGTGTCGAGCCCTTCCAGCCCGGCATCTAGGCCCTCAGGTCCTGAAGGGCACACATGATGGGCCGGTATGCTGAGGTGTTGCCCGGGCAGGAAGGGCCCTGGGCTTGCTCGCTGGAGTTCAGGGTCCCTTTCTTTTCTGTTCTTTTTGTAGTGTAGACTCCCTTAGGGACTTCTGTGGAGACTGGCTGGGCCTAGCATATTGCTTAAATTTTTATTTTACAAATGTTAAGTTATATGACATATCACTTCAACCTTTTTTTCTCACTTATGTAAGACATCTCTCTAAACAAAAGTTTCCTTGCTCCTTTCAGGGGTACTGTAGCATTTTGTTTCATGTGCTAGAATTTATTTAATTAATTCTCTATTAATGAAGCTCTGGTTTGTTTCTCCTTTATTTTCCCTTTTCAAAGTTTGTTGTGTAGTTAATATTTATTTATTTATTTATTTATTTATTTATTTATTTAGAGACACAGTCTCACTATGTAGCCCTGACTGGTCTGGAACTTTCTTGTGTCCCCAACCCCCTTAGCAGGGCCATGTGGTCCCTGTTGGGCATAAAAAGAAAGCTTCCTACAATATATATATATATATATATATATTTTTTTTTTTTTATTTTTATTTATTTCTGTATGTGGTGTATCAATGTACTGTCTGCATGCAGGTCTGTGCACCCGTGTCATGCAATGCCGTGGAGGTCAGAAGAGGGTGTCGGATTCCCCTGGAACTGGAGTTTTCCTGGAATTGGAGTTTCAGACGGTTCTCGGCCACCATGTGGGTGCTGGGGATCGAACCCGGGTCCTCTGCAAGAGCGGTCGGCGCTCTTAACCGCTAGGCCATCTCTCCAGCCCTAATATATTTTTTATTAGCCAGCTGTGGGTATATTTTTGTGTGACTAGCCTGCTTACATTCTTTGCCATATTTTCAATTGGATCATTCTTCTTATTTTATTTTATTTATGTGTATGAATATACTGTCTGCATGTAGGTTTGTGCACCCGTGTCGTGCAATGCCACAGAGGTCAGAAGAGGGTCTCGGATTCCCCTGGAACTGGAGTTCTCCTGGAATTGGAGTTACAGATGGTTCTTAGCCGCCATGTGGGTGCTGGGGATCTAACCTGGGTCCTCTGCAAGAGCGATTGTTGCTCTTAACCGCTAGGCCATCTCTCCAGCCCCTGGATCATTGTTCTTTTTCCTTGTTTGAAAAAAATATGTCTATTTTTAGCCAGGTGTGGTGGTGTACATCTGGAATCCCAGCATTTAGGAGGTTAAGGGAAGAAGATTGTTAATTCAAGGCTAGCCTGGGCTACATAGTGGGACCTTGTCTAAAGAAACAAAAAACAAAACAGAAAAAACAGATCAGGAAGTTAGGGAGTAGTAAAGTGCTTGCCATGAGGACCTGAGTTTGATTCCCAGAACCCACGTAGAACACCCCTTAAATCCAAACACTGGGGAGGTGGAGATAAGCAGATCCCCGTGGGTGCTGACCAGCCTAGATAAATCTGTGGCAAGTCTCAGATCCCAATGAGAGACTCTGCCTCAAAAAACAAGGTAGATTGTGTCTAAGAAATCACACCCAAAGTTGACTTCTAGCCTCTACATGCACACACATACATATAAACCCAGATATGCACACATATGCTATACACCCAGACACACACACACATGCATACCGCCCCACACTCAACCAACCAACCAACCAACCAACCAAAAAGCATGTTTTATTATTTTTAATGTATATATTTCCTGCATGTATGTAGGTGGATCTATGTTGTACAGTGCCCACAGATGAGGTCCTTGGATTTGCCTGGAACTGGAGTTATGGATGGTTGTTAGCCTCCATGTGGGTGCTGGGAATCCAATCTGGGTCAAAGACCAGCCAGTGTTCATAACCACGGATCCATCTCTCCAGCCCCCCAAAGCATGTTTTTAAATTAAGAAAATCAGCATATTGTCATGTGTCTTGTAGATATTTTTCTCTGATTTTGCCCTTTGATTTATAGAAAATTTCTCCTTCCTTCCTTCCTTCCTTCCTTCCTTCCTTCCTTCCTTCCTTCCTTCCTTCCTTCCTTTCCTTTCCTTTCCCTTTCCCTTTCTTTCTTTCTTTCTTTCTTTCTTTCTTTCTTTCTTTCTTTCTTTCTTTCTTTCTTTCTTTCTTTCTTTCTTTCTTTCTTTTCCTGGAACTCACTATGTAGACCAGGCTGGCTTGAACTCACAGAGATCTTTTTGCCTCTGCCTCCTGAGTGCAGGATTAAAGCTGTGCACCACCATGCCTGGCCTTACCCACTCTTTTTGCTAATGGCTTATGTTTTGTTCTATAACTAAGAAACTTGCTATCCCAGGATCGTAAAAGCATTTACACATATTTTCTCTTAAAATTTTATTATTTTTAAAACATAAATGTACGTGGTGTCAACTTGTCTATATGTGCAGCATTTGCATACAGTGCCCTCAGAGGCCAGAAGAGGGCATGAAATGCTCTGGTGGGCAATGGGTTTCACAGATGGTTGTGGGTGCTGGGAAACAAACCCTGATCCTCTGCAAGAGCAATAAGTAGTCTTAACTTGCAGAGCCCATCTCTCCAGCTCTCTTCTTTTATGACTTTTTTCCCCCAATGTTTTCCTTCTTTAAATCTTTGATCTGTTGGAATTTTTCCAGTATTATGGTGTGTAGGGAATCCAGATTTATTTATGATTCAAATATCTGGTGAAATGACTCAATTTATTGAACTCTTCTGTTTATTTGGGTCTTTAAAATGTCTTTATTCTTCACAGCTGATTTCTGTGCAGGCTCTGGTCATGCTATTTTAATTACTGTAGCTGTGTAATATTGTGCAAAATGTTTTACAGAGCTACTTTTCCTTTGTTAGTGTATTTTTTTTCTCCAAGAATTTTCTGTATATTTTTAACGTATTTTTTCCTGGTTGAATTTTTTATCATTTTCTCATTATTGTCCCCAAAGCAGTTGACCGAACGAATGTATGGTGACAATGACATGTTTACAGCATTAACTTTTTTTTTTTTTTTTTTTTTGTCTTTTTGAGACAGGGTCTCCCTGTAGCCCCAGCTGTCCTGGAACTCAACTCTGTAGACCAGGCTGGCCTTGAACTCACAAAGATCCACCTGCCTCTGCCTCCCAAGTAGCATTGACTTTTTGTCCAACAAGACGGCCTGCATTTATTCAGGTCTGTGGTAATGTTCCTCGTTCGTGTTTTATAACGGCTATTTCCACTTATGCCTGCACATTTTTAAAATGTGTTTTATGTGATGTTTTTGTTGTTTTCATAAATTAAATTTTTTTTCTCGGTATTCTTCTGTTAGTGACTTTTTGTGTTTAGGCTATTTCTTTTTTAAATTAGCCACTTTGCTAAATTTTGTGGTTCAGATGAAAAGTTCAGTGGTGGAGGCCTGGAAGATCACAAGTTCAAAGCCGTACTGGCCTACATAGAGAGTTCCAGGATAGCCTGGCCAATTAGTGAGACTTGTCTCAATATTTAAGACTAAAATAAAAATTTATCAAAGGAATTAAAAAAATAATGAATGTCAAAAAATAAAAGGTAAAAAGACTGCAAATGTCTTTAATTGATTCTCTTAAAATATGAAGTACAGAATAATATCATCTAATGGTAATAATTATTCTTTCTTTCTATAGCATGTATATCTCTGATTCAATTATTTCATCTAATTGCACTGTCAAATAATTCTTGAACAATGTTAAATGTGAATGGTGATAATTTACAGTGACAGGTGACATTACCTTTAATAGGACCACTTCTGAATGCGCCCATTAAGTGTGTTGGATAAAGTTGCTCTCTTTATTTTATGTGTTAATAGGTAGCTTATGTTCAGTTTCTTGGCACTCAGCTTCTGGTATTTCTAAAGGGCTGTACTTAGCCTGTTTGTGTTCTTTTACTAACATAATCCTAATCAATACTTCCTGTGTTAGTCAGCTTTTCGTCAGTGTTAACAAAACACTTGAGGTAATCAATTAAAAGGAGGAAGGGTTACTTAGGCTCATAGTTTCTGAGGTTTTGGTCCTTGGTCACTTTGGGCCTGTGGCAGCTCAAGTCTGCAATGACAAAAGTGTGAGATGGAGAAAACCTGTTTATGTCATGTAGTCTGGGAAGCAAAGAGGGGTAAGGGGCCTAGGTCTCAAAACCTCTTTCAAGTGCAAGCCCCCAATGACCTTACCCTAGGCTCCACCTCTCAAAGTTCCCACCACCTGCTAACAGTACCATGGGCTGAAGAGCAAGCAAGGCCTTTGGGGGACACTCATCCAAGCCATAGCATTTCTTCCGAGTAGAACTCCCTCCTGAGCTGATCTTTGCCCACTGGAAGTAGAGGCCCCGAGACAGGAAAGGAGGTCTGAGATGGTGGTGTGGCCACAGGCAAGAGCTGAAGCTCAGGATGTGGATGCTCAGCCTCCTGTCTCAAGCCACAAGATCCTTCCCAAGACAGAGCTGAGCAGGGGAAAAAAAGGCTGGGGCAGGGAGGAAGGCTGGGGTGCTGAAGAATAGGGATGGGAGCCCTGGGGAAAAATTAGGCTTCTTCTGCTGGTCCCCTGAAGAGCTATCTTACCAGTGGCTGTCTTGAGCCCCAGTGTGTAGAGGAGGCATGGCCTAGAATGCTAGGCCTCTCCCAGGTTGCCGGGATGGACAGGGTGTGGTGGGGAGTGGAATGATGCAGTGCTCAGAGGCCGAGGCCAGCCTGGACCAAATGCACTTGCCTGCTTTAGCTAGTCTCCGCTGGAGCAAGTATCACGTGGCTTTGTGCCAACACTTCTATAGTCACAGTGCTATTCTGCCACCATCTCCAGGCTCCTCAAAGCTTTCCTTCTTCCCCAAACAGATCCCCATTTCCTTCCCACTATTTCCTAAGGCACTCTTGGAGCTCTCTGGGCAGGACCCTTTCTTAACAACCTGGCTGATGTCATCATCGCCTTTGGGCAACCATTACCTTGCCCAGGGCTTGTTGGGGAGCAGAGAAGTTTAGGAGACTTTCCAGTGTGGGTGCGACAGGTGCAGGGGTGGAGGTAGCAGTGGGCTCCCTATGTGGATGTTGGGATGAAGCCAGTGGTCAGGAGAGGAGAGGACCTTCAGATGTCTTCTTTGAATATCACACTGTCAGCTCCAGGAGCACAGGGAGAGTAAGCCCTCTTTGGCCCTTAGTGGACACAGTCCTTCAGGAGGAAGGCAGGTGATTTTAAGGCCTTGTTTTTATTGTCTAGTAAAGACACATCCCTACTTTTATGAGAAATCAAGAACATATAAATGGACCAGGAAAATGGCTTAGTGGATAGTGTTTGCTGTGCACAAGGGACCCAAGTTCAGATGCTTCAGCATGCATGTAAAATCTAAGAATGGTGGCATGTGTCTGTAGTCCCAGGTTGGGAGGGGGATGGAGATAGAAGGATCTTGGTAGTCTGCTGGCCAGCTGGTCTAGCCAAAATGGTGAGCTCCAAGTTTAGTGAAGAAGACCCTGTCTCAAAAAATAAGTTAGAAAGTGATTGAACTGGGCTGGAGAGATGGCCTAGCAGTTGAGAGTGCCGACTGTTCTTGCAGAGGACCTGGGTTTGATACCCAGCGCCCACATGGCAGCTAAGAACCATCTTTAACTCCAGTTCCAGGGGAATCCGATGCCCTCTTCTGACCTCCGCAGCATTGCACAACACGGGTGCACCAACTACATGCAGAGAGTACATCCATACACATAAAAAATAAATAAAATAAAAAAAAAGAAAATGATTGAGCAAGATACCTGATGTTGAACTGTGTCCACCACATGTACATGCATGGGTGAACATGCATACAACACACACACACACACACACACACACACACACACACACACACACACGAGTAAGCAGATAGGTAGAACATGGTTGGCCTGGTGCTATAAGTAAGGCCAGGGATGACTCTCTCTGGAGTCAGGGGTCCAGATACGTGGGCCATGCAGGGAACACTGAGGGGACATTTCCTCCTGGTTTTTGGTGTGCCTCTGGACAACTAGACCAACTCTACTTTTCAGTCACAGGAACCTGGGAATATAGAGGGGAGGTTGGTTATAGGAAGGAACCATTTCCATCAACTGGGACTCAAGGTAGAAAAGCCAGGAGGGTCCAGCCTGGGGGGAGGGCTGGGATTTGAACAGAAAGAGGCAAGATGAGTCCTAGAGGTTGGTCTTAGACATGGAGCAGAAAGTCGGGGTCCCCAGAGTAGGGCATGTTGCGTGGCAGAGTGAGGAGCCTGGGGCATTCAAGCCGCCTCCAGCACCAGCCACAACCCAACAGGGCTTTCCCTGGAATTGTCTTGCAAAATCATGGTGGATTCTCCACTGAAGCGGCTTCCTGTGGAAAAGTAGGTGCCACTGGTGTGTCCTGTTAAGTGCCCTGGCATGAGTCTTACTCATTTCCAGTCTTCTCAATTTCTGTACCAGGCCCAGGCCTCCAGGGGGAAGCTTCTAGTAAATGCACCCCAGATGTGCTGGGAGACATGGTGCCAAGACAGCAAGATGACTACTTTTTGGAAAAACAATGCAATTTCCCTTTTGGACAGACACGACTTGGTATTAGCTGCTTAGGGAAAATGACAGCCCCTCTCTCCAGAGCTGGAGAACCTTGGACTTGAAGGACCCTTTTTCAAACCTTGCTAAAGCATGGGAATAATGAAGAAGAAAAATAATAATAATAATAATAATAATCATAAGAAGAAGAAGAAGAAGAGGAGGAGGAGGAGGAGGAGGAGGAGAACGATGACAATGACGATGACGACTACAAGAAGACGATGACAACTACAAGAATATGATAGGAAACATGGCAGAAGGGTAGCCAGAGAGAATGTTATCTGGTTCTTAGGGCTCATGAGACTAGTTCCACCTGGATAACCCCTGGGAGAATCTCCCAGGATCCCCAGTTTCAAGAGCCGTGAACTTAATCATGTATGCAAAGTCCCCTTCATTTGGTAATATATTCACAAGTTCCAGATATTAGGGTGTGGACACAGAGGGGGCGTTACCCAGCCTTCCACAGTGTTTATTCTTTCAGTCTTTCTCCCCACATGTTATCTTTGTAAAGCCATACTCAGGAACATGTGCAGTAATGTCTGCTGGCAGTCAGGGGATTTCTCTCCACAGTCTATGCTCTTTTGCCCAGCAAGGGCTTGAGGCCAGAGAACTACAGTTCTCAGACTCCCCAGTATCCAATGAGAGGCACCACCACAAGAATTGGCGGGTGGAAGAGAGACTTGTCATGGTATTGCTCATCTGGCAGCTGAAGGAAGATACGTGGGCTTTAGCAGATAGGAGATTTTTGAAGAAGCTTCTAGGATTTTTCTCTGCTTTGATCCTGGAGGTTCAGGTGTCTTATGGTTTCAACCACTTCCTGACTTCCTGAATGCTAACAAGAAACCCAAGCTAGCTCTTCCCAGCTCTGTAAACATCCAGTTCCCTGGATTAAAACCCTCTCTGCATGAAGTATCTGGAGTGGTCTCTGTGTTCCTAATTGACTGGTGCAGGGAGCTTGTCGACCATTACAACTTAAAACCTGCTTGCTTGTACTCAAGAGGTCACAAAGGCAAACCTGTGTGCATGGGTTGTGGAGTACTCAGATTTTGGTGGTTGCCTGCTATCAAATCATTAGGTTATTTTCCTGGTTTTCCTTTATATATCTCCATAGTCAAGAACCCCACCCCCACCCCAAGACTATGAATCTCTGCATAGTCAGAAGTATTTACTTAGAACACATTCTTGAAATGCAGTTTTTTAGTTGAAAGGCATTTACTGTTTGAAAGCATTCGTGCCAGTTTCCAGATAAGTCATCTGGGCTTGGCTCTTTTGTCCTGCAGGACATGAGCCCCACTTTTCCTTCCAAGTCGCAGGCTGGGCTCCCCTCTCAGTGGGTGCTCCCCCTCATCTCCCGAGGCTTCTGCACACTGGACAGCCAGAGGGCTCGGTCTTTACCCCCCTGGTCCCCCACTGTCTTCTTTGCTTCAGTAATGACAGTTTCTCCTTCCAAGTTGTTCAGCCCAGAAGCCTTGGAATCGTACTTGGCTTCTCCTCATCCTCTTCCCTCCTGTCCCCCTTCCCTCCCCAGCCTCTCCCTCCCTTCCTACTCTTCCCCCCTCCTTCCCTTCTCCCACCCTTTCCCCCTCCTCTCCCCTCCCTTCCCTTTTCTTCCTTACCTCCCCCTCCCTCCTTTTCTTTCCCCTTCCTTCCTTCCATTCTCCTCCCTTCCCTCCCCTCTCTCTCCTCCCTCCCTCCCCTCTCTCCTCCCTTCCCTCCCCTCTCTTCTCCCTTCCCTCCCCTCTCTCTCCTCCCTTCCCTCCCCTCTCTCTCCTCCCTTCCCTCCCCTCTCTCTCCTCCCTTCCCTCCCCTCTCTCTTCTCCCTTCCTCCTCTCCTCTTTCCTTCCCTCTCCTCCATTTCCTTCTTTCTTCCCCCTCCTCTCTCTTCCCTTCCCTTCTTTCCCACCTCCCCTCCCCTCCCCTTCTTTCTCGTCTCCTTTCCCATTTTCTCCTTCCTCTCTTCCTTCTTATTTCTTCCTGCTCTTCCTCTTCTCCCTTCACGTCCCTCTGATTCTGGGAGTGGAACCCTCATTGAACAAAAGCAATTTGGAGAGGAAAGTGTTTATTGCAGCTTATACTTCAAGACACAGTCCATTTCTGAAGGAAGTCAGGGGAGGAACCTGGTGTCAGGAACTAAAGCAGAGATCACAGAGGAACACTGCTCACTGGCTCGTTCCCCCAGCCTCTGTTCTGCCTGATTTTTTCTCTTTCTTTCTTTCTTTCTTTTCTTCCTTCCTTCCTTCCTTCCTTCCTTCCTTCCTTCCTTCCTTCCTTCCTTCCTTTCTTTCTTTCTTTCTTTCTTTCTTTCTTTCTCTTTTTCTCTTTCTCTCTTTCTCTTTCTCTCTTTCTCTCTCTCTTTCTCTCTTTCTCTCTTTCTTTCTTCTTTCTTTTTTGAGACGGGGTCTCCCAATAGCTCCAGCTGGCCTGGAACTCACTCTGTAGACCAGGCTGGCCTTGAACTCTGCCTCTCTAGTGCTAGGATTAAAGGCTTGGGCCACCACGCCTGGCTTAAAGACGATTCTTAGCCACCATGTGGGTGCTGAGAATGGAACCCAGGTCCTCTGCAAGAGCAGTTGGTGCTCTGAACCGCTGAGCCATCTCTCCAGCCCCTGCCTGTTTTCTTATACAACCCAGCACTACCTGCCCAGCGGTGGCACCACTCACAGAGGGCTGAACCATCCCACATCAATCAACAATCAAGAAAATGCCCCACAGAATGGTCACAGACCAATCCAATAGAGGAAATTCCACAGTTGAAGTTTCCTCTTCCCAGGTGTGTCACATTGACAATTGAAGCTGTCTGGTCCACCACTTTTACACATGCCTGTCAGGTGCTCTCACACTGAACCACATCCCAAGCCAACCTGGACTTCTCTCTCTTTTTTTCTTGCACTCCACAAAATCAGTGAACAAATTTTACTGGCTCTCCTCTCAACACACATTCATATTTGATGATTTGGGAGTACCACCATTATTACATGGTCATCTCAGCTGAATTCTGACCTTAGCTTAGGATGGTTTCTTCCTTGCTCAGAGATCTCAATAGTAGCTAGAGATCCTGCTAAGTCATAAGCCAGATCATATCACAATTTTCTCAGAACACTAGTGGCTCTCAACTCCCTCAGAAAAAAGCCCGCACCTCACAGTGCTCCATGAAACCTTAACAGAATCCTTGTTGCCCCTCGGACTTCCTCCCATCACTCTTTTATCTCTTGATCCATCTTTGTCACTTGGACCTTCTGGTTGTTTCTCAAACATTCCAGGGGAGAACCAGCCTTGGGCATGTGCACCAATGCTCCCCTCTTCCCGGACTACAGCTAGCTGGGCTCCCTACCTCTGCATACATCCCTGAGTGCAGCCTTCTCTGAGCCTCCTGTCTAACATGGTAACCCCTAGCAACCCCAGTGTTTCTAATTTCTACTTCACCCAAAGCATTATAAACATCTATCTTTAAAAAACTGCTTCTTGACTGTCTTCTCTCATTGAATTGCAAGCTCACGGAGGGCAGGAAACTTTTTTTCACTGATATGTCCTACCATGAGAATACTGCAGAATATCAGCCACCAGCGAGCTGTTGGTTGAGTGTGGAAATGAACTTGGTTCATTCAATAAACTTTGTTCCTTGAGCTGTTGCTGGAGGGTTCTATGTAGACTATCTTTTCCCCTCCTTCCTTCCCTCCCTTCCTCCCTCCTTCCCTTCCTCCCCCTTCCCTCCTTCAAGATAAGATCTTTCTCTGTAGTCCTGGCTAGCCTACAACTTTCTATGTAGACCAGGCTGGCCTTGAACTCACGGTAGTCCTCTTTTCCCTGCCTCCAAGTGGTGGGATCACAGGTGTACACTGCCATGTCTGGTTTTTCAAAGTAGACTATTTGCGATGTTCATTAGCAATGTCTATGTGACTTAACTTCCTGAGACTCTGCAGATAGTGCTGGGGTGAAGGGTGTTGCCTCCCTATGAACCCTCAAGTGCTTTTTTTTAAAAAAATATATAAAATGGGGGGGGGGAATAACTATTTCACAGAGTTTTGTCAGAATTAAATGAGCTGATTCATGCACATAATTTTGCATAGTGCCTGGCACATATTAGTCACTAAATAATTGCAAGCTAGTTTATTCTCACTTTATATAGTAGAAGAATCTGAAGTTCAGAGAATTGAGGATTGGACTACAGGTTACATAGCAAGAGGTAGAGTGAAGGTGGAACTCAGGACTCTTGTTTCATATAGATGGTTCTGCGAAGTCAAACTCATACACTGACCTAATTAAGGCCCAAGGACTCTTCTCTATGGCAAAGAAAGCACCCATTGCTGTCTGTTTTGTCTGAATCCTCCCAATCAAGATATCAGATGATCTGTTTGGCCATCTCCAGACTCCCAGGGACTCACTATCTCTCGTCCCATCGTCTGAAGTGGAGCGTTCAGACACTGTACAGCATGATATGGGATCAACGTAGCAGACAAAGCTGGTAGGGCTGAACCTCAGCAGTCATGGCACTGAAGCAGGAGGATTGCTGCAAGTTAAAGGGCCAGCCTATGCTACATATACGAGGGACCCTGCCTCAAAAATAACTGGAAGTGTGGTCGGGACAGGGGATCTAAATACCATCAAATTATACTGTATGAAAATCACAAAAATTCAGTTAAAAAGAAGGAAGAAAAAACAAAAATAAAATACATAAAAATAAGCCAGGCAGGAGGCACATATCTTTAAACCCAGCACTCGGGAGGCAGAGGCAAGAGGCTCTCTGTGAGTTCAAGACCAGCCTAGTTTACACAGTGAGTTAAAGACCAGCCAGGGCTACATAACAACAACCAAAAGACATGGAAGATACCCACCAGATGTTGACCCTTCTATTCTCTTTACCAATACAATTCCAGTTGGGCTTCAGGGGTTTTTTTTTTTTTAAGTTTTATTTATTTATTTTTATGGTTTACCTGAATGTATGTAAGTGCATTTGTGTGTACAATGCACGCAGAGGCCAGAAAAGGGCATTGGATCCCCTGGAACTGGAGTGGAGTTACAGGAATTATTAGCCACCATGTGGGTGCTGGGAACTGAGAGGCCATCTATGAACATGAAGAGGAAATCCATAAGCTTAGGCTGGAGGGATCCTGGGTCATGGATGATAAGTAGACAGGAAGCACTCACCTTGGACTCTTGCTACCTCTGTGCTCCTGTGTGAGGAAATGAACCTTCCTTGGTTAGGCCTCTGAAGCCAGGAAGAAAAAAAAAGAGGGGCTGGAGAGATGGCTCAGCGGTTAAGAGCACCAACTGCTCTTGCAGAGGACCCGGGTTCAATTCCCAGCACCCACGTGGCAGCTGAGAACCGTCTTTAACTACAGTTCCAGGGGTATCCGACACCCTCTTCCGACCTCTGTGGCATTGCACAACACGGGTGCACCAAACTACATGCAGACAGTAGACTCATACACATAAAAATAATAAATAAAAAAGAAATATCATTCAATGTTAGAACAATGGCTAAATAGCCACAAGATGCAATGTAATGGGCCTTGAAGATTCTCATTGTACATGACTGCTAATTAAGGTGAGAAGTTATAACTAAAAATTACTCATGTATTCATATTCATATTCATATTCAGTCAAGTTCAAATACATGGAAGTGACCCCTTCCTCCACAGGGGACTCTTTCCTGCAGTGCTCTCCTGCTCCTCTGCTTACCTCTGCTTCCCAGTCTGAACTGTGACCAGAGGGGCTGGACATGGCTTTCCTGTACAAAGCCCCATGCCCAGCCTAGCTCAAGCAGATAGTAAATGTGAGTGGACTGGCCAGTGTGGCCTGGAACTTTTTTCTGCTGCGTTTGCTCCCTGGCCAGTGCCCGTGGGGGTCTGGGGTCCTGTGTGACTCCAGACCTGCTGATCTCTGATTTGGTTCTCTGTAACCATTCTCATGGTGCCGACCAATCCTGGCTGGTAGGCTTGAACAAGACCTGGGCCTTACCAGACCCTGCAATGGGAGTCACAGGAGTTGGATGGCTTTGAAGCCTGGGGCCCAGGCTGCCTGCTGGTCTCCAAGGCAGCAGTGAGCACAGCAAGGGAGCAGGCCTCAGAGCAAGGAGCAGGCCTTCCCAAAGTAGATCTCGATTGCTGTCCAGGTGTAAAGCTACTGTTCCTGTCCTGAGTTGCCACAAATAGGCAGCTGCCTTGTGACCCTTGAGAGCAAGGCTTCTTCTCTACAGTGTAATGGAGGGCTGCCATGATGCGGAGGGTTCTGCAGGCTAGGCCCTCCTCTGTGGTTCTCTGTAGATGAGCTCAGCCCTCACACTAGCTGGGAGTAGAGAGGGCCAACAGGTTCCCCATTTTACAGAGGCTCAGGTCAGCAAAGAGCTGATATAACTTGCCCTGAGTTAGAGTGGGGTTCTCCCTCCCCTTAGGGGGGTTCCTGGAGCTAGTCTGGGGTGGAGCCTCTTGTCCTGTTGTGTCACCCTTGTCAGCTAAAGCATCCCAGTAACTTCCATCTTCTGGGGACCTTTCCACAGTCAGCAGATCCAGAAACTTGAAAGCAGGAAAATGTGGTTGAGCATTCAAAAGAAAGACCACAGTCTCTTTGCCCCACTTTATCTTGGATAAAGCTTAGGGTGGTTTGATCCTACCCTGTTCCTTTTTTTTTTTTTGTCTTTTTTGAGACAAGGTCTCCTTGTAGCTCTGGTTGTCCTGGAACTCACTCTGTAAACCAGGCTGGCCTTAAACTCACAGAGATCCACCTGCCTCTGCCTCCCAAGTGCTAAGATTAAAGGCGTGCACCACCACGTCCAGCCCCTGTTCCTTTTTGAGTCTGGTCTCCCTTCTCAGCCTTCTGAGAACCTTCCCCCTGTCCCCGAAGAACAAAAGCTCCTTTAAATAAAATGACTCAATAACCTAATGATTGTCTGAGACTTGCTTGCTTGCCCGCCGGATACAGGTGGATATTGGGACGGATGAAGTCTGGGCAATGGAGACATATGGTGCCCGGAGGGGGAAGATTCGATTTCCTGCTTCTTTCCCCTAGCAAATCCGCCCAGTAACTGCGTTATGATCCATTATTGAGAGGCCCTCTCTTGGAGCAGCTTGAAATTGGGCTTGTTGGTGACTTATTGCATCTGCTGGAGGTCAGAGACGGATGAGCCAGACCCAGCTCAGAAGTCAAGGAAGGAATCAAGAGGGAGTCATAGGAGACGGGTGCTGTGGGGTCAGTCAGGGCCAAGTCAGAGCTCAGGGGAGAGTTTCTTGGGGAGATGGAGGTGAGGGCCAGCCTGGGCTACATAGCAAGACCCTGTCTGAAAAGCAAGCAAGCAAGCAAATAAACAACTTAGGTGAAAGAAAGCCCAAACCTGTCCCAAGGAGGATGGAAGAAGGGCCTGCTGGGAAGGGGCCTTGACTCATCTGGGGTAAGGCCTATTAGGTGACTGACTAGAGGAGGATGAGCTAGCCCAGCTCACATAGGGATCTGGGTCCTGACTGTCCCCTTGACAAGCGAGGCAGTGGAGCTCAGAGAGGGGATTCCCAGGCTGCCCAGCACCAGCTTCGAGAGGGGCTGAAGAAGGCCTCCACACCCTGCCTGTCTGCCGTCCCCGTACCACGCATGCCAAGCCATTCCAGAAGCCGCCTCCTGTGTTCCTCAGCTCCACGTGCTCTAATCCCAGGATTAATGAGGACGGGGAATTGGCAGTGTTCGTTGTTCAGAACAAACTGCTCCGTGTGGAAACTTTCTCCAAGGCTGGTCTCCCAGCCTTTCCAGCCTGTCTCTCTCCACACCCCAGACTCTGGAAAAGGGCTTATGGGAAGGGCTGGGAAGGGGTAGGGGTGGAGGAGCAGGTAGGGTAGGGGTGGAGGGTGGTGGTGTATCAGGGCCAGGTGGTGCCAAGGAAAGACATGGTTGGCGGGGAAAGTTGGGGTGCCTGTTGGGTAGAAGCATGTCTCTGGAGGGAGCCAGAGCCTCGGAGTAGGCCCAGGAATGACCGGGCACCAGCAAGCCCCTAATCCCTCTGCCCACACTCCCTTCCCTAAGGATCCCCCCCCCAAATCTAATTTTCCAAACTCAGAGACAGTGATGGAGGATTTGGGGTGAGGTAAGGGTAGGATTTAAGGGAGGCCATATTATTTGTCATGAGAAACGAGGTAAGAAGAACCCAGATTCTGCCATCCCCAGAAGGAAGCCAGGGATGCGGCCCCAGCGACTCCTGGCTGCCTCACAGTCCATAGGCACTGGCTCTACCTCTGTTACTTTATTTGGCTGTGTGCATATTCTCAGAATAGGAGACCACCCTCCAGAACAGGAACTGCATGTGTCCGGCACAGGAAATCGAGTGTTGGTGAGCATAATTATTGTGGTGGAGTGGACAGTGACGGAGGTGGTCACAGTGGTGATGGTCAGGGTGGGTGTGATGACGGTGACATTGTGGTGGTGACAAGCAAGGATGGTCACAGTCATGGAAAACCATGAAAGGAATGGAGAGGGAGGCCGGAGGTTGAGGGCTTTGTATCTCAGCAGCCTGGCCTTGCTCGTTTCCCGCCTATTAGTCAGGATGGCTGGACCTATCTCTCTAACGTTTAATTCTCCCATTGGGTGCAAGGAGGCCGATAAGAGCTGTGGAGGCATTAGGGGTTCGGAGCCCTGCTCCAGCACTGACTCCCCTCAGTTCTCCTCTATCTCTGGGGCTTCTTCAACCCTCTGTCTATTCTAGATCCTTCCCTTCTGCCCACAGATTTCCTCCAGTCATCTCCTCCGACTCTTCCCTGAATCAGCAGCCAATTCCTTCCTTCAGAGCCCCGCACATTCTAAAAAAGAAATGGGGTCCTCTGCCTCTGCTTTCCTGACCTCCCACTCGCTACCTCAAGGCCCTCAGTACTTTCCAGTTCCCAACACTCTGGAAACATCTATCCAAATTAGCAGGGGCTGTTTCCATCTTCCTGTCAGCCTCAACGTCTTGGGAGGAAATTGGTTCTAGGGCCAACCACACTTTTTGTTTGTTGATTTTTGTTGTTTGTTTGTGAGGCAGGGTCTCACTGTGCAGGCCTGGCGGGTCTGGAACTTGCTATGTGGGCCAAGGTGGCCTGGAACAGCCATCTGCCTGCCTCCTGAGTCCTGGGATTAAAGGGGTTTGCCACTACACCTGGTTTTAAACACGGTTTTAAATTTTTTTGCATTAGTGTGTGTGTGTTTGTGTGTGTGTGTGTGTGTGTGTGTGTGTGTATGTGTGTGTGTGTGTGTGTGTGTGTGTGTGTGTGTGTGTATGTGTGTGTGTGTGTGTGTGTGTGTGTATGTGTGTGTGTACATGTATGCCACACATGTGGGGTCAGAGGACAACTTGCAGGAGCTGGTTCTCTCCTGTCTACCATGTGGGTCCTGGGGATTGAACTAGGAGTTGTCAGGCTTGGTTGCAGACACCTTTCTTTACTTGTTGAGCCATTGGCTCCAACCAAGGTTTTTCTTTTTTTCCCACAGGGCCTTTAGGACTCCAACTCTGCTCCTGTGAGGTCCCATTCCAAGACCTCTGGCTCAGTGCTGCGTACTAGATGGCCTCCTCTCTGAACACTGTCCCTCCATGTTTCCTGTGCCCCCTCATTCCGACTGCAGCCTGGCATCAGCAGCTGGCAGGGCAAGCTAACTGACCATCAATTCATCCAGCTCGAACCCCACCTCTGGCCCTGGATAACTCCCTACTGGACTTTGTCCAGCACCTTAAGTGAAGGTGGTCTTGGTGAAGCTGTCTGTGCCTCCTCAGACTCACCTGTTCTCTCCCCTGCCCAGCAGGGGACCTGGATCGTCTTCACTTCCCACCACCAGTTCTACCAAACTTCCTGGGCTGTGGTTCTCTGGAAATGAACACAGAATCTAATCTCCCACCACCAGTTCTACCAAACTTCCTGGGCTGTGGTTCTCTGGAAATGAACACAGAATCTAATTTTATTTTTAAAATATGAACTTTAACTTTGCTCATTTAAAACCTATTATCTTGATGAATCTTCTGTGGTGTTAAAGCCCATAAGTTGTATTAATCTTGGATTCTTTTTTTCAACTCAGAAAAATAAACTCTGCCCTGATGACCCACAGTCCATTAATCTGTGTTGTATAAACAGGTAGCTTTGGGAGGTGGGGAGGTGGGACAAGGGGACAAGGGACAAGTAGCCCCACCTGACCTGGAGCTTGCTACATAGACCATTGGCCTGCAGTTCACAGTGATCCTCCTGCCTCTGGCTCCTGTGTTCTGGATTTACAGATGATTGTTAGCCACCATATGGGTTCTGGGAACTGAACCTGGGTCCTCTGGAAGAACAGCAAGTGCTCTTAACTGCTGAGCTATCTCTCCAGGCCCCACCCTTGGGCTTTTGTGAATCCTGTCTGGAAGATCTCATCCTGTCGTCAGATAACTTTATTCATTTTTTTTAAAAGTTTTTTTTTTATTATGCAAAGTATGTATCCCAAACAACTTGACTTACATAATTATCAATTCTCTGCCAATCTTGATACTCTCATTTCTCCTCAATTGGGGAATTTTGACATCTTCCATATCTCATAGAAATTAAAAAATTTTTCTGAGTAATTCTTTTCTTTTTTTAATTGAAGTTTTGCAATTTTCATACAATATAATTTTATGGTACTTACATCCCCTTTCCTATCCGCACCTCCCCCTGCCGCCCCCTGTCCAACTGAATGTGTGAGTCTACTCAGTGGAGCCTGGTTAACCTTCCCAGAGTCTATCAGTTACCAGCAGTTCCCCGGGGAGGGTGGAGGTTTCTTTCTCACTTCCGCATTTTTTGCTGGGATTTTTGTCTGATTCCAGCTTGTGTGGGATTTGTGCACGCTGTCACCAATGCTGTGAGTTCATATGAGTAACTGCCCAGCAGTCTACTTTATTTCCTTGTGGTCATCCACCACTTCAGGCTCTTACGATTTTTCCTCTTCCATCTAGCATATGATTTTTATCCATAAATAACCTAACACACACACAGACACACACAGACACACAGACACACAGACACAGACACACAGGCACACAGACACAGACATGCAGACACACAGACACAGACACACAGACACACAGACACACAGACACACACACACACACACACACACACACTTGAGACATGGTCTCCCTGTAGCCCCAGTTGGCCTGTAACTCACAGAGATCCACCTGCCCCTGCCTCCAGAGTGCTGGGATTAAAGGCTCAGACCACCATACCTGGCTTACATATTTAAAAAAATTTTACTTATTATTTTTATTTTTTTTACATGTTTGAGTGTATTGGCTGCATGTGTGTAAATGCACCTATGTTGTTCAATGCCTGAGGAGGTCAGAAGAGGGTGTTGGATCTCTGGCAACTGAAAGGAGTTATGGATGGTTGTTAGCTGCCAAGTGGGTGCTGGGAATTGAATCCAGGTCCTCTGCAAGAGCAGTTAGTGTTCTTAACCACTGAGGCATCTTCCCAACCCTCTTACACATTTATTTTATTTATTTTTTTAATTTTTGTACGTGTATGAATGTACTGTCTGCATATAGGTGTGTACCCATGTTCAATGCTGCGGAGGTCAGAAGAGGGCATGGGATTCCCCTGGAACTGGAGTTAAAGTTCTGCTGGGCGTGGTGGCGCACCCCTTTAATCCTAGCACTTGGGAGGCAGAGGCAGGCGGATCTTTGTGAGTTCAAGGCCAGCCTGGTCTACAGAGTGAATTCCAGGACAGCTGGGGCTACAGGGAGACCCTGTCTCAAAAAGACATAAAAAAAAAAAAAAAAGAATTACAAGGCATTTTAACACACACAAAAAAAAAATCAGAATGAGGGGGCTGGAGAGATGGCCTAGCAGTTAGGAGCGCGGACTGCTCTTACAGAGGACCCGGGTTCGATCCCTAGTACCCACATGGCGGCTGAGAACGGTCTGAAACTCCAATTCCAGGAGAATTCCAGTTCCAGGGGAATCCAACACCCTCTTCTGACCTCCACGGCATTGCACGACAGGGGTGCACAGACTTGCATGCAGACAGTACATTCATACACATACAGAAATAAATAAATAAAATTTTAAAAATATATTAAAAAAATCAGAATGAAGCACAGACATGCAAAAAAATTAGAGACTATAAAAGAGAGTCTAGAAGACATAGAGGAGACAGGAAGTTTAAGAGAACAGGATAAAGGCAATTTGTGAAGAGGTCTTTTCAAAACCCAGGAAAGAGATGGATCTGGTAAGCCACATTCCATATTACTGAATACTGTACATTCCGTAAGCCAGAAGAACCTAGGGCAGGCTGAGTGCAAAGGAAATCACATCTAGTTCTGTGAAGGAAGCTTATGAATGCCGCTTTATTATGAAAGTAAAACCAAAAGTGGAAAATCAGAGACAATGAGACCATCAAAATAATCAGAGAAATGCACAGGTTACTTGAAAAGGGTTACGATCAGCTATACCACTGACATTTTCATGGAACGACGGAGGCCAGAGGATGATGGTATCCTTTGGAGAACTTTATGAGACAGGAAAGAGACAGTGTCTTTCCTAACAAAAAACAGGTCAGATGAGTATGTGGGGATTTTCCCCACCAACAATTAGTCCTCCATCAGATACATACTGGATGACCTACAATTACACTCAAATCTCACACCAGAGGTAGTGTGGACACCCCAAGTTAAAGCTGTGTCTCAAGACTGACTCCAACTTCAGATGCTAGTAGCAAGTCCCAGGTCGTGACCTTTATTTCTGACTTGTCAGCTATTGGCTGAAGGGTTCCCACCATCCCCTCTGGGTTCAAACCCTTTGCCAGAGACATGCACAGACCTCGCTTCTAATTCATTGCTTCTTTCTTCAGCTCTAATATGTTCTTTTTAAAAAAATTTTTATATGTATGAGTACATTGCCTCCTGTGTGTAAGCACATCCATGTCGTGCAACACCCTCAGAAGAAGGCATTGAACTCCCCTGCAACTGGAGTTATGGATGGTTGTTAGTTACCATGTGGATGCTGGGAATCCAACCTGGGTCCTCTGCAGGAGCAGCCAGTGCTCTTAACCACTGAGCCATCTCTCCAGCCCCCTAATATGTTCTTAAATCTACCTTTTGAATTTTTATTTTTAGCTCTTTTTTAATGAATTTCCACTGATTATTTTTTTTACGAAAAGTTTAAATTATCTACCAAAAATTTCAGTCCCATCTTTTATTTCTATCTTCTTGAACACAGTTCATTATGTAGGCATGAGAGATTACAATATTGGGGAGCCTTCAACCCCAGTCATCTTCCTGGAGAGGAAAACCAGATATATCTTTCTTGTGAATCAAAAAGATACAAAGACTGTAATAAAATAATGTGCAGTTTATAATTCACTTCAAAAGTGAAGACAAAATAAGTATATATTCAGACTAACAAAATTAAAGAGAAGATAGGCATGGTAGCATGGCCCTCAGTCCTAGCTACTTGAGAGGCTGAGGAAGGACCATCATCACTTGAGCCTAGAAAGTTTGTAACCAGCCTGGGCAATCAGTAAGATGCTGTCTTAATTTAAAAAAGTATTTTAAAATGACAAAAAATGAGATAATTACCAGCAGATCAACATTAAAAATTTTTAAAGATAGTCCTACTTGGGCTGGGCGTGGTGGCACACAGCTTTAATCCTAGCACTTGGGAGGCAGAGGCAGGTGGATCTCTGTGAGTTCAAGGCCAGCCTGGTCTATAGAGTGAGTTCCAGCACAGCCCAGATGGCAGGGAGACCTTGTCTCAAAAAGACAAAAAAAAAAAAAAAAAAAAAAAAAAGAAAAAAAAAGATAGTCCTACTTGGAATATCAGGGATGCAAGAAGAAGAATGATGAAAATTGCAAACATGGATAAACACCAAATAATATTGTCTATATACAGAGTATTGATGACAGATGGGATATAAGATTGTGAAATCCTTACATGTGTTTTGAGGAGAGAAATCAAAAGAATCAATTAATATTATGAATTGTTAGCCCTGTATGCTGTAGCCTCTAGGTGGATAGTAAATATTATGAAGGAGTGAATGAATAATTTTAAATTAGTAGACGGGATAATTAAATAAAGGAATTCCAACAGAAGATGAAGAAGAGAAAAAGGAATAGAAGTAAGACATTTAGAACACATTAAGAACAGTAAGAAGATATGTTTAAACCCCAATATAAAAATAATTTTATTATGTGTAAAATGATAAAAAACATTTTCCCATTAAAAGACAGAGTTTTAAATTTTAGACTTCAGTTTTTTTAATTAATTTTTTTTCATCCTGTGCATGGCTGTTTATGTATGTACATGTCTCAGTGCACATGCGGGCTCAGGTGAGAACTGGCACGAGTCGGTTCCCTCCTTCCACTGTATACGTCGTCCTGGGGATTGAACTCAGGTTGTCAGACTTGGCAGCAAGCACATTTACCTACCGAGTTATCTTGCCAGCCCTTCAGACTTATTTTATATAAGAACTGAACTGAAAGTATATGTCGTTAATGTAGACATATCTGAAATTCAGAGATATATACAATATCAACTAAAGCAAAAAGCTAATGTAGCTACATTAAATTAAGAGCAAACGGATTTTAAAATGGAAAACATTATGAGGTATAAAGACATTTCATAATGATAGAAAGCTCAATTTATAAAAAAAAAAAAAGAAAGAGCTGGGCGTGGTGGCACACGCCTTTAATCCTAGCACTTGGGAGGCAGAGGCAGGCGGATCTTTGTGAGTTCAAGGCCAGCCTGGTCTACAAAGTGAGTTCAGGACAGCTGGGGCTACAGGGAGACCCTGTCTCGAAAAGACCAAAAAAAAAAAAAAAAAAAAAAGAAAGCTCAATTTACCACGAAGATGTAGTTCTACATTAGTATGCATCTTATAATTTGGTATCAAAATATATAAAGTAAAACTCAATAGAACGATAGTATTGTATTTCAGATTCTTTCTTTTTTTTATGGGATCACAGGGGTAGGTATCCTCTTTCAGAGATAGTAGTCTTAGTTCATTCTGGAGTCATCTTGAGGCAGTAAGCCATTTTGGGTAACTCAGTCTGCTTGCATGTAAAGTATGTGTGCCATAGACACTGTCAGTGCCTTATCCCATCTCCTGATACTCATTGTTTCCCTGGTGGTTTCCAGTTGCAAGGACCTGAGTCTTTTGTCTATAGTGCATGCTCCTGCATGCGGATATGCCAGATGTCCTAGGGAGCTCATGTTCTCAGAAGTTCCTCAGTCAACGTTGCTGCGAGTCAGTGCATGAATACCCTCAGCTCCCTTGCCTTCAAGAGATTACTCAGAGGTGGTTTCTATACTGTCTTCCGGAACCCACCTAGGTTAATCTCAATGGTAACTGACTCAATAAAATATGCTTTACTGAGAGCCCTACCTTCCTGTTTGACTTGCCCATTGCCCTTGATAATCCTTGAGATTAGTTACTAAGTAAATTACAGTCATGGACTGGAGAGATGGCCCAGTGGTTAACTTCTTGCAGAAGACCCAAGTTTGGTTCTCAGTACACACATCTGGTGACTCATAACCACCTGTGAACCACAGCTCCAGTGAATCTGATGGACTTTTCTGGCCTCCACAGACACATGCATTCATGTGCACATAACCTCTTATAAACATGCAATATACACATGCAATATACATGTAATTAAAATTATTTTATAGCAGCTGCACAAGAATTAAGGTCAACAATTGACAAATGAGACCTCATTAAACCTAAAAGCTCTGTACATCAAAAAAAAAAAAAAAAAATCAAGAAAGTGAAGAGAAAACCCACAGAGAAGGAGGAAACCTTCACCCGCAGATACATCTGACAAAACATTGATTTCCAGAATATATAAACTACTCAAAAAACAAAGAAGAAAGAAAACAAATGACCCACTCAAAAGATGGAGCAAAGAGCTGAACAGAGACTTCATAAGTGAGGAATTAGAGATGGCTGAGAAACATCTTAAAAAGTGTTCAACGTCGCTAATAATTAAGGAAATGCAAATTAAAACCACTTTAAGATATCATCTCACTCCAATAAGACTGGCTAGGATCAAGAAAACAAATGATACCAAGGCTGGAGAGGTTGTGGGGAAAGCGGAACACTAATCCACTGCTGGTGGGAATGTAAACTCGTACAGCCACTATGGAAAGCAGTGTGGAGAACCCTTGGAAGACTTGGAATGAACTTGCCACCTGACCCAGCCATACCACTCCTGAGTATGTACCTACAAGGCTCATCCTACCACAGAGATACATGCACAGCCATGTTTATTGCAGCTCTCTTCACAATAGCAAAGAGCTGGACCCAACCCAAGTGCCCCTCAACTGACGAGTGGATAGAGAAAATGTGGTGCATCTACACAATGGAGTTCTATGCAGCAGTAAAGAAAGATGACATCATGAAATTTGCAGGTAAATGGTTGGAACTAGAAGATATCATGCTGAGTGAAGTAACACAGTCCCAGAAAAGCAAATGACAAATGGTATCCCTCATCTGTGGATGCTAGCGCCAATTACCTAATTGTATGCCAAACTGAGCAACGTTAATGTGATCTGAAAACAACTGTGCTCTTATATTGTGAATCCCTTAAAAAATAAACAAATAAAGGAAGAAAACTCAAAGCCAGACAGCGCTTCTTTTGTTTTCATAATAAGGACATCACCATTCCATACAGTATTTACTGTGGACTAGAATTAAGTGTTTCTTCAAGGAGGCCAGGAGGGCTTTTCTTCACGTGCCAACACTTCTTCATGGTATATGATGGTGCTTTCAGCATCCATGCTCACGGTTCCCAGGCCAGAGCTTCCCTCGTCTAACTCGACTAGAAGAAAGACTCCCACACAATCAAAGCACTTTAAGGACCTTCTCCACTAGACTGGGTGATTCATTTGGAATCTTCCAGTTTAGAAGCTCAGGGAATCGTCCCATTGATACATATGAACCACATGTGGTCCAGAAATAGACAGGGGCCAGAGCAATGGACCAATGATGGAGGGAGAGCAGAGCCAAACTGGCAACATCACCTAAGCCACACCCTAGCTTCCCAGCCTTCAGAGGGGCAGTAAGTCCCAGGGGGATCTTTAGGCCTTTCCATCTGAGATGCTCAGTCTCCCCTAATGGGCAGAAGCCAGAGTTGCAATATCACGCAATGTGAGGAGGGAGTCCCCCAGAGCAGGACCCTGTGGTGGGGCTCGTTGGTGGAGTTAGCGGAAGAGTCAGCTGTCCTCATGGGAGGTTGAGTATGGCAGGAAGAGGGCAGTCGTGACTTGGGGAGCAGAACAAGGCTTGGGACTGACCAGCAGGCGTGCCAGTGGTGGCAAAATGGTTGGGATCTCACTCCTGCTGTCAAGGATCACCCCTGGTGATCTAGACTTCCGGAAGGGGTGAGGCATGGGAAAAAGAAAAGTGACTGTGTCAATGAAAGGGACAAAAAGTGACAAGCGAGAAGCCAATTGCAGAACAGCCTGCCCTTGAAGGGACATGGGACTTGTGGCCCTGGGGAAACTTGAGTGTTGCCTAATATTCAGAGTTCTGAGTGAGTTTACAGGAGGTTCTGGAAAGGGCTCCATTTATTAATTCACTGAGTCATCCATTTGATAACTTCACTGGAGTTGCAACAAGACTACCTCAGTCTTGTGTGTGTTCTGAAACTATAACTCATCTGATGTGAGCGGTCAGAGGTTTGGTGACTGGGAAAGGAAGAGGTGGGAAAGGGAGGAGTTTGTCAGTGTTTACACAGCTGGCTGGGGAGGTCCCTGTAAGTTGAAATAACTGGCCTCCAGTGGATGATGGACAGGGGTAAAAGAAGAGGAAGGGGGCCAGGAAGGGACATAGCAGGCATCCTATCACTGATCTAATGCACCCCTGACCCAGTGAGCTAGAGGCTGGTGATTGTCCACAGTGTGCAGATATACAGACCAAGGCTCAGGTCTTGCTTTCAGAAGTCTTTTCCCCAGGCTCACCCTGTTTGAATACCCTGAAGAATAGGTGTGCTATGTATGCTACCTGCCATCCTCCAGGGTCAAACAGTGGCTGCTAGAGTGCCAGGCAGAGTCTGTGCCCTCTGTGGTCCTCCTGACATCAACATCTGTCGCCATGGAAGTGCCGTGTTGCTTTTCTAGAAGTCTGGGTCCATGGCTTGTCTCCTAGAATCTGTTTACCCATGGGCAAGCTGATAAAATTGAATTCTAGCGGGGTGTGGTGGTGCACACCTTTAATCCCAGCACTTGGGAGGCAGGGGCAGGTGGATCTCTGTGAGTTTAAGGCAGTCTGGTCTACATAGTGAGTTCCAGGGCAGCTGGGGCTACAGGGAGACCCTGTCTCAAAAAGACAAAATGAACAAACAAAAAAAAACTAGACCTTTCATACAAAGCACCAAGTCTGGGTGATACCAACAAGCACTAAGTGTATTAACTTTTTTTTTTTTTTTTTTTTTTTTTTTGTGGAGGAGGGAAGCTATTTGGTACAACTGAACCAGCCTCAAACTTACTATGTAGCCTGAGTTAGCTTCAAACTCAAGATCCATTTGCCTCAGCCGTCCAAGGGCTGAGATTACAGGGTTTGCACCATGCCCAACTAGCTAACAGATTTTGATTCTATACTAATTTAAATATATGAATTTATCTAATCATCGCATCAGCCTGGGAGAAAAGCGCTGTGGTTAGTTTTATTTAAGAGCTGGGGACCCCAAGCAAGACTCCACCGTCAGCACCAGCTACACCTCACCTGCCTGGAAATACTGTGCAGCAGAGGCAGCCATGTGCCTGTATATCCCAAATCTAATTGGCTATTGGCTCTCTCCTTGGAGGAATAACCCATGGCTGATGCCACAAGCCTACATCCTCTACAGGTTAGGAGATGTTATAAGCCACAGTAAGACCCTGTCATATTTATCGGGGGGTAAAAATGTAATTCATGGATTAACATATCATCCAAACATATGTGTCTATGTCAAAGTAACCTACCATAACTATTAGTGCTGCTTAAATACCTATATATCTAATTGCTTGTGCTTCATTAGTAGGATCGAAAGGCTACTCCTGAACAAACTGTCAGCCCATGAAAGGAAACAGCCAGAATTGACCAGAATCCAAGTCAACAGCTCCAGAGAGAGAGGACAGTTTTACTTCTCATCCACCTGTGCCCCTTTTCTAAGCCTAGGGAACAATCTGTGGAAGAGGGGGCGTGGTAGAATGTAAAGGCTGCGATTGGGGTGAACGGTGAAACTACAGCGATGTAGTCTGGACACTCATTTGATCAACTTGATTGAACAAACAACCTGTCACCCCCCACTGAATAGTGGGACTGTGGGGGTTTGGGCACAACAGTCTGTAGATTGGTTTTGCACGAAGGATGCTTATACTCATGGATTATCACTTATAGCTAAAAAATGAAAAAAAAAAACCTGAAAGATGCAGGACAGTTATGGCAGAATACATGATCTGGGATGGGGTGGGGGTGGGGGGGAAGGGAAAGGGAAATATGCCTGATCTGAATTGGAAAACGATGTACGAAATGCACAAACCATCAATAAAAATTAAATTAAAAAAAAAAAAAGAGCTGGGGTCCCAAAAGCTTGAAACAAGTAACTTACAAAACAGGGTTCGGACCCACATGTTGCCACACTGGGTGTGGTGGCACACACCTTTAGTCCACTTGGGAGGTAGAGGCAGGTGGATTTCTGTGAGAACGAGGTCAACCTGGTATTCTAGACCAGCTGGAGTTGTCTCTACAAAACAAAACAAAACAAAACAAAACAACCCCCAAACAAACCAGACCCACACATGCAGGCTCTGAAGCTCCAGTAGTATGGTGAGGGGCTGCCTGGAGCAGATTACCCCCCTGAAGTTAAGGACAGCTGGATGTGACTTCCTGAAGCCTACGGTCAATTTCTGACCAATTGCATTGTGAGATGAAACTCCTAACTGTCTCTGGCTTCCCGTGTTGAAGGAATGGGTTGAACAGGGTGACCCTTAGTTCAGTTGCAGATCTGACATTCCAAGAGGTTTCATCAGGCTAAAATAAGCTGCGATATCCACCGCTGCGGTTGGGAAAGGGCAGCCTGGGACATGCGTGCTGGTGGAAGCAGGGAGGCTGTCCGTGGTGAGGGGGCGTAGAAAGCTAATTGCAAGTGCCTGAGCTCAGCTGGGGGCCACTTTCTCCCATCAGTGCCCACAGCGGGCTATGAGTCAGTGACAGGTCACCAGCCACAGAAAGGCTGGTGGAGACAAGCCCTGAGCGTGGACAGAGTACAAGTCCCACCAGGTGCCAGTTTTAGAGGCTTGCAGGGGAGACTGCACGCTTTTCCCTATTTAGTGTGGAGGCACCCTGCTAGGAAGGAGCCTCATCACCATCTCACTGAGCAGGACATCCCCTTCTAGGGCACCCGTGCTAGCTCTGGGGTCCTGTGTTACACAAACTGAGAACTTTACAATGGGAAATGGAGGAAGGAGGGACAGGAAGTTCATAGGCAGGGGTCAGGGCTGTCAGGCAGGAGTGACGCATGCATCAGTTTTGCTAGTGGGTTCAGAGTCAGGGCACCTGCCATGTGCTTGAAGCTGGCGTGAGGTATCCACTCAGCCTCTGCAGGGTGGGTTGCTGCCATAAGGGCAAGTGCAACTCATCTTCAGCCCAAAGAGGGGCCTGCTAGAGCATCAACTTTAGGACAGATTCGTGCCAAGGAGTCACGTCCAGGAATGTGTACTAGTATACAGAGCTCCTTGGAAAGCTAGGGAAGGCATGAGAGGGAGGGGAGTCCGAGCTGAACTCCTTCCAAGTACAGCGCCTGCCGGCTAAGAGCGTCATTCAGCATGACATCGCTGTCCGGGACGGAGTGATTCAAAGGTGCTTTCCTGCTATGTGCGTGTTTTGTGTGTCTCCCACAGAGTCCATTGAGCACAGGACCCCGGACTTGTCATCTACCTGAGGTCTGGTTTGGAGCCAATCCACAGACTCAGCTCTGAGACAAAGGCAGATGCCTCAAGCGAATGTCTCTGTAGTGAAAATGACCAGTCGTTTTCCATTAATTTACTCACTTATTTATTCATTCATCCATCCAGTCATTCATCTATTCATTCACTCATTCATTCAAGCCATTGACTCTTAGAAATGGACTAAGAACAAGAGTTCTGTTTAAACAGCTTCCTGCCTGGGGAAGTAGCTTGGTAGAATGCTTGCTTAGCATGCAGTACCCTGGATTCGGTTCCCAGTACCACATACACCAAGAGTGGTGACATGAGCCTGGAATCCCATCCCCAGGAGAGCGAACAGGAGTCCCAGTCATCTTCAGCTGTATATTGAGATCAACGCTGCCAGATCTGTACGAGACTCTCCCAAAAGAAAAGTTAAGAAAAATCTTCCTAGCCGGCTGTGGTGATGTACACCTTTAATCCTAGCACTCAGGAGCCAGAGGCAGGTGGATCTCTGTGAGATGGAGGCCAGCCTGTTCTACAGGGAGAGTTCCAGGACAGCTGGGGCTTCAGGGAGACCCTGTCTCAAACAAACAAAACAAACAAACAAACAACAACAACAAAGAAAAATCTTCCCGAGACACTCAGGGTCTTCTGGGGCCACCAAGTCATGCTCTGATCATGTGACCTTTAAATTCTCCTACTGTTGATGATCTCAAGTCTGTTACTCCAGGGTCACCTTGCGTTGAGAGTCCTTCTGCTCTGGATGCAGTGTACACCCCTTTACCAGGCAGTCCTGGGAAAGTCTGACGTGCTCAGCCTTCTTCTCTCCGTTCCTTCCCTCCATTCTTTCCCCTTGCAGGCATTTGCTGAGCTTCTGTTATATGTTAGATACCAATCAGAAGCAAACATACACACGGTATCTGACCTCTCAGAATAATAGCCAAGTGAGAGACCCCCACAGATCAAAGGATGGTGTAGCTAACCATAGCTGCCCCCGGGAAGAGCTCCCCAAGACCAGGATGAGGAGACAGGCAGAACATATAAAGGTGGACCAACTTCAAGAGCAGTCTTCTTTCTTGGGGTTAAATATCCCTGAAGCAACTCCTCATAAGATGGGGTTTCTGGGGGACTGGAGAGATGGCTCAGAGGTTAAGAGCACTGACTGCTCTTTCAGAGGACCCAAGTTCAATCCCCAGCACCCACGTGGCAGCTAATGACCATTCTTAACTCCAGTTCCAAGGGATCTGACACCCTCTTCTGATCTCCTTAGGGATTTCACAACATGGGTGCACTTACCCACATGCAGGCAATATATTCATACAAATAAAAAAAATAATAAATTGAATATTTTTAAAAAGATGGGGTTTCTGGACGGTTCTGTACCTGTTACCCTCTTTGTCACTGAGAGAGAGATTGCCCAGATCTGGACCCGCTGCTCCACAAGGGCTGGCTGGCTTGGAGCCCAGGGGCACACCCTGCTCTGGATGGACGTTTGTTCTACCATTAGTGCAGCCCAAAGCTGCATGTTTGTGTTCTCCTGGGGAAGTCCCTGCTGGGAATATTCACACACACTGATCTTACCACAGCCTCATTTGGACTGCAGTGATGACCTTGACTTAAGCCCTTGTGCTCACCTTGAGGTTGCTCCTCTCTCTCAGCACCCAGGGGCTGCTCTGGGGTTGGGATCTGCTGCAGGTAGCAAAGCCTGCTGCTGCGTCCCCTCTTAAGGTGACCAGCAGGGTGTGGTCCATCCTGTCTTCATATCCTAGATAAGGTACTGCAAGTGAGGGTCCCAGAGACTATGGAAACTAGGCATCCAAGGGATGGAAAGATCTGGGAGGAGGTTATGGGGTGACATCTACTCTAGGACTCCAGAGAGAGGTGACTGAGCCGCGCTGGGTCACACGGTTCTATGACCTCTGCCCCTGCCCTCCCGAGTCCTTCATTAATATAGAGAAATAGGCTAGCTCCACGTTTGCGTTCCCTGTGTAGCGTGCATACATTTGTGTGTAGATGTGGGGCAGTGTGGGAGCCTGTGTGGGAGCTCCTAGTGGGAGCTCCACTAGGCTTTGCTGTGGGCTGACACCTCTCTATCTGCTCTCAGTAACCCAGTCACTCAAGGACGACTAGTTAGTTACCAGAGCCCTAGCCAAGATCTCACCCATCTCTTCTCCCTCAGGGTCATAGCAGGTAACTTAGTCTGCCTCCTGTCTTCTTTCAGCATCCTCACTTGCTATCTCAGCTCCTCAGAGGGAGCTGGGCAGCAGGGCAGGACCACTTTTTTTTTTTTTTAATTTAATTTATTTTTGTATGTGTATGAGTGTAGTGTCTGCATGTAGGTCTGTGCACCCGTGTCGTGCAATGCCGCGGAGGTCAGAAGAGGGTCTCGGATTCCCCTGGAACTGGAGTTCTCCTGGAATTGGAGTTACAGACAGTTCTTAGCCGCCATGTGGGTGCTGGGGATCGAACCCGGGTCCTCTGCAAGAGCAGTCGGAGCTCTTAACCGCTAGGCTATCTCTCCAGCCCCAGGACCACTTTTCAATCCTTCATTCTGTCCACCAGCTCCTTGCTGGGCCAGGCCCAGGGGAGTCCATCTGTCCTGAACTGTGACCATCCCCTCCCTTGCACATGCTTCCAGAAGCAACGTCTCCAACAAGTATCGTTTTGTGGGAGCTGCCTTTTTCTGTCAAATGGAAAGAAGGTCGTGTTTGACAGCCTGGAAGCCAAAAATGAGTCCATGGATTACCAGCTCTGTGCTGGATTTGAAACAGAAGCTCTGGAAACAGATTCTAGTTTCCCTGGCCGTCAGCCTTTATGGGCACATGTTCTTTTATGTTTAAAAATATGTTGGGGGCTGGAGAGATGGCTCAGCGGTTAAGAGCACTGACTGCTCTTGCAGAGGACCCGGGTTCAATTCCCAGCACCCACATGGCAGCTAAGAACCGTCTTTAACTCCAGTTCAGGGTAATCTGACACCCTCTTCTGACCTCCGTGGCATTGCACGACACGGGTGCACCTACTTACATGCAGACAGTACACTCATACACATAAAAAAATTAAAAAAAAATACTGCACATCTAGGAAGTTTTATTGACCCTGAAGCATGACTGGTTTACTTTTTAATTGATTTTCAAATTATTTTTATTTTTGTGTGAGAGAGAGAGAGAGAGAGAGAGAGAGAGAGAGCTGTGAAGCATCCCCTCCACCGTCCTATGCTCTAGGGAGGCAAGGACTCGAGTCATCAGTAGCTTCTGCCATGTTTGCTGAAGGACCTCAGGAGCAGCACTCTTCAGAGCCTCAGAGATGCAAGTTGCTGGAGGGTTAGAGGAAAGGCCACACCTCCTTTGCCTGGTGACCTAGGAATCTGGGCCTTGCTAAGTAGCTCGGGCATGACCCAGCTGTTGGCAAGTGAAGTGTCAGAGTGAGGATCTACCCTGATGCCCCAAACTAGGACTCTAGACCCAGGCTGGCTTCCCATGGGTGCCATTTTTCTTCCCTGAGACAGCCCCTCTTTTCTCCTGCTTGTTTTTCTGTCAGCAGTTTCTGCTGGACCCCCCTCACCCTCAATCCCTGCAGATGTCACGTGCTCATGCTTCCAGATTGGTGTTGGGTATGCTTTTTGGTGTCAGCCACCTTGTGCTTGCTGGCCCTCGCCACCTCTGCCACTCTGCCCTTATCCTGGGCATGCCAGAGAGATCCGAGGTTCAGCCTTCCTGTGACCCTGTTCACCCCCATCCCCACCTCCCAGACAAGCTTCTCTATCTTGGGTGGGTGGGTGTAGGAACCCTCTGGGCCAGCCGGCGGAGTTCCATGGCTCTGACCAGGAAGAGGTGAGCAGACGACGGAGCACCGACTCCAGGAGCTGAGTGAATGGCAGGGAAAACGTGAGTCCTGCCGGCTCCCGGAGTCGGTGCTCCGCCGTCTGCTCACCTCTTCCTGGCCTCTCACAGTGCCAAGCCTCAGCTGTTCTCTGTGACCCCTTCAGGTGGGGTGTGCACAGAGCTGCAGCTTTTTTTTTTTTAAGTTTTTATTTATTTATTTTGTATGTGTATGAATGTACTGTCTGCATACAGGTTTGTGCACCCGTGTCGTGCAGTGCCGCGGAGGTCAGAAGAGGGCGTCGGACTCCCCTGGAACTGGAGTTCTCCTGGAATTGGAGTTACAGATGGTTCTCAGCCGCCATGTGGATGCTGGGGATCAAACCCGGGTCCTCTACAAAGAGCAGTCGGCGCTCTTAACCGCTAGGCTATCTCTCCAGCCCAGAGCTGCAGCTTTGGACCCAGTGTTGAAAGGACCCCTCCCCCCACCCCCCCCAGCTCATGCTCCTCTCGGGCTGGAGCAGTGCACAATCACCGTCTGCTTCTTAGGGCTGTCAGCACCCTGTCCTGGGCTCCCAGCCCTGTCAAGGCTCCAAATTGAGTAGGAGATGGTTTCTGGCTTAGAGGTTTGTGCAGTGGACTGACTCTGTGGTGCACTAGTGCTGATCTCTGTGTGTACATGTGACACCACATATGTTTCATCAACTAAATACTGGGGCTCATGACATCCTCTCATTATTAAAAGATATATTTTTTTTTTTTTTTTTGCGGTTCTCAGCCTCAGCCTTTAACGGCTGCGCTATCCCAACAGCCCATGATATATTTATTTTTAATATAGAATAAATCTTTATTTTTTTATACTCTAAACACCAAATTTACAAAGTCTGAAAATAAACTATAGGTTAATTCTGAAACATACTTAGGGATTCACAGTTTGACCATAAACTTGTAGGCAGGTAAAATATACCTTTACATTCCTAAATTGTATAGCAAGTTTATGCATGTTTTAATATACTTTAAAAAAGAGATTTATGGGGGCTGGAGAGATGGCCTAGCAGTTAAGAGCGCCGACCGCTCTTACAGAGGATCCGGGTTCGATCCCCAGCACCCACATGGTGGCCAAGAACCGTCTGAAACTCCACTTCCAGGAGAACTCCAGTTCCAGGGGAACCCGACACCCTCTTCTGACCTCCGCGGCATTGCACGACACGGGTGCACAAACCTGCATGCAGAAAGTACATTCATACACATAAATAAAAAAAAATTAAAAAGCGATTTATTCTTTCTCATAAATCTTAAAACTGAGGAAAATAGAGACATATACTTCGAGCTATATCGATAGTGATATCAGTCAAAGTGGTATTATCTTTACTGACCAATTAATTACCCACTTTGATTTACACATAAGGAATTAGTGCTAGGATCTACAAATGAGGGATACCATTGGCGTTTGTTTTTTTCTGAGACTGTGTTACTACTTAGTATAACAGCTTCTAGTTCAACCATTTACCTGAAAATTTCATGATGTTGTCTTTCTTTACCGCTGCATAGAACTCCATTGTGTAGATGAACCACATTTTCATTATCCACTCATCAGTCGAGGCATACTTGGATTGTTTCCAGCTCTTCGTTATTGTGAAAAGAGCAGCAATAAACATGGTTCTTCATGTATCTCTGCAATAGAATACATCCTCTGGGTATACATACAGGAGTGGTATGATTGGGTCAGATGGTAGTTTTTTTGTTTTGTTTTGTTTTATTTTTGTCTTTTAAGAGTTCTCCGCACTGCTTTCCATAGGGGTTGCATGGGTTTGCAATCCCACCAGAGTGTTCCCTTTTCACCACATCCTCTCCAGCATTTGGTATCATTTGTTTTCTTGATCATAGCCAGTCTTACCAGGGTAAGATGCATTTTATTTTGCATCTTAATTTGCATTTCCTTAATTACTAATGATGTTGAACATTTTTAAAGATGTTTCTTACCCATCTTTACTTCTCTTGAGAAGTCTCTATTCAGATCTTTAGCCCATCTTTTCTTATTTATTTATTTATTTATTTATTTATTTATTTATTTATTTTTGTCTTTTCAAGACAGGTTCTCCCTGTAATCCCAGCTGTCCTGGAACTCACTTTGCAGACCAGGCTGGCCTTGAACTCACAAAGCTCCGCCTGCCTCTGCCTCCTGAGTGCTAGGATTAAAGGCATGCGCCACCATACCTGGCCTTTAGCCCATCTTTTAATTGGATTGTTTGTTTTCTTGGTCTTTTGTGGGTAATTTATATATTCTGGATGTTAAACCTCTGTGAGATGTTTCACTGGTGATGATTTTCTCCCACTCTGTGGGTTTTCTCTTCACTTCTTTGAGTGTTTCTTTTGCTGTACAGAAGCTTTTTATTTTAATGAGGTCCCACTTGTCGATTATTGACTTTATTTCCTGTGCAACTGCTGTCTGATTTAGAAAGTCTTTTCCTACACCTATATCTTGTAGGTTACTGCCAATGTTTTCTTCTAACATTTTCAGAGTTTCATGTTTTACATTGAGGTCTTTGCTCCATTTAGGGAACATACCACAAAATAATTAAAGCTATATACAACAAACCCACATCCAACATCATTCTAAATGTAGAAAAATTAGAAGCGTTCCCCTTAAAGTCAGGAACCTGACAAGGCTGCCCACTATCTCCATTCCTTTTCAATATAGTGCTTGAAACTCTTGCTAGAGCAACAAGACAAAACAAAATCAAAGGAGTACTAATTGGAAAAGAGGAGGCCAAACTATTCCTTTTGACAGATGACATGATATTATACCTAAGGGATGCCAAAAATTCCACCAGAAAACTCCTTAACAGTTTCAGCAAAGTGGCAGGCTACAAAAATCAGTAGCCTTTCTATATGCCAATAACAAGCAATTGGAGAAGGAGTACATGGAAACCCTTCTATTCACAATAGCTTCAAAAAAAATTAAAATATCTCAGAACAAACCTGACCAAAGACATTAAAGATCTCTACAATGAAAATATTAAAACTTTGAAGAAGACTGAAGAAGACACCAGAAGATAGAAGGACCTCCCATGTTTGTGGATTGGAAGAATTAAAATAGTAAAAATGACCATCCTACCCAAAGTAATATATAGATCCAATGCAATCCCAATCAAAATTCCCGTGGCTTTCTTCACAGAATTGGGAAAAAAAATCCTAAAATTCATATGTAAAAACAAAAGACCCTGGATAGCCAAAGCAACCCTGAGCAAAAGAGTAATGCAGGGGGGATTACCAGATTTCAAACTCTATTATAAAGCTATAGTCATAAAAACAGCATGGTACTAGCACAAAAAATAGACCCATAGATCAACGGAACAAAACTGAAGACCCAAACTTGAGTACATGCAATTTCAGCCACCTGATATTTGACAAAGAGACCAAGAACACTCAATGGAAGAAAGGTGGCATTTTCAGCAAACGGTGCTGGCAAAACTGGATCACCACTTACAGAAGAATGACATTAAACCCCTACCTTTCATCTTGTATGAAAGTCAACTGCAAATGGATCAAAGATTTATTTATTTTAAAATATTTTATTTATTATTTATTTTATTTTATTTATTATGAGTGTATTGCCTGTATGCATGTAAATGCACCTGGGTCATGCAATACTCACAGAAGCCAGAAGAGGGCATCAGATTCTTTGGAACTGGGGTTACAAACAGCTTATAGCCACCACGTGGGTGCTGGGATTTAAACTAGTCTGTAAGAGCAGTCAGTGGTCTTACTCGCTGGACCATCTCTCCAGCCCCTATTATTCATTCTTATTTTATGTGTATGTATGTGCCTGTGTGAGTTTATGTGCACCATTGACTTGCAAGTGACCATGGAGGCCAGAGGGCATCAAATCTCCCGGAACTAGAGTTACAGGCTGTGATAAGCCTCCTAATATGCATGCTGAGAACCTAACCTGGGTCCTCTGTAAGAGAAGTAAGTGCTGTGAACTCCTGAGCCATCTATCTAGTTCCCACTCCTATTATTATTATTATTATTAGTGTGTCTTTTGGATATAGGGTCTCCCTGTAGCCTTAGCTGGGCTGTAGCTTCCTATCTACACCAGGCTGGCCTTGAATTCACAGAGATCTGCCTGCCTCTGCCTCCCAAGTGTTGACATTAAAGGCATGCACCACTATGCCTGTCTATTATTACTTTTTTAAAGACAGTGGCTGGCCTAGAACTTCCTATGTAGCTCAGGCTGTCCTTGAACTTGGAATCCTAGCCTCAGCCTTTTGACTGCTTGGAGTTATCAAGTTTCATACCCATCTGGGCTGGCTTACACTTCTACTTTGACCATAGAAGTTCAAACTTTTACTGTGTTGCCTCAGACAACAGAGATCCCACATTAGGTATTATTTAAATGAGATTTTCTTTTTTCTTCTCTTTTTTTTTTTTTTTAAGAAAAGTCGGAAAACCATAAAACATAAGGAAAATTCATTTTAAATACAGGGACCTGAGGCCCAGGAGAGCAAATGGCTTTTGAAGTCACAGTGGTGTCAATGGCAAAGCTAGTGCCATATCAGGTTGCCAGGCTCATAGATGATGCTTTTGCCAAGCCAGGGAGAAATGTCCCTCTCAGGAGGCAGCAGGTGGGGGCAGAGTGCCAGGAAGGCACTGTCCACAGACATGGTTAAGGTCACGGCCTCCCCACCCTCTAAGGGCCCCTAAGATTTTCCCAGAGGACTGCACTGAAAAAGTCACTGAGTTCTGAACAGCAGGTTTTGAAGAAAGAAGGGCAGAGAGGGGAAGAAAGAGTGAGGGAGGCAAGGGAGAGGGATTCCTGGGGGGGGGGTCTCACATTTCCACTGAGAACAGCCCCACCCCAAGCACCTGATTTCAAAATCTCCACAGGGGAGGAAGCAGAGAGAGTGTGCAACTCGGCAGGGAAGGGGCTAGGCGAGTCTGAGGTGGCCGCTGTTGGGATAGAAAGGTGGACGTGTCTTGGGGACATGTTAGTGGCAGTTAGTAGTAGAAATGGCAAAAGGAGGGGCCTAATGTGAGTCACTGTGTCTCTTGGAGTGCCCAGGTGGGCACGTAGGAAATGCTGTTGGGTGGATAGATAGTGTCCCTGTCACCTACCCCCACCCACCTGTTCACAATCACCGGGCTCCTCCTGCCTCCCTCAGCCCTGCCCTTTGGAGACAACAAGGACTGAGTTATTCTTAGTAAGTTTCATTCATCAAAGTATGACAAATGGTGTCCTGGGAGGAATGTCTGGGCACCACAGGAAGCCAGAGGAGTGGAGTGCAAAGGTCCCATTTATGGGGAGAAGCCATTATATTCAGAAAGTGCTAGTCTGAAGGAAACTTTGCTTTATCCTCAGAGAGCCCCAGTCTGAGGACACATGGCCTGTCTTTAGGGAGTCCCAGTCTGAGGGAGACTTGGCCTGTCCTCAGGGAGCCCCAGTCTAAATTTTAGGGAGTCTCAGTGTGATTTAGGAGACACAAGCCAGGTCCTGGAAGGATGTATCCCCCCACCCCCTTACCTCTTTTCCTGGGTTTTCCTGAGATTGCAAACTGAGGGAGCAATCCAATTTTCTGCCCTCGGAAAGGAAATGCTGTCCTTGCTGGAGAAGAATGGTACCAATCTAAGGCACAGACTGAACTCAAGATAGAAGGAAGAGTTGGCAGAGCAGCATCCAGGAGCGCCTGCAGTCAGTCCGGCCAGCAGAAGTGGGGTGCCTGGATGGGGTAGGTTAGAGGGGCTCTCAGAGACAGGAAACCTGGCTGAGCAACTAGCATACTACCAAGGATGGCAGTGAGGAAGACTGAGGTTCCAGTCCTGAGGCACAGGCCACAGGGCCCTTAGAGTTGGGGGTCCACAGGTCTGTGGCTCACATTTTATTTATTTATTTCTGTGGCTCACACTTTATATTGACTAACATGCTCATGCACGCCAAACCTAAACTTGCTAAGGAGTCAACCTGACCCCAGGTTTGTGTCCTGGACCAAAGGAGAGCATTCCAGAGGGGTGACCTCGTTTTCACGTGAAGATGCTGAGTGTCAAGTTGTCCCCTTTGTGCCTTGGCTGCCAGGCTTTGCTTTTGTGTCTTCAAGGCCTTCTCCCACATTTCCTGGGAGGGAGATCTGAGCTACCCCACCCCTGGCTGGCTCTTTTGAGACCACAGGCCACAGCTGGTCAGCTGAGGGGCTCCAGGCCTGGGAGATGGGTATCACATTTCTTTAGAGGAAGGTAATGTCCCCATCACAGGACTCTGTGGTGCTTGTCGTAAAGTCTCTGGTGAGCTGGACGAGACGTTCTGCCTGAGTGTCCTTACCTGAGAGCCTTAGGAGAACAAAAGGAGGATACAGCAGCTTTCCCCTGTCCCTTCAGGGACAGTTAACTTTTCCCAGGCCTGGGCATTCCAGGCAGTCAATGAAATAGGTTCCTGGCCACTCTCTACCAGGAGGGAGAACCGGGTCCTCAGTGGGCTCCCTTAGGCATGTTTTTTTTTTGCCTTTTCGAGACAGGGTCTCCCTGTAGCCCCAGCTGTCCTGAAACTCACTCTGTAGACCAGGCTGGCCTTGAACTCACAAAGATATGCCTGCCTCTGCCTCCCAAGTGCTAGGATTTTTTTTGGTCTTTTCGAGACAGGGTCTCCCTGTAGCCCCAGCTGACCCGGAACTCACTCTGTAGACCAGGCTGGCCTTGAACTCACAAAGATCCGCCTGCCTCTGCCTCCCAAGTGTAGGATTAAAGGCGTGCACCACCACGCTCGGCAGGCATGGTCTTTTGTGGCTCACTGGACATTCTTGCAGGTGGGTGCAGGTGGAGCCTGCCCACCTGCTGATGGGTAGGTAGGGATGATGGAGGCAAGCTGCGGGTTCTGGGTCCAGGAAGGGGCAACCTAATTACCCTGTTGTATTGGCCCAGTGCCGCCGAGGCCACGGATGACAGCTGCGGCGGTGGGTAATTAGTGCGCATTAGCCATGGGCCTGCCATCCTGTAATCTCTCCCTTTGCGCGTGCTCCGGTGTGTTGCAGGAGGTGAAGCCATGCGGCTCGGCTGTGAGTCACCCTCGGAAGCCCAGGTGGGGACGCAGGGGGCGGCAGAGGCCGCGGAGAAGGGAGTCCCGGTGGCGGGAGGCCAAGAGTCACCTGCCGCAGGGCCTAGCGCGTCCCCTGGGGGGCTGTCCGGTCTCCAGGGGGCGCTCCGCGATGAGTGACCCCACTACCCCTAGCCGCCATGGCATCCCGCCCCTCAGTTGCAGGTGCACAGCAAATAAGAGGTGCAAATGCATCTCAGCCCCTCCCTACCGTCGGTGAGAATGAGGGATTAGCACAATTTAGGACCGCGATGGATGACAGTCACAGCAGCGCGGGAGGAAATGGCCCAAGCCCGGAAAGCAATTGGGGCGAGCGGGGAGGAGCCCGCGGGGGGCTGCGTCTGGGAGGGGAGTTTATTTATTAGCCAGATTAGCCGGCATTAATGGGGGAGCGGTGGTGGCCGGCGGCGGCGGCGGGGACATAGCTGGCATAGTTGGCATAGCGGCGGGGCCTCCCGCGGCGCGCGCTCTGGAGGCTTCAAAGGGGCTTAAAGAGGCCCGTGGCGGCACTGCCACGGCCCCACGGGGGAGGCCGTGGGCGCGGGGGCTGCGGGGGAGAAGGCGGTCATTGTGCGGGAAGGATTAGGGATCTGGCCTGGAAGGAATTTTAAACTGCTACAGCCGAGTCCCAGGACTCTACCCCAGTCCCACCCCTGCCCTCTCAGACCTATGAAGCTGTTTACCACCCCCCCTCCTGTAAGCTGGTGGGTATATGGTAAATAATACAGGACATCTAGTTATAGTGAATACATTTTTTTTTTTAGTATAAGTATATCCCGAATGTTGTTTGGGGTATACTTATACTAAAATATGTGTCTGTTTAACTGGACAACTTTCTTTCTTTTTTTATTTTATTTATTTATTTTTTATGTGTATGAATGTACTGTCTGCATGTAGGTTTGTGCACCTGTGTCATGCAATGCTGCAGTGGACAGAAGAGGGTGTCAGATTCCCCTGGAACTGGAGCCAAAGACAGTTCTCAACTGCCATGTGGGTGCTGGGGGGTCGAACCCCGGTCCTCTGCAAGAGCAGTCAGTGCTCTTAACTGCTAGGCCATCTCTCCAACCCCACAACTTTCTTTCTTTTTTTTTTTTTTTAATTTTTTTTTATTAATTTTATTTCTGTATGTGTGAACGTACTGTCTGCATGGAGGTTTGTGCACCCGTGTCGTGCAATGCCGCGGAGGTCAGAAGAGGGTGTCGGATTCCCCTGGAACTGGAGTTTCAGACGGCTCTCGTCCGCCATGTGGGTGCTGGGGATTGAACCCGGGTCCTCTGTAAGAGCAGTCGGCGCTCTTAACCGCTAGGCCATCTCTCCAGTCCCCACAACTTGCTTTCTTATTTTTATTTTATGCGTCTGAGTGTATTGCCTGCATGTATGTAAGTGCACCAGTGTCCTGCAATGCCTACGGAGGTCAGAAGAGGGCATTGGATCCCTTGGAATTAGAGTTTACAGACAGTTGTTAGCTGCCATGTGGGTGCTGGGTTTGAACCTGCGTTCGTTCTTCGCAAGAGCAGCTAGGGTTTGTAACTGCTGAGTCATCTCTTCAGCACTACCTTGCTTTTTTTTTTTTTTTTTTTTTCCTTAGCGGCCACAGATGAAATGAAATGTCTCACCCATGTCTGGAAACAGACATAATGCCCTCAGAATCCAGTGTGTTACCCCAATTTCAGAGTTCTTTGAGAGCCCAAGCTGAGTTTGATCCTTCAGAAGGGAGCTCAGAGGATAGTGTGTCTCCTCCACCCAGACTGGAATGTGCTAAGTACAGGTGCTGATTTTTACCTATCGTGTTATAGAGAGCCCCCAGGTTGATTCTGCTCATCCACACCAGGGGTCCCTGGAGCAGGCTCTGTGGCTTTCTCTTCCAGCCCAGGACTGGTGACCCCTGCCGGTATTGTGCATTTTTCTGTCCACAGAGATAAGATGCTGCTTTGGGGGGTCCAGCACTGAGAGTTAGGGGGACAGGATCACCATCCTCTGAGCCTCTGACTTTTGCTGGGGGTGACTGAAGGCTCTGTCTGCTTGCCCTAAGAAGGCTGTGGTGAGACTGAGGTGTAGGGCAGCTCCAAGAGTTGGGTGCACAGGGTTTCTGCCAGGAAGGGCCAGAGTGGTCCTTAGTCAAGCCAGCTTCCTCTGTCCTCATGAACACTGCCAGCCACAGATCCCCATCCATCAGTCAGTCTCACTAGTGCGCCCCACGCGTTGCAGGTGCTCCTGTCCTGAGAGCAGCTGAAATCACCCTGGTTGTTCCCCTGGCCCCATCAGCAAGGGTGTGGTTTGTGGGTGGGGTGGGTAGGGGTGGGAGGTGAGGTCTTCTGTGGAAAGAATCCTCATCTACTTCCTCATCAAGCATGGTCACCTAAGGGCCAAACTGGAGCCCAGGTGGGGGAGGGGAGAGGTGAGCAGATCAGGGGCATGGTGGGGGGGCAATAAGGATAAGAACTGCTGCTTAACCCTCACCCCTACAGCCCAGTCCCCTTAGGGACTCCTCCCAAGTCCCCTTAGGCCTCAGGGCATCTGAACTCTCCCCTTGAATCTGAGGGAAGGCCCTGGAGAGGCCTTTCCCACGATCACAGCCTCGGCAGCCCCCGCCCCCTTCTTGTTGGCTATGGCCACCCTCTGGGCTCTCCTCTGTAGGGTGCACCCACTGCACTGTTGAAGGGCCCCTCCTTAGGCTGCGTGCCTGCTGCCACCCGCCCGCCTGTGGCATCATCACCCCACTCTTCAGGCCGCCCAGTCATCAGGTCAGCAATTAGCTGCTTCCTCCCAGCTACATGAGGCCACCGAACGTCACAGCCCCTCCTCCAGATGCTGCTGCCAGCAGCAGGAGTGCTGGGGGTGCCCCCTACCCTTTGTAGTCACTGCCAAGTCCCAGCTAGGCACCCTCTCCCATAACCTACTGATTGCTGTGGTACTGAGCTCACATCTAGGAAGCTGGGAGCTGCCGGGCTGCCTCCTCCCCCTCCCACCCCATCCTATTGCCTGGGTGCGGCAGAGCTGTCCGGAAGGCCCTGGCAGTCGAGCCTGGGCAAGGCTGGAGACTCAGGTGTCTCGAACCCCAGTTGTATGTGGCTTCTACCAGGTCCCTACCTGGGGCCCAAGGCTGATGTTGGCAGTTGTGTGGGAAGTGGGGAGAAATGGGAGAGACTCTCAGACCCCCCAACAAGCTCCTCAGGAAGGCCCTTGAGGGTCTAATACCTATACCACAGGATTCACACAGGGACAAGCTGTGCACAGTGTGTCCCGAGGCAGCTGAATTCATGGACTCAGAGGCAGTAAGAGTGCTGAACAGGACCTTGCAAAGGAACCAAGAGTACAGGAGGGGGAGACAGGCCATCGATACTTCCTACTTCCGTCTGAGTTTGGGGCAGGAGTGGAGGATGTAGATTGTCAGGGAGAATTAAAGAGCGAGCCAAGAAATGTAAACAAATGCGTGAAATCTTCGATGGTCTGGCTCAGGAAGGTCTGAGTGGCCATGTCCATAAGGGAATGGGAAGATGCCATCTAGACTTGGTTGTGGAGCTGCAGTCTGGGCTCAGGACAGGTCACAAGCCTGACACGACTGGGGACCCTTCTGGTATTTTGTTGTTTTGTAGTGGGTTTGTTTAAGAGCTGCCCTCAGTAGATGAACTTGCCCTTGCCTTATTGATGCCCAGAACCCAATTCCAGCCTAGATGCAGGACACAGGTGAGAGGTGTGGCAGGGTGTGGGGGCACATGCTTAGTTCTCCTGATTGGCTTGGGGGTGGGGCCCAGGAGGGGATGGCTACCTGCCCTGCCCCTACATGGCTGGCATAACAGGTAGCCAAGTGCTGGCTTCTCACCCTGGGAGGGGATGAGTCAGCCAGCCAGCACTTATCTGTCCAGGCAAACAGGGCACAAGGATGGGAGCATGGGTGGAAAGGCCTTCTAGGAACATTCCTGAAAGGGGTTTGTGGGAACAGGCACTGCTGTGGAAGCCACCACCTGCCTACCTGTCTGCCTGCACCTGTGCCTCTCCTTAACACATTCTCTTGTCCTTGATCTTTTGAGCTAGCCTCCACCAGCTAGCCTACAGGCTGACAAGGCTGGGCCCTTCTCTGGCCCTGCTGGCTGACTTAAGCCCAGCTTCAGCCTGCTGCCGCCATCCCACATTGCCACCTTTCTCGGCCTGCCCAGCAGAATCTCCTCGCCCTGGATTCAGGAGCATACAAATAGGTGCACGTGCTCCTAAACCCATGCCCACAGCCGCACCAACACAAGCAGACGTGCTGTCACAAGCACAGGGAGTCATCCTCTCAACACTTCCGTAGGCTTGTACACACCACGCACACCCACTCAGCGACGCACACTTATAAACACACAGTTATACCGCGTGTATGTTGGAACCCTTATCCTCATTGCCTGGGAATGTGGTCTTATTTGGAAATAGGTTCTTCAGAGATGTAATGAAGTTAAAAGGAGATCTTACTGGGTCCTAAACCGGCTGACTGGTGTACTTATAAGGAGAGACTTGCAGATGCAGAGATACAGAGCCCCACAGAGAGAGCAGCCATGTGAAGAGGCAGAGACTGGAGAGATGCAGCCACAAGCCAAGGGATGCTGACAGGTCCCAGTGGCCCCCAGGACCTACAAGAAGGCATCAAGCAAACTTCCTCAGCACCTTCAGAAATAAAGAAAAAAAATAAACTCTATGTATGCCTTGACCTTGGACTTCTGGTGTCCTAAGCTACAAGATATCTTTTAAAAAATATATTTTATAGCTGGATGTGGTGGTACATACCTTTAATCCCAGCACTTGGGAGGCAGAGGCATGTGGATCTCTGTGAGTTCAAGGCCAACCTGGTCTACACAGAACTCCAGGCTAATTGGGACCAAAGGGAGACCCTGTCTCAAAAAAGACCAAAAAACCATATATTTTATTATTCTTTTCATTTTATGTATATGAGCATATTGCCTGCATGTGTGTAAGTGCACCCCAATCATGCACTGTCCAAGGAGGTCAGAAGAGGGCATTGGATTTCCCTGGAACTGGAGTTACAGATGGTTGTAAGCTGCCCTGTGAATGATGTGAACTAAAGCTGATCCTCTTCAAAAGCAGCCAGTGCTCTTAACTGCTAAGCCATCTCTTAGGCCCAAGAAAATATCTTTCTGTTGTGGGAAACTGTGGCATTTCTCAGCCACTTTACAGTCACACCTAAATTAATGAACAGCTTGACTCTAAGCATTTAAGGCCAAGAATGGAGCCACACTCAGCACTACCCGTTTCTTAAGATGTCTCTTGGAACTGTGCTCTTGAGTTTCACTCACACGTTTATGCAAACAGTAACTCTAGCATCAATGAAGAAGTGGAAGAGAGGATCCATCCCCATCTCATCAGAAAATCATGCCCTTTGATCCCATGCCCCAAAATATCACCTACACATAATATCAAGCAGACTTCTCAATTATTCTTACTGTATCAATGAGAATAGCATGTTACTATTAGAGCTTGATATGTTAAACTTAGCACTTTGCCCTCCACCCACATTCATTCATTCTCTTGGGTAAAGGGCAAAGTGGGTTTCTGAGGGATCAAGGTCACGTGCCCACGTCACAAGAGGCACACATGGTTCAATGAGCTTGTTTACATTGTAAAGAGCTTTCTGGTGCAAAGTTATGTAAAAGTCAGTCTGGAGTCTGTCCATATCGTAAAAGTCATTCCTACATGAAACCATTGAGTCTGTGGTAATTTGCATGACAACCTAGATCTTGGTGGCAATCTTCTTGGAGGTCTGCTCTGTCCCTGTCCAAAGAAGCTCATGGCCCAGTGTATGGTTGAGTAATTGTGTTCCTCAGATTTATCATTGTTGAAACTAAATACCTGGGGAAGCCAGCTTGGGAGGAAAGATTTGGGGCTGGAGAGATGGCTCAGCAGTTACGAGCACTGGCTGCTCTTGCAGAGGACCTAGGTTTGATTCCCAACACCCACATGTTGGCTGAAAACCATCTGTAACTCTAGTTCTGGGGGATCCGACACCCTCTTCTGACTCTGCAGGCATTGCACAACACGAGTGCACTTACATACATACAGGCAATACACTCATACACATAAATTAAAATAAAAATAATAAAAAATATAAAAAAGAGAGAGGAAAGATTTATTTAGCTCCATCCATCATGAAAGGGAGGGTGTCACAGAAAATCTCACATTATGGTGGCCAGGAAGCAGAAAGAGAAAATGCCTCTGCAGACAGCTTTCTTTTTCCCCTTCATCTGGACCTACAGGCTGTGGGATGGTGCCACCTGTCTTCAAGAAAGCTCTCTACCCCTTAGTAAACCCCTCTCTAGAAATTGTCCTCATAAGCTGAATCCAGAAGTATGCTTTATTAATCTTCTCATTGCTCCTCAATCCAATCAAGTGAACAATCAAGATCAATTGGTATAATGAGTCCAATCACTCCTTCCTTTCCTGGATCTTTTAAGAAGAGTACGTCTTCCCAATAAGCTCCCAAGGATGGGTTGTCATGAAATAGATATGGAAATTGTGACAGGTCCACTCAAAGGACTATTACCCAGCAGTGAAAAGGGAAAGAGGGAGGCAGGAAGAGCAAGGATGATTCTTACTAATGTAATGCTGAGCAACACAAAGCTCACATGGGAATTATGCTCTATGGATTCTTTTTTATGTGAGGTTCAAGGACATATGAATCAGATCTCTGGATAAAAATAAGGAGTTACTTCATGAGATAGAACTGAGTAAGAAGGTTGGGGAGAACTTCCTGGAGGGCTGGAAATATTCTGTATTTGGTCTTGGTGGGCAGCTGGCATGGACATATGTAAAACGCCATGTTGCTATGCAATCTGATACCCAGGAAATGAATGACCAGAAGCCACTGGGGGATGTTTCCTGAGGACACTGACAGCTCATGGCTTTGGGGACATACACTTGTGGGAGGGACTGTGGGAAGAAATTCTATTCCTCTGTGAGGAGTTCTTTCTCTCTCTCTCTCTCTCTCTCTCTCTCTCTCTCTCACACACACACACACACACACACACACACACACGGCCAGAAAGATGACTCAGTAGGCAAAGCATTTGGTACATAAGCCCAACATCTTGGGTTGGAATGGGGAAAGTAGAGAACTATGAAAAGCAGTCCTCTGACCCTCATACATGTGTTATAGCATGTTGCACCCCCACTCATTCACATATCACATACACAATAATAAATAATGTAAAAATGCCATGTCTATCCAAAATTACACATTAAAGAAAAAGACCAAATAGTTCTGTTCTCAAAACAAAAGAGGAACAAACGAATAAAACCCCAATTGAACAGAATATTTACCGAGCCAGGGCTACAGCTCACCAGTAGGATGCTTGCCCAGTATGCAGGAATGAGTCCCTGAATTAGATTCCTAGAACTGCACAAGCTGGGTGGGTGGTGGTATACTTCTGTAATCCAGAACTTGAGAGGTAGAAGGAAGAGGATCACTGTGAGTTCAAGGCCATCCTCAGCTACGTATTGAGTTGGAGGCCAGCTTGGACTATATGAAACTCTTTAAAAAACAAACAAACAGGGCTGGAGAGATGGCCTAGCAGTTAAGAGCGCCGACTGCTCTTACAGAGGACCCAGGTTTGATCCCTAGCACCCACATGGTGGCCTAGAACCATCTGAAACTCCAATTCCAGGAGAATTCCAGTTCCAGGGGAATCCGAGACCCTCTTCTGACCTCCGCGGCATTGCACGCACGGGTGCACAGACCTGCATGCAGGCAGTACATTCATACACATAGAGAAAAAAAAAATTAAAAACAAACAACTCCAATATTTATCTTTTATTTGTTTCTGCAATCTGAGTGGCATCAAGTATCTTTGAGGCGCATTGCTGCAGCACAGTCAGACTGAGGCTCTGAGAGGTGGAGGAAAACCCCCAGTCACACAGGAAACTCAACAGGACAAAGGTTTACAGTGTCTTTACGCTGGGGCTCCCTGAGGACAGGCCATGTTTCCTCAGACTGGGGCTCCCTGAGAACAGAGTTGTATCTTCCCCTCATGTGGGCAAGGGATTTCTCTGTAGGAGGGGCTTGAGTGGGGGAACTGGCCTTGAACCTGCTTTTTGTAATTTCTCTACTGGTCTTCTGCAGTGTCTGGAAGGGGAGTGCTGACCTAGGTACCCCTGATCCTTCTTATCCTGGCTGTCCCTTGTCAGCTGAACCTAGGGCTCTCTTTATAGATGTGCCACAGTTTAGGACTGTGGTTCTGGGATTGTGGGCAAAGGCCTGAACCAAAAGGAGCTGTGTCTTTGCTGGGAATGCTGGGATCTGGGCAAGCGACCCTCCCTTCCTGGCTGAACCAGCCACACATAGGGTATGAGGTATCAGGACCCTATTCCTTCCCAGGAGGATCAGCTGGGAAGGTGCTCCATTGAGAGACATGGGAAGGGGCAGAGTGCAGGTTGGCTCAGCCACATTCACACCAGGTGCTCCCTGCTCTGCCCACGCCTTACCATCCACAGATGGATCATGTGGTAGTGTTGAGGTGCAGCTGTAATAAGAGACAACCTTTTCCTAGCCAGCCCTGTGACTATATTAAGCTCTGTGCCTCCTCCTCCCTGGATTTACCCTCTTGCCCCAGGGACCTTGAACTGTAAGCTCAGGAATTGTCCCTTCTCCCAATGCTACTGTCCTAACAAGGGGGCGCAGGCCTAATGAGGTCAGGCCAGAGGGTAGGGGAGGAGCATGAATATTTGAGGTCCTGTGCTAATGAGCTTCTGAGGAGGCGCTGGAACAGCCTTAACACCCTCACACTTAGCCACCCACACATCACCCAGGTTCTCAAGGGCACGCAAGGAGCCAGCAGCTTCCAGCCAAGCTGTGTATGCCCATCACCACCCTAACAGCAGCCCACATCCGTAACACCCAGCCACCCACGCAGACATCCATGCATGCTTGCACACGTGCGTGCTCACATACACATCACCCAACCCTGTTTTCCATTTCCTCTAAGCCTCTCAAGTTCATGAGTGAAGTAGAGAGACTTCTGGGGGCTTCAAGAGTAATGTAGTTTGGGGGCATAGGACATTGGTTTTATTTATTTCTTTTTATATTATTTATATGAGTGTTTCACCTGCATGTATGTAAATGTATCCATGCACGCAGTGCCTATGGAGGTCAGGACAGAGTGTTGGATCCCCCGGAACTGGAGTTACAGATGGTCATTAGCCACCATGTAGGTGTTAGGAACAAATCCTGGGTCTTCTGCAAGAGCAGCCAGTGTTCTTAATTGCTTAGCCAGGATATTTAACTTAGCCAGGATATTTGAACCTTCTTTCTAGAACTCAGAGTTCAGACCCTGTGAGTCCCCTAACACCCTGATCATTAGGACTCATCCTCAAGGGTAGGAAGGAACGCTTGAAACCCCTGCCTTCTCCCAGGGTGTGGACAGGGTCAAGTTCAGGGTTATTAATATCGCTTGGGATTGGAAAGGCCTGTGCAGAAGCCCCAGCCTCAAGCCAATCAGAGCAGAACTTTCCAGGAAAGCCAGCCTTCCTCGGACTCCAGGATTATTTCCTACTCCTGACTTCATCCCTTTGGTGTGTGAGGCTCCGGCCAGGCTCCACTGACTCTGCCCAGCAGGCCTGCTGTCACCTGGCATCTGACATCCACCTTGGACACCACCCAGAGAAGGTCACACTGCATGTGGGGGGTGGGGCTGAGATTAGAAGTGTTCCCTCTGTTATATGGTCTGCTCCTCCTCATGCCCCAAACTGAAGCCTGCTGTGTGAGATGCAGCCTACCCGACTCTGCCCTGTGCACCCTGGCATCAAAACACTGCCTGGCACCTCACTCTGTGTGAACATAGGAGGCAAAACATTAGGCACACTGAACTTCTGGCGCTTACTGGCCTTGTGACCTTGGTCAAGCAGGATTTGATTTCTTGGAGAAATAATGTCATAATTGGTAAAATGAGGGTCAGAGTGACCAGCTACAAGTAGCTTCATGGATTAATATTGTTTGATGCTGATGTCAGCTGCTAGAGTCTGTGTAGACCAGGCAACAGAATGGTATTTACATCAGGCCTCAGTCACTATTTTCTTTTTCATCTTCATCATCGACTCGGCTATCACTGACACTTCCACTGTCACCTCTCCCCCACCATCTCCCCATCACTGACATCACATCTATTATTCTATTGTCACAGCACCATTTTATGCCTCTTTACCCTGTCTATATGACCACCATGCCGTCACCATTCCAGGAACACTATTCTACACATGCTATCGTCAAGGTCACATGAGTGCTCCTTTACAGATCAGCCCTGTCCTGGGACTCTGCACCCTTGGGAATAATATACATCTTTGCATCCTTTCAGCCCTGCTGAGTCCCATCTCCTTTTCTTCATTGACCCATGGACCATGTGGCCCAGCTTCGCCAGGCTGCTGTGTGCATGTACCTCTTCACTTTCACACACCCACCGTGTTTAAACTAGTCTGCAATGTCAGCCTCTACCTCTTTCTCTTGCTCAGAGGATCTGGGTTCCAATTCCTGCTCAGAAGCTAGCAGTGAGACTTTAGACAAATCACCTTACCTCTTTGTGCCTCAGCCTTCCCATCTGCAATGTGGATTTAGGAGCCCCTGAGATGGTGGGCATGTAAGACTTAGGAGAACATGCTGCTTAGTTATTATTGTCAACATGACACAATCTGGAACCACCTGGGAAGAGGGAACTTTAACTGAAGAATTTCTTAGATCAGATTGGCCTTTGGGCATGTCTGAAGGGCCTTGTCTAGATTGCTAATTGATGGAGGAGGGTTCAGCCCACTGTGGGTGGTGCCATCCCTAGGCAGTATAAGGGTCTAGGCTGTATAAGAAACCTAGCTAAGCATGAGTCTGGAATTTAGCCAAAGAGCCAGCCAGCAAGCAGGGTTCTTCGAGGATTCCTGCCTCCAAGTTCCTTGAATTCTTGTCCTGACTTCCCTTAAAGATGGACTGTGACCAGGAAGTATAAGCTGAATAAACTCTTTCTTCCCCAAGGTGCTTTTGGTCAGAGTGTTTTATTGCAGCAACAGAGTCAAACTAGAATAGACAGAGAGAAGCAAGCACAGCCTAAAGCTACACCCTCAAGTCAGCCGTGGTTAGTGTTGTCTTTATTATGGGTTCTTTCCCCCTTACCTATTTGGTACATGGCTTTGCCCTGACAGTGAGAACGGAAACTCTATGTGTATGGTCTGATCCTTCACTACGAACATCTGTGGGGGTAGAAGGGCCATGCACAGAAATCAGAGCCAGACAGGGCTCAGCTTGAATCCTGGTGTCACCATCTGAGGCCCCGAATGCAAGTCCTCTAACCACTTTCTTTGAGTGACTTCACGTCCGTTTCCCCATCTGCTAGGTGGATCTTGTACAGGCCACTGAGAGTCTATAGTCACTGTTGGGCTTCTGGGTGGTCTTGAACTCAAGCTCTGTGGACAGTCTTTATAGTCTTCTGGTTCCCATCCTCCCAGGCGGACAAGGACAGTTGTGGCTTAGCCTGCTCCTCAGATGGTGAAGGTACTGAACTGGGGGACGAGAGCATCCTGGGTGAGTTGCAGGAGCAGTTAGTAAAGAGAAGGCCAGGCCAGATCCCTGCCTGGCCTGACCTCTGAGTGTACACTGGAGTCTGAGTTGGGGCAGGCTGAAGACTGAAGGGAGGATGGCCAAAGGCCTCCACGCCAGGTTCAGGGAGGCTGCTCTGTCCTCACGCTCCCTCCTGCAGACAGCATCATCCTGGAGCTGGGATGGTGCAGCTGGATGAGGCCGGAGGGTGTGGCCTGCAGGCCCCCAGGCTTTCCCAGGCTCCATCAGCACACTGAGGTCCCTGCAGCTGCAGCCACCCAAGGATTCCCTCCGCCTCCCTCCAGTGGTGGCGCCCTGGCCATGAACTCACGGGGAATAAACAGGGGCGGTGCTGGAGAAACCGTGTGTCCTCGCAGCCTCCACAATGTAAACTCCTCAGACATATTTATGTTGTCTGGTCCTGGCCTGCATCCCCTGCTCAGCTCAGAAGTGTCACACGATGCAAAATCACCTATGTAAAGAATCTGGCTCCTCCCCCTGGTGATGGTGGTGATGGGGCAGAGACCACCGACAAAGCACAGGATGGGAAAGGGGACCCAGGCGGCAAGTCTTGCTGTGGAGTGTTCCCTGAGCCCCGCGCCTAGAGTTGCAAGCAGGAATCCTGGGAGATCCCTGGCCTGGCCAATGGCCTGGGTCACTCTGGGGCCTTCCAGGGCCAGTCTTGGGCCCAGACTCAGGGTCATGGAGCCTGGGGCTTAGCCCAACAAAAAAAAAATGGCGTGAGAATTGGCCTACTAGGCCTTTCTTTACCTTTTTATTGCCCTCCACTGGGCCCCTTGCCAAGACTCTTGGTCACATTATCTCACGTAAGCCTCGTGCTGGCCTGGGGGCCGGAACTGCTGTTTCCTCTTAACCCAGGGAGAGATTCTAAGGGGTTAGACAAATACCCTGAAGTATTGGGGCTGAACTGTCCAGGCTGCAGCTGGAAGCAAATCCTCTGACAAAACATTTCGGTCCTAGGGAACTGTGGCTAGAAGGCCTAGGGTCCTGAGTGCTCATCATCTTTCTCTGGTGCAGGATACACGATGGTGAGAGACCCGGTCCTGCACTAAGGGAGGTCTAGGCTGAAGGCCTAGTCTGGGGAGTCATGGCCCTGTCTGGGGAGCCCCATTCCGAGGGAGACACCGTCTGTCTTCAAGGCGTCCCAGTGTGAGGAACACAGGGCCTGTCCTCAGAGAACTCCAATCTGGGGGTTACAAGGCATGTCTTCAGGGAACCCCAGTCTGAGGGGGACACTGCCTGCTCTCAGGGAGCCTGAGCCTTAGGGGGATCCCCAGACTACAAGAAATGACTGACCACACGCTGGGGAGGCAGGTGGAGCCAGAGGGCTTCACAGAGCTGCAGAAGGAGGAGTTTGGCAAGCGCTGAGCAGCTTTCGGTGGCCCTGGAGACCGGGGCTATGCTCCTGCACGGTCCTGATTAGGAAACAAGGCTCGTCTCTCTGTTGCCCCCGGTTCCCCCCTCCACAGGCTGGAAGGCCACCCTGGCCCAGCCCGCCCTGCCTGGGAGGGGCAGCAGGAGCACAGCCATGTGACAAGCATGCCTCTGGAACGGAACACGTCTCGGGGAATGACACCCAGGGAAGGCTATTTCGGTCTGGGAAGTCTCTTGCTCCTCCCGCCCACCCCAAAATAACCTGGCTCCTCCGGGGGACTGAAGTGTGGTGGGCTGCCCCCAGCCTCCTGCACCGCCCCCCCCCCCCCCCCCCCCCCCCCCCCCCCCCCCCCGATCATGGCAGACTCTGCTCAGACACGGAGCTGCTGTCCCACTCGGGCTGCGGGCTTCCTCAAGGCAGAGGCTGCATCTCCCAGGGTATGAGGAGACCCTGGAGGGAGAGGGCTGTGTCTCCTTACCCAGACTGGGGTTCCTCAGACACTGAGGTTCCTGGAGCCTGTTTCCCTAAAGAATTCAGGGGCTGTGTCCAGGTGGGCTTTTACCCTTCTAGCATGTTCTGTGGAGGAAAAAACAGATCTTCCCCAGGACTGGTGGGCTCACTGGGACCTGGCTGTACCTGGCAGTGCCAGGCTGCCCTGCTGCAGGCCACATGGCCTCTGATGAGAGGGTTCACATGTCCTAGCACCGGCCAGCCACCTGCTGCCTCCTGCCTCCCAAAATAGGGAAGGCTGGCCTTCTCCCCTTACCGCCCTTGTCCCAGCAAGGGGCATTCACTCCTCCCCACCCTGCTCTTCTGTGGAAGGTGTCAAGGGGATTGACCTTCAGCTCTGACTGTCCTCAAAGCCGTCTCTGGATGTGGCCCAAGGGAATTGTTCTAGTCCTGGACTGGCTGCTGACTGGGAGCTTCTTACAGGAATGAACGGCCTAGCTGTGCTAAGAGGAGCCTTGCCCCCCAAACCTTCCTCTCTCCCCGGCATCAACACAACCCTTGACATGGGATGGGCTGTTGATACAAGTTGGTTATGTGTGTGCATGTATACACATATATTTGGTGTTTGTGTGTATTTGTGGCCTATATGTGTATACATGTTCATGTTTGTACATGTGTATGGAATGTGCTTGCCTATGTGTGAAGGCCTAGTTGGCTTTTATTGCTGTGATAAAACACTGTCAAAAACCAAGTTGGGGAGGAAAGGGTTTATCTGGCTCACACGTCCTTACATAGGTCATCATTGAGGGAAGCCGGGGCAGGAACCTGGAGGCAGGGACTGAGGCACGCTCCTTACAGGCTTGCTCCTTTGGCATATGCTTAGCCTGCTTCTACAACCCAGGATCACCTGCCCAGGGTGGCACCACCGAAGTGGGTCCTCCTGCATCACTCAACAATCAAGAAAATGCCCCACAGACATGCCCACAGGCCAGTGTGATGGAGGAAATCCCTCAGTTGAGAGTCACCTCCTCCACACTTGAGGTGTGTCAAGTGGACAGCTAAAGCCAAACCTGACAAGGCCAGAGTTCAATGAGGGGTTTCTTGCTTGATTGCCTTATTTTGGGAGATAGGGTCTCTTTCTCTGAGCCTGGAGCTCACTGATTCAGCCAGGCAGGCTGGCAAGTGAGCTCCATGGATGCTCCTGTAGAGACTCTGCACCCCCCTGCACTGGGATTATAGGCATGCACTACTGCACCCAACTTTTCATGTCAGGACCAGAGATCTGAACTCAAGTCCTCATGGTGAGAAGCAGACTGTTTACAGACTGGCTTATCTGCCCAGCCCCGACCCAAGTAATATTAACCTCTGTTTATTGAAGGTGGAAAAAAATTGAAGTGTTCATGCTGAGAAAGAAGAAAGAACCTCACTACCAACATCCAGTGTTCCCTCCACTCATTTCACACACAGTCTCCTCTGCTGAGTACTTTTTGTGTCTGAGGAACTACAGTTAACTTTCGCCGTTCATCTGTGCGTATGAACGCAGAAATGCCCTACTGAGAGGACTATAGTTGTATCATTTAAATTTTTTTTTATTAATTTTATTTATTTCTGTATGTGTATGAATGTACTGTCTGCATGCAAGTTTGTGCACCCATGTCGTGCAATGCTGCGGAGGTCAGAAGAGGGTGTCGGATTCCCCTGGAACTGGAGTTCTCCTGGAGGAGTTTCAGACGGTTCTCGGCCGCCATGTGGGTGCTGTGGATTGAACCCGGGTCCTCTGTAAGAGCGGTCGGAGCTCTTAACCGCTAGGCCATCTCTACAGCCCTAGTTGTATCATTTAATGGTATAGAGACTGAAGCCCAGAGTGGTTAGATTCTTGCCTAATGTCACACAAGCAAGATTGGAGAGTTGATATTCAAACCCAGGTTGAAACAATGCTTTTCTTTTTTCTTTAAAAAAGATATTTTATAGGGGCTGGAGCGATGGCCTAGCGGTTAAGAGCGCTGACCGCTCTTGCATAGGACCCGGGTTCGATCCCCAGCACCCACATGGCAGCCGAGAGCCGTCTGAAACTCCAATTCCAGGAGAACTCCAGTTCCAGGGGAGTCCGACGCCCTCTTCTGACCTCCGCGGCATTGCACGTCACGGGTGCACAGACTTGCATGCAGACAATACATTCATACACATACGGAAATAAATAAAATAAAAAAAAAGATATTTTATAATGAGAAATTTTTAACCTTCAGACAGAATAGCCCAGTGAACCTGCAAATATTCATCATGGAGGTGGAATGATGAATATTTTGCTAGATTTGCTTTATCAGTGTTGGGTTCAGGTATTTTTTTTTTTTTTTTTAAATCCAAGGTGTCACTGCTATGTAGCCCTAACTGGCTTGGAACTCACTATCTAGACCAGGCTGGCTTGAACTCAGAGATCTGCCTGCCTCCTTCTATGTGCTAGGATTAAAGACATGCACTGCCGTACCCAACCTTTAAGTTAAATTATGGGGTGTGTGTGTGTGTGTGTGTGTGTGTGTGTGCATGTGCATACATGTGACCATCAGAGAAAAACTTGTCAGAGTTGACTCTTTGTCTACCATGTGGGCTCAATGCCCAAGAAACTCAATTGCCTGGTTTGGCAGCAAGTGCCTTTACCCACTGAGTTATCCTACCAGTCCTCAGGTATTTTTAAATCATAGACCTTATGATCTGTTACTCCAAAATCATCCTGGAATGCATCTCTAAAAATGCAAACCCAGGGCTGAGGAGACGGCTCAGTGGGTGAAGCACTTTCCAGGGCCTGCCTCGGATCCCCACCACTCACATAAGAAGTCGGCATGCTGGCATGTGCCTGCAACCCTGGCACTGGGGAAGCAGAGAGAGGAGGATCTCTGGGGCTGGCTACTCAGCCAGTCTAGCCTAGTCAATGAGCTCCGCGTTCAGAGAGAGACACTGTCTCAAAAATAAAGTGGAGAGCGCTGACTGCTCTTGCAGAGGACCCGGGTTCGATCCCCAGTACCCACATGGTGGCTGAGAACTGTCTATAGCTCCAATTCCAGGAGAACTCCAGTTCCAGGGGAATCCGACACCCTCTTCTGACCTCCGCAGCATTGCACAACACGGGTGCACAAACCTACATGCAGACAGCACATTCATACACATAAATAAATAAATAAGATAAAAAAAAAATAAGGTGGAGAGTGACAGAAGACACCTGACATCAACCTCTGGCCTCCACAAACAGGGAGGGAGGGAAAGGCATTCTGTGACATCTGAGTATGTACCAGGAACCTCACTCAACACAGCTCTCAGATTTTGGCCTTTCTTCCAGGGATGGGTGGTCCCTTGGGTCTGGGAACCTCTATGTCACAAGGTCCCATCTCTGCTCTGGGACCACAGACCAACCAGCCAAAGCAGGAGCCAGAGGAAGGTCAGCTTATCAGGCTCTCTGACTCTTTCAGCAGAAGGGCCTGCCTCTCAGTCGCTATCAGTGTCTGGGGCATGGGAAGGCCATTTCTGGGGGTCACTGGTGCCTGGAAAAGGAATGTTCTTTAGCAGAATTCTGGGACAGGGGCCCACAGGTGACAACAAAGGATCCAGTTAGGTCAGGGGGGTGTCTCTAAGTTTCCTTCTTGTCCATGCCTACCCTATTTTCCTTAGGGGGAGTAGGAAGGACCTTGGCCTAAGGCAAGTCATTTGGCTGGGGCAAACTCTTGGCCTTGAATCTTGGATGAGGATAGAGGTATCAAAAGCCAAGTCAGACCAGGCCGGAAGGGCAGGACAGGTCTCTGGGCTCAGGTGGAAGGCTATAAGTGACTGGTGCTGAATCTCACTGCCAGAGTATTTCAAAGGGTAAGGCTGTACCTATCCTTGGGGACCTCCAGCCTGGGGGAAGACAGGGCCTGTCTCAGGCAGCCAGGTCTGAAGTAGACATGATCTGTTCTCAGGAAGTTGTAGTCTGAGGGAGAAATGGCTTGTTCTCAGGGAGCCACAGTCTGAGGGGGACATGGTCCATTCTCAGGGAGTTGCAGTCTGAGGGAGACATAGCACATTCCCTAGTCTGAGGAGTGTCCTTAGACAAGCTCAATCGCAGGGAGACATGACCTGTCCTTGCAGATCCCTGTCTGAGGGGGACATGGCCTGTCCTCTCCTCAGGGATCTGCAGTCTGAGGGGGACACGACCTGTCCTCAGAGTGTTCCTACTCAGAGGCCATCTGTCGCTTTAACATTCACTCACCATCAAAGCACCACTGAGCTGAATGAGAGGAGGACAGGTAGGCAATAGTGGACAGCCCCACATCTACCCTCTTCAAATTTCTAACAGGTTTCCGTTGTGTCAGGGAGAAGATAGTTGATTTCAGTTGCACAGTGCTAATATCAATATTATCTTTTAGCCCTTGGAGAGTTTTTTTCCAGGAAGAGAAGAGCTCCATGCTTGGCACATATACATGCCTGGCTTGGGCAACTATTTGGGTGTTTGCAGAGTCCTCTCCACTCTGTGATAGTAACTGAATCTTCACAGCTTTGCGTGCTACCCATGACGTATCTCCACTTTACAGATGTAACCCCTACTTTGCAGATCAAGTAATTGAGAATGCAGATATGGTAGAATGCTCCCAAATCCCACAGCTAAGAAGTGACAGAGGTCCACTTTTGCTTGACATGAAATTGTGCTTTATTTTCAGGGGTGGATGGGGAGGGGCTTGCCCCTCTGTTCACATGGAGATGGAGGTCGCCATACTTTACCTTGTTTAGGGCCTATGAATAAGTCATTAGTGAGCGTGAAGTTGGTCAGGATATACCTGGAGGACACAGTAGGGAGATGCTTAGCTGGATGTTGGGGTCACCTTAGGGAGGAACGTGGGGCAGAGCTGGAGCAGGAGGGGAAAGGAAACGTTAGTAGCAGCCTGGAGGAGCCAAAGACGTGACCATAGGCTGCAGGATGAGGTGGGCTCCGCAGACAGTGGCAGGCTCTGCAAGCACCAAAGACTCTGTAAACACTGCAGGTTCTAAAAATGTGTGTGTGTGTGTGTGCGCGCGTGTGTGTGTGTGTGTGTGTGAGAGAGAGAGAGAGAGAGAGAGAGTGTGTGTGTGTGTGTGTGCACTACTTCTGCTGACAGGCCCCACAGTGGTTAGGGGACTGAAGGACCCTCTGGAGACAGTGATGAAGGACCTTGGTCCCCAGCCCTGCTTCCCTCCTCCCCAGGGTGCTGAGTTCTCTCCAGTGATTTCTGGGCTGAGTGTGCTCCTTTTTAGCAAGGCAGATGACTAAGATGGGGGTCTGTGGATGGGACCAGAGGGAGCAGGTAAGGGGGCGGGAGACATCTCCAAAGATGTGGCAGTCTTTCCAGTTGACGGATGGCCCAGTTTGGTCTCAGGTAGCCATGGGCAGGCAAGGCTCACCCTGCCCCAGCCTAGGGGCCCCTGAGCTCTAGAAAGTCTTAGTTCTTGATACTCAGCCTCGGTTGCAGAGGGTGGGGGTGGCGGCAACAGCAAAGTTTTCCGAATGGAAAATGACGAACTCTTTTTGGCAAGCCCACTTTCCCAGTTCGGTGGGTACAGCTGACTAGGGGAAACCTGAGCCCTGCGGGCAGGCAGGGGGGTCCGGCAGCAGGGGAGACGGGACCAGAGGCGCCTCTCCATGAGAGCTGTGGAAGGCTGGCTGCTAGAGGCAGCAGGGTGTGGCCAGCAGTGGGAAGCTGAGTTAGCTTCAGCCGTGGCCCCCTGCTGTCTGGGCCCAACCCAGAAGCCAGAGAGATACGTGACAATAAATGTAATTCCTGTTCCTCTTCAGCTCTCAGCAGCCCTCACAGTGGAGGCCAGGATCCACGTGGGACCCCATCTTGCTATCCCACTGCTCCTCACTCACTCTACTCTACCCTGTTTTCCTCAGGTGTACCTGTCACATTCCTGCCTCAGGACTTTTGCCCTGCCCACTCTCTGACTGGATGTTCTCAGTGAGACCTTCCCTAATCCCCACCCTCTACTACCATTTTAGCACTGGAACCTGATCTCCACATTACAACCAACCACCCTATTCTATATTACTTTGCTTTCCTCCAAATCTCTTAGTCTTCTAGTACATGTGTAGTGGGTAATGATGGCTGTCTGTGTCCACCAAAAGTTGTCACACTCTAACTCCTGGAGCTTTGTAAATGTGACCTATGGTGGGAGGCTGGAGAGAGAGCTTAGCAGTTAAGAGCACTGGCTACTCTTGCAGAGGACCTGGGTTCAGTTCCCTAAACACGTGGTGGCTAATAACTATCCATAATTCCAGTTCTAGGGTATCCAATGCACTCTTCTGATCTCCTTGGGCATTGCATAACATGGGCATACTTACATACATGCAAGAAAAACACTCAAAAAAAAAAAAAAAAGAAAAACACTCATACACATAAAATTAAAAAAAAAAAGATGAGCAGGAACACGGGTCTAGATTTGTTAAAAATAAATAAATAAATTTATGTGAAAAAAAAAAAAAGACCTGTTAATCCCAGCACTGGGGAGGCAGAGGCAGGTGGATCTCTGTGAGTTCAAAGCCAGCCTGGTCTACATAGCGAGGGCCAGGCCAGCTGGGACTAAATGGAGACCCTGTCTCAAAAATACCCCCCCTCCAAAAATATGACCTAGTATGTACTGAACAGTGTTCTTTGCCCACTCTCCTGAAAGCTTAGCCTATGTCTTTATTTGGAAACAGAGTCTTTGTAGGTAAAATGCAGTAAAGGATTTGAACATGAGGTCACCCTGGATTTCAGAGGGGCCCACCACACACTGGTTTGCGGTGGTTGGAATGAGAATGTCCCCCATAGGCCCCCAGTATATTTGGACATGTTGTCCCCAGCTGGCTGTGCTGTGCTGGGAGGTCTGGCCATGCTGGAGGAAGCATATAAGCCTTGCCAGGTTCCCAGTCATTCTCTGCTTCCTGTGCTGGCTAGAAGACATGGCAGCTCAGCTTCCTCCTCCGGCCACCACCTCTGCCGCTGTGTGTCTCCTGCCACTCTGGACTCTAATCTTCTGAACTTCATTCTTAAGTCGCCTTGGTCGTGGTGTCTTATCATAGCAACAGAAATGTACCTAAGACACAGTGACTGATATCTGTAAGAAGAGTAGACAGACGGAGGCTACCTGAACGCTGCTGTGATGGCCGCAGCTAGGTTCCAGAGATCGCCACATCAGCTGCCAGCAGCCGAGGGGCCAGAGAGACACTCCCTGCTCCCCTCGTCCCTGGAGATTCTTGATCTTGCACTTCCAAGCTCCAGAACTGCGAAGGAATACATTTCTGCTGTTTTAAGTCCATGGTGACTTGTCCCTGTGGCCACAGACACTAATCTCACTAATATCACACTCTACAGTATACACACAGGTTTTATTGTTTCTGTGTATGTGTTGTATGTATCTCCCCATGTGAGTGTGTGCATGTGTGCTTATGTGTGCATGTGGAGCTCAAAGGTTAATGGTGGGGATCTTCCTCAATTGCTTTCCACCTTAGTTTTTTGAGACCTGGTCTCAGCTCAGCAATTTGGCTATGGGGGCTGTCTGTGATGGTTAATCCTGTTAATTCTGGGTGTCATCTTGACTGGATTTGGGATTAATTGAAATGAGAAAGAGACCTTCAGATTGGATTATCTCAAGCTGGGTGACCCACCCTAAGTGTGGGCGTTACCTTCTGATGGCCGCCGGTATAAAAGGCCATGGCGGAAGGGAACTGGCCCTTCTTTGCTGCTTGCCTTCTCTCTCACCGGTGAGTTTGTCTTGCTGCTGTGATCAACTCTTTGGATCCCAGGGTAGACTGAACACAGGCAGATCTCCTGGAATCCATCAGGCCATCAGTGCCGGATTGGGACCGAGACATCAAGCCTCGTGGACTGAGCAACTGCCTGGATTCTCAGCCTCTCCAGTGTGGTGCAGCAATTGTTGGACTGCTCAGACTCTATCCTGTGAGCAAAGCTAATAAATCCATATATTCTACTAATTCTGTTTCTTTTTTTTTTTTTTTTGGTCTTTTTGAGACAGGGTCTCCCTGTAGCTCTGGCTGTCCTGGAACTCACTCTGTAGACCAGGCTGGCCTCGAACTCACAGAGATCCGCATGCCTCTGCCTCCCAAGTGCTAGGATTAAAGGCGTGCGCTACCACGCCCGGCATTTATTTATTTCTGTATGTGTATCAATGTACTGTCTGCATGCAAGTTTGTGCACCCGTGTCGTGCAATGACACAGAGGTCAGAAGAGGGTCTCGGATTCCCCTGGAAGTGGAGTTTCAGATGGTTCTCGGCCGCCATGTGAGTGCTGGGGATCGAACCCAGGTCCTCTGTAAGAGTGGTCGGCGCTCTTAACTGCTAGGCCATCTCTCCAGCCCTAATTCTGTTTCTTTGGAGAACCCTGACTAACACATACAGCGGTACCAGAAGTGGGGTATCTCTGAGACCTTGGTATTTAGGGGAGGATTGTGGAAGCGTTTAGAACTTTGGGCGCTGGAAAAGCCATTGAGTGCTTAGAGTTTGCTGCTGTGGAACATGGAGCAGTTATGCTGAAAGAGCTGTAGACGATAGAGGCCTGGCTGGTGAAGCTTCAAAGGGAAGTAGAGACCATCAGGGCTGTTGGTATGATATTTCTGAATTGAGAATTGGTGGGTTCTGGTCAGCTGGGGGCTGAAGAATCAGCTGTAAGTAACAAGAGACCAGCATCATTGTGGTGAAATCTTCTGGGAAGAATTTCCTCAGGGTCAGCACACAGAAGCTGTGGTCCAGAGGGGTCTGACCTTCCGTCTCAAGCTGGAAGCAGGACTTGGTAATGTGTAAGAGTCTCCTATATGGTTCTGGTGTTGGAAGGGGTCACAGACAGCAGCTGAGGCTTGGCACTTTGGGAAGCCCCGGAAAGGCCACAGGTAAAAGTGCACCTGGGTTGCAGTGAAGACCCCAGGATTGCAGGGGGTCATGAAGAGAAGCTGAGGCTTGGCACCAGGAGAGGTTAGAAGAGACCATTGGTGAATGGTCTCAGTCTCAGTGGAGACCCCAACTTTTTGGAGATGCCAGGATCATGGGACGACCATCAAGAGCAGCAGCAGGTGTGGAATGGAGCTGGCCTGTGCCTGCTAGATGAGCTGTGTGTGCTGTAGAGAAGGGGAGCTGCTGAAACCCTTGGGTTCCCAGAAGACCGTGAGTGGATCCCAGGTGTCCAGCCTTGAGCTACTTTGCTGGACTTAGGTTTTGCTTAGGAGTGCCCGATTCTTCCCTTTGAAATAAGATAGTACTTGTTTTGGATTTTCCAGGAGCCCACAGTTAAGAGACTTTTGAAAGAGACTGAACTTTTTAGTGTTGTACTTTTTTTTTTAGTGTTGTACTTTTTTTTTTTTCAGTGTTGAACTTTTTAAGGGCTGTGGGGCTTTTAAGGTTGTACTATCTTATGTTGTGATACTAATGTTAACATCATACCTTGGGGACAAGAAATGGAAAGGTGGTGGTTTAATAGTGATGTGTTTTGTGTGTCAAGTTGACAAGGGGTCAGTTGTGCTGGATAGCTTTAGTGTCAACTTGACACATCTGGGTTGAGGGAGCCTCAATTGGGGAATAGCCTCCATTGGACTGGCCTGTGGCCACATCTGTGGAGTATTGTCTTGATTGTGAGTGATGTGGGAGGGTCCAGCCCATTGTGGGTGGTGCTACCCCTGGGCAGGTTGTTGTATATTGTATAAGCAGTCTGAGCATGGGCCAGGGAACAAGCCAGTAATCAGCCTTCCTCCATGGCCTGTGGTTCAGCTCCTGCCTCCAGGCTCCTGCCCTGAGTTTCTATGTTGGGCTCCCTCAGTGATGAACTGTGACCCAGGAGATGTGAGCTAAGTAAACCCTTTCCTCCCCAAGTTGATATTGGTCAGAGTGTTTTGTCACAGCAATTGAAAGGAAAGAACACTGACCAATGAACTCGAGGATCCTCCTTTCTCCACCTCCCAGGGCTCAGATTACAGATACATGCTGGTCTTAATGTGAATGCTGGGGATTGGAATTCAGGCCCTATGCTTATACGGCAAGCACTTAACCCACTGAGCCACCCCAAGCTCTTCTGCTCTCTGTGTATGAGTGTTTTTGCCTACATGTATGTAAGTGCCTCATGTGTGTGCAATGCTCATAGAGGCCAGAAGAGGGCATCAGATCCTCAGGAATTTTGGACGGTTGCCAATTGCCATGTGGGCACTGGGAACTGAACTTGGGTCCTCTGGGAGAGCAGCCATTACTCTTAACCCCTGAGCCATCTCTGTAGCTCCTTTCCTTTGCTCTTCTGACATATCGTCAGTGAGGACCACAAAGCTGTACCAGCACCCAGAAGATGCAACATACACTTTTGTCACCAGGTTGAGTGACAAAAATCAAATGGAAGCAGGGCTACAGGAGTCTGCTCCTCAGGGGACCAACTTGGCTGCTGGCAGCTGGGTTGCTGGGGCCAGCTCTGAGTGTTGGGAACTCAGTACCTGAGCAGGGGGATGAGGGACCTGAGTCCCCAGAAGGAGTCCCCAAGAACGCTCCCCTCAGGGAACTGGGCCGAGCCTATCATGTGCCTGTCCCCTACCTCCAAGTCAGCTGCCACGGCTAAGGAATGCTCACTATTCTGCTATTGAGGGAGGCCTCAGAGCTGTAGACGAGAGACTACCATGGACCTCCCAGCTGAATGCAGGTGAGAATGTGGCTGCATCTTGGGTGAGACTGGCCAGAAACAATGAGACTTAGCTAGGGCAGAGGAAGTATGTGACCAGGGTCTGCATGGTTATAAATACAACTTTGGATCCTCAGAGGTTTCCCAAGAATTCCAATGACTTCCTGCCATAGGTGAGAGTGGCCCAGTTCCACATGGACTGCCCCCTTTGGCCTCTGAGGACAAAGTCTTCTCGGCTCTTCCTGGGGCATCCGGGTGGCAGCAAATATGGAAAGCGGCCCGGGCCTCCCCCTCACATGGTCATTTCCAATTTCCTCCCCACTTGGAAGCCCACGAGATGGTCACTGCTACAGCCTGGCTAAGGCAGAGGACAGTGGTGTGCCCTGTAAAAGCAGAAGTGTCTGTCCATCCTGGCTGGAATCTGTCTACCCACCCCCTTTCTGATATCCATACCAAATCCCCAAGCTCCAGTCTGAGGTCAGGGGAGTTTCCATGTGACCTTACGGAAGTCACAATCCCCCTACTTCCATGAAGACTATCAGCACCTTCCTCAGGGCGGCTCTGTAGCCCTGCCGTGTTGGGAGTCTCCACAGGCCCCTTCCTTTCCTTCCTCCCTTTCTCGGGTAAATTCAGGGTTGCCTCCAGCCTCCCAACCATCTCGTTCTCTGCTGTTTGCCTGCCTTAGAGGGTAGGCATGAGGATCAATGAGGCCAGGGGAGGGAGAAATGGAGGCGACATCTGAGCAGAGGGATGGCTGCTGAGAAAGCCCCCTTCTGCACCCGTGGGGGTTCTACAGGCACAGATTCCATCACTCATGGCGCAAAAAAGATTAGAAAATTTCTGTATTTAGGTATTCCTTTCCCTCTTCATTATTCTTGAAACAATACAGTATAACAACTATTTACATGGCATTTATATCCTATTAGATATTATAAGTAACTAGAGATAGTTTAGGTATACTGGGAGAGATGGGTAGGTTCTATGAAAATACATCACCATTTAATTATTTTTTATTTTAATTCTATGTGTATGAGTACTTTTCTTGCATGTATATAAGTGTACCCATATGTGCGATGCCCACAGAGGTCAGAAGAGAGCATCAGATCCCTAGAATTGGATGGTTGTTAGCTGCACTATAGGTGCTGGGAACTGAAACTGGGTCCTCAGCAAGAGCAGCCAGTGCAGGGAACTGAACCCAGGTTCTCTCCAAGAACAACCAGTGCTGTTAACTGCTGAACCATCTCTCCATCTCCAACCTGACTATTTTATAGATGGAATTAGGGCATCCGTGGGTTTTGGCATGGGGACGGTCCTGGAAGCAATCCCCTGCAGGTAGCAAAGGATAGCTGCGCCTGACCTCAAATGTCAGCTGTCTGGTGGTTCTCTATGCACCCATTCTGTTCCCTCCATGCCTTTTCTCTTTATCTCAAGGCCCAGATGAAGCATGTGCTCTGCCGGCCTGTGACGTGGTGTGGCTGCACACAGCAAACTGCAAGGTGGTACAGCCGACCCTGGGTAAACATCCTTCCTCCTTCACAGCATGGACTGGGATGTCTCTTGCACAGTGGACAATGGGCACCTTGTGTTAGCAAGAAGGAAAAGTGGGTACTTATACTTTCTGATCTGGGCTGAGCCCCAAATGAGTTCAGAAAGAGCCAGACAACAGAGGGCCTGAAAAAACCAGTGCCAATGTCTGGGGTGGATTGCGGGTAGGAGGGCACAGGGGGTGCTGCCTGGAGGGAAAAAAAGGGGAGCTGATGACAGGGAGTAAGTGGAGGAACCGAAGAGCTGCTTGAGAAGTTAAGTGAGGCTGCTGGGCAGGAAATAAATGTGGGGTCGGGTGCGGGCGGGGCTGCTGGGCGCTATGGCTGGTCGGGCCAGGAGCAGTGGCTCTTCAGGAGGGGTCTGGCTGCAGTTCCAGGCAAAAAAGGGTTTGCTTCCTTCCTGCCCCAGGCCCCCTGCTTAGTGAAGCACTCAAAGAGTGAAGCCAGCCTAGCCCTGGAGCTAGACAAAGCCAAGTGGAGCTCTGGAACCCTAGGGTGCATTTAATATCCGCCCTCTTCAACCCTGATGTCCAAGCCCAGAGCCTTCTCTCATTCTAGGGAAATGCTTTTCAGACTCGGAGAGGTCAGCCCCACACCATGCTTCTGAAGTGCTGCTGAGGCACAGAGCTGGGGCCAGGACTGGGTGCTCTGCAGCCAGCAGTTGCTCCAGGCCCCTTTGCAGCTCGACAGCCACTGAAGTAGGGCTCTCTGCTGTCTTTTTAAAACGGTTTTTGATTTTTTAATTTTGTATTGTATGTGCAAGAGTGCTTTGCCAGCATGCGTGTATGCGCGCCACAGTGCGATGCCTGTGGAGGTGAAAAGAGGGCATCAGATCCCCTGGAACTGGAGTTATGGGTGGTCATTAGCTGCCATGTGGGTGCTGGGAGCTGTACCCAGGTTTTCTGCAAGAGCACCCAGTGCTCCTAACCTCTGAGCCAACTTCTTGTCCCTGCCATCCACTCTCTGATAGAGGCTTCTTTGTCATCCTGTGGGTGGACACCTATGGAACTGTCAATTTTATTTTTCTGAACAGGGCCTCATTTAGCCCAGGCTAGTCTCCAACTCCACAAATGTTGTCCAGCATGGTGGCGCATGACTTTAATCCTAGTACTTGGGAGGCAGAGGCAGGCGGATCTTTGTGAGTTCAAGGCCAGCCTGGTCTACAGAGTGAGTTCCAGGACAGCTGAGGCTACAGGGAGACCCTGTCTCAAAAAGACCAAAAAAAAGACTATACACAAATGTAGCCAAAATGACTGAACATCTGCTTCTCCTGCGTCTGCCTCTCTGGCCCTAGGATTACAGGCATGATGTACCATGCCTGGTTTTTTTTTTTTTTCTTTTCTGTTGTTTGTTTGATTTTGTCGTTATTATTGTTTGCCCTCTTTTAGACATATATGTGTATATGCACCGTCCTGTGTATGCGGAGGGCAGCGGGGGACATGGGAGGGTTCTTCTTCCTTTCTCTCACTAAAGCTAGCGCTCACTGGCTTTCGGCTGGACGAGCCCCAGTGACCTTCTGGTCTCCACTCCCCACCCCCAAGCCCTGGGATTCCAAGCACATAGTCACGCCTGGCTTTTTATGTGGGTGCGAGGGATCCAAACTCAGGCCCGTGTGCTTGCACAGTGAACACTGATGTCTAAGCCATCACCCCATGTCTCCTCACCATGTCTGAAAATCAAACCCCGGGCTTCAATGCATGCTAGCTAGGCAAGCACTCTACCACTTGAACTGAATCCCCAGCCCTGGAACTGTCAACTCTCTTATGTGTAAGCTACTTCAGGGCCCTGATGCCCAAGGATGTGCCTCAAGCCTGGTGCTCTGAGATTTTCACACTGGAAGCCTGGTAGAGCAAGCACTTGGAGATTGTGGTCTATGCAGAGCCCTGGAAGGCAAGGCCTGGCTTCCTCTATAGGACTGACACTCATAGCTTATTTTCCATGGAGTTCATGAAAGGTAAAGGGCTCTGAGACAGCCTTGCTTTACTCTCCTGAAGCTGGGGCTAGTTAGCCTGCTGCTGGGACAGGAAGCGGCAGTGATGGTGGGAAGCTGGGTTGACAGGACTTGGTCTGACCCCATTGCAAGGATGCCATGCGATCTTTAGGGTATAAAGCAACCGTGGTCTCCACCCACCCTCTTTGTCCTTGTCTAGACTGTGACTGACATCCAGTCACCATCTCCTCCCTTTCTCCTGGGGCCTCCACGTTCTTCCTAGTGAGTGTCGGGTTGGCATGGGGGGGAAGCTCTGCTCTCCAGCCTCCCACCTCCTCTGGAGGCCTCAATGCTTCCCACCAGTCCTTCTGTCCTTCCCTTCCCTAGGGAGACTGAGTTAGTAAGGAGAAGGGAAGGCCAAGATGGAAGGAACCTGTCTAGGAGGGGTGTGTGCTAGCTGGAGCCCCCTATAGAACATAGTTGCCAGGCAAGGGCTTAGAGGTCAGCTTGCTCTGCTACCTGAGGCTTAGGCATAGAACCCGAGTACAGAAGCCTGGAGTGAGGGAGGCACTTTGAACCACCCTATCATGTCTTCCTGTAACTTCCAGGGTCCTTTTCAATCAAGTTTCAAGTTTCTGGATATAATGTGCAGGAGTTGTAATGAGGGCAATGGATGCCCCTAGGCTTTCCAAGACCTGGTCTATGCAAGCTCCACATTCTCCTTAAACAAAGGAAAGAGTGAGAAAGATGCAGGACAGTTATGGCAAAATGCATGATCTGGGATGAGGTGGGGGTAGGGGGGAAGGGAAAGGGTAATATGCCTGAACTGAATTGGAAAATGATGTATGAAATACACAAAGCATCAATAAAACAAAACAAAACAAAACAAAACAAAAACAAAGGAAAGAGTGAATCTAGACCAAGAATCTCAGGGCACAGGGTTTTGGGAATGTTTGTTTTATTTTAAGATTTTGTTTATAATTATGTGTGTATATGTGTGTGTCTGTATATATGTGTGCACATATGTGCACATGTGAGTGCAGGTATCAACAGAGTCCAGAATAGGGTGTCAGATCCCCTGGAGTTAGAGTTACAGGCAGTTGTGAACCACTCCACCTGCCTGCTGAGAATTGAACTCAGGTCTTCTGCAAGACCACTATATACTCTTTTTTTTTTTTGAGACAGGGTCTCCCTTTAGTTCTAGCTGGCCTGGAGCTTGCTCTGTAGACCAGGCTGGCCTTGAACTCACAGAGATCCACCTCCCTCCACCTCCCGAGTGCTGGGATTAAAGATGATTTTTAGCCGCCGTGTGGGTGCTGGGAGTCAAACCTGGGTCCTCTGCAAGAGCAGTCAGAACTTTCAATTGCTAGGCCATCTCTCCAGCCCAGACTACCATATACTCTTAACCACTGAGCCATCTCTCTAGCCCCTAGATTTTTTTTTTTTTTGAGACATGATCTAATCTGGCTCAGGCTGGCCTCAAACTCACCATGTGAGTATGTGATATTGAGCTTCAGACCTTCCTGCCTCTGCCTCCCAAGTGCTGGGATTACAGGCTTGTGACATCATACTTGCTTCTGTGCTGTGCTGGGGATCTGACCCTGACTTTGCACAGGCTAGGCAAGCCTGTCCCAATTGAGCTACTTCCCTACCCTGGGGCACAGGTTTGAATAGGCTTTAGCATTGGATGGCCTTTTGGCCTCTGAGCCTCAGTTTCTACAGCTGTGAGGGGAGAATCTCTGCTATTAATGTTGGTGTGAGGGAAACGGAAGTTTGTGTGCTTTCTGCCCCTTTCTCCTGGAGGATTGGGCCCCAGGCCTCTCGTCCACGCACTCCCCAGGCTGAGCTCCCATGGACAAGACTTTTCTGGAGCAGGATGCTGACTGAACACAGAGTGGCTGTCACTTGCTGGTCCCCTTTTGTCTAGTCTGGTCTCTTGCTCCAGAGATGGGTGTGGGCAGAAAGCAGTGAGTAAGGAAGAGGAGGGGCTCGTCAGGGGACACCTCGATGGGGCCTTAGGTACCCGCTGTCAGGCTTGGGTCACCTTGGGAGGCTTGTGTGGTTGCGCCTCCCTCTGACATTTGTCGCTAGGCGAAGCCAGACCTCTGGCTCCCTTCACTACCATCATTACCTGTCACAGCCCTGGCATGCAGAAACCTGCCATCTGGAAGCCGCCATCATCTGAGGCATGATGACTTGGATTGGCTAGTTCGCTGCTGTGAGCCACCCTCTCTGAGCGACCTTGATTTTTGTCTTCTATCCATCAGCTGACTCAAAAGAATTTTTGGAATGCTTTCTTTTGAGGGAAAATGAGGAAACCCAAGTTTGTACACCCAGGGATCTGAGGACTTCCTGAGCTTGAAGTTCTGGCTCAGGAACCCCCTCTGTATACCTAGGTCTGTGTTCACAACTGTCCATGAGGCCTCAGTGGGCTGCCCTGGCCTGAATTCCACTTCTCTAGAGCCCTGCCCATGCTCACGTGACTCTTTTCTGCTGTCCCATCTCAGGAGTTCAAGGACTCTACCTGTTCTCTTCCTTCTTATGACCATATTCTTCTTCCTTGTGGGCAGCAGGGCCAGGGGGTTATGAAGAGCAGACATTGTCCTGTCTCTCTCTCTCTCTTTCTCTCTCTCTCTCGTATTGTCACTATTGTGCATATGTATATGTGTGTCTACATGTTCCTGTGTGGCCGTGTCTTCTATGGTGCATGTATGGAGGTCAGAAGACAACTTTTAGGAGTCTGTTCCCCCATTCCATTCTGTTGAGCCAGGATTTCCTTTGCTTCTGCTTTGATGGCTTCCCATCTCGCCGGAAGGAGGTTGGGATTACAGATTTCCACACACATCCAGCTTCTTTATGTGAGTTCCAGGGACAGAACTCAGGTCATCAATCAGGGTTTGCAGCGATGACTTTTAACTCACTGAGCCATCTTGCTGGACTAGAAATTGCTTTTCAAAAACAAGATATCTTGTTCTCCATGTTGTAGATCTTTGCTTCCCCCATGTCTATCATGGAGTGGGATTCTCTTTCCCTCGGATCTGGTGGGTTTTTGAATTGCTTATAACCCACAGAATACAACAGAAGAGACACTGTGACATCTTTACTAGATGCCATCTGCTTGAGCCCAAGGCTGCTGTGATGTGTGGAATCCCAGAGCAGCCTTGTAGACTGTAGAAAGGGAGACACATTGGGATTCCATGGAGGAAAATGAAACCCAGACAGGCATGCGGCCTCAGAGTTACCACCTAGGGCTGAAGACAGGAGAACTGCTTGGCTGAGCCCTTCCCAGTCTCATACCCAGAGGCCCAGAGAAGCTACAGAATGGCTGTTGTTTAAGCTACGCCCATGCAGACGAACAGGCAGGATGCAGGAGGCTTTGTCTGTGCTCCAGCCGTGAGGCTATCCATCTATGCACCTTGGTTTCTTTTCTGAACAGTGACAGGCCAGTGAAGCCCGTGCCCTTCCTGCATGCTGTCAGTGACAAATCTGAGCAGTGAAGCCTGTCCTGGAAGCACACACCTGCAATCCCGGAGCCCTTGAGAGGTGGAGGCAAGAGGAGCGGGAGGTCATCTGCTGCACATGAGTTTGGGTACACATGATACCACCTCAAAAATGAAAAAACAAAGCAAAGCAAAAGTCTGGGTTCTAAGGATCTGGTGCTTGCTGACTACCTTGTCTGCCTTGCCTGCCTTCCTTCCTTCCTTCCTTCCTTCCTTCCTTCCTTCCTTCCTTCCTTCCTTCCTTCCTTCCTTCCTTCCTTCCTTTCTTTCTTTCTTTCTTTCTTTCTTTCTTTCTTTCTTTCTTTCTTTCTTTCTTTATTTCTTTCGAGACAGGGTCTCCCTGTAGCCCCAGCTGGCCTAGAACTCACTATGTGTGCCTGCCTCTGCCTTCTGAATATTGTTTTTTTTTTTTGTCTTTTTGAGACAGGGTCTCCCTGTAGCTCTGGCTGTCCTGGAACTCACTCTGTAGACCAGGCTGGCCTCAAACTCACAGAGATCCGAGTGCCTCTGCCTCCCAAGTGCTAGGATTAAAGGCATGTGCCACGACGCCCAGCATTTATTTATTTCTGTATGTGTATCAATGTACTGTCTGCATGCAAGTTTGTGCACCCGTGTCATGCAATGCCGCGGAGGTCAGAAGAGGGTGTCGGATTCCCCTGGAACTGGAGTTCTCCTGGAATTGGAGTTTCAGACGGTTCTCGGCCGCCATGTGGGTGCTGGGGATTGAACCTGGGTCCTCTGTAAGAGCAGTCGGCGCTCTTAACCACTAGGCCATCTCTCCAGCCCTGATTACTGTGTTTTAAGGCATGCACCACCATGCCCAGCCTACCCTGTATATAAACCATTGCTCCCTCAAAACTCTCTCTCTCTCTCTCTCTCTCTCTCTCTCTCTCTCTCTCTCTCTCTCTCTCTCCAGGGTCTCCCTATGTAGTCTTGGCTGGCTTGGAACTCATGATGTAGACCAGACTGGCCTTGAACTCAGAGATCCACCTGTCTTTGCCTCCCAAGTGCCGGGTTAAAGGTGTAAATCACCATGCCTATCCCCTCAGAACTTTTGTCCCCCAGACGTCACCTCCACCCTGAAGCTGTCCCCTTTCTCTCTGGCAGTGCACCCAGCATGCAGGCAACCAGCTCCTCTGTGGTGCCCAGGTCTTCAGATCATAGTTATAGGGAGGGTTTGCCTTCATTTCCCTCTGCCTGCCAGGTGATGAGTTCTTGACAAATTTGAGGGCTTTTTCCTCTTCTTCCTCCAGTTATATACAGTGCCTGAATATAGCAGACACCTTATGCCCAGACTCATTAAACTTATTAAGACTATTGAAGGAATGAATGAAAGAGATCGTCCTATATACTCTGGCCAGCTTTATTGATAACTTAGTATGTGTCAGGCATTGTGTTGAGGTCTTTACAAACACCCTCCCCTCCCATTTCATCTTTTTAGAACATTTTGAATTAGACAACATCTTCAACCCAGTTTTAGTTAAGGAAACTGAAGCACAGGAAGGTTTAGTAACTTGTCCTGGTTTACACAGCAAGTAAGAGGCAAAGCCAGGACTGGAGGCAGGGGCTGTGCTCATCACACTGTGGTTTATTTTGTCATCATCATTTTAAGATGAGGAAGCAGGGTTAAAGATCTCCCCAAGCCACCTTGTCACATCGGTGGGAAGGGGAGGAACTGGGGTTTGGACCTAAATGTCTGCCAACACTGTACTCCTTGCTGAGTGCCCTTGTCTCCAAGGAGGGCTTCACCTGGTGTCCCTGCTCCAATGAGTGTGGTCCACTCTATTGATAGGGTAGGTGGGGGACCCTGAGATAGGACCACAGCCTGGAGAGGGGGCTGTCCTCCACACTGACTTGACGGATTGTGGGCCCCACAACAGTGGCCTCCTGCTCTTCCTGACAATTCTCTTCCCTCAGAACTTTCCCTCCAATCTGATGGATGTCAAACCTCTTATCTCACTGGGCGTGCAACTCCCCAGGGCTCTGTGAAGACACTCTGGCTTAACAGAGGTTGGTGACTCAACCAGGTCCCCAGAGCAGCCTGCAGGGCAGGGGCGGGCCTGGGGCTTAGATTCACTTCCCACTTGGTCAGTTACCCACCCACAGTCACTGTCACTGCACAGCCTGCTGTGGTCTAGTGGTGGGGGTGGGGACAGGGAGTGTGACTTTCCAGGATGGCACATTCCAAATACACAGAGAGATGCTTTGGGGTCACAGCGCTACCCACAGCCCTGAGTGAGCTGCCCCTGTGGTCACCCGCTTCCTTAACAACCATCTGGGAATGTTGTAACTCCGGGGTGCTGGCACAGCTTCTGGCTATAATCTTGCACTGCAGTCCTGAGTCGCTTGGCTGGGGCTGAGGGCATGTGTGTGGATCCCTGGGTGAGTGCCATCAAGGAAGGGCCCCTGTTGAGAAGGCTCTTTAGGCTCCTGCTTCACTGATGAAGATTCACAGCCCTCCTGCCTTGGGTTCTTCAGGCAGAAATTGACTCTGAGACGTCAACTACTGAACCAGAAGCTTGGGGGAAAAAGTCAGAGCAGCGTTGTTCACAATAGAAAACCCTGGAACCCACCCCGGTGCCCATCAGCAGCAGAGAGGATAAATGAGCTGCGGCCCTATGCTCACATGGTGAAATGTTAGACGGCGGTCAAAAAACAAATGACCATGCTTAATATGCCCCAGTGTGACAGACCTTGACAACAGGAAACCAAGATGGAAAGGTCCCTAGAGAAGGCTTGTTGTGCGACACTCTTTTATGAAGTTAAAACCCTGAATATTTAAACTCAATTTTATAGAATTCATGTGCATGTAATTAAATAACACAAAGTGTTAAGTCAGGGAATGGGGACTTGGGCTTTAAATGAGAGTCATTACAGACGGGGCCCAAGGCCATAGAAGGCAGTGTTAGAGGCAGCTACTGTCTAGGACGAGCTATTGTTCGGGGTGATGGGTTTATGGCCACTTATTACATTACTAAAACCAAGTAACTGAACAGTGACAATAAAAGTGGGCAGTGGCAGGGCATGATAGCATACCCTTTTAATCTCAGCACTCAGAAGGCAGAGGCAGGCAGATCTCTGTGAGTTGGAGGCCAGCCTGATCTACATAGCAAGTTCCAGACCAGCCAGAGCTACATAGTGAGACAGTGTCTCCTTAAAAAAAACAAAAAGTGGGCATTGCACAGACAATTAATAAAGTTGCCACAGATCAAGGGTTCTGTAAACCTGAGACCCAAACAGAAAACCCAAACCAAACCAAAGTGGACCAGAGGCACAAACTGAGAAAGCTCTACTGTCCCCACAGGAAAAACATGTGATGGCGAGGAAGAACTTGGCAGCCCCACCGGGGATCCCCAGGAAAGGACTTTTTTTTTTAAAGATAGGGTCCTAGTATCCCAGGATAGCTTCAAACTCACTATGTAGCCAAGGGTGACCTTGAACTTCTCATTCTCCCATCTTCGCCTCCGGAATGCTGGGATTATAGTTGTGTGCCACCCAGCCTGGTTTACGTTGTGCTGGCGATTGAACCTGAGCTTTGTACTTGCCAGGCAGGCACTCTGCCAAATGAGCCACATGCCCAGCCATACCATTTCTTGTATTGGTTTTCTATTGCCACATAAAACTTAACGGTTGTGACTCAGCAACTGTGGAGGTCTGCTTCCAGGACCTCTGAGTTCTTTGGTACTTAAGTTCCTCAAATAAAGTGGTGCAGAATTTGCATATGTCTTGCATATATCCTCCCAGATACTTTAAATTATCTCTAGATTACTTATAACAATACACAGTTGTTATGATGTTGACAGTTGTCATACTGTGTTGTTGAGGGACTAATGACAGGAAGAAATAGTCTGTACATGTTCTGTACAGATGTGATGCCTTTTACTGGATGCCTTTGATGCATAGTTGGTTGAACCCATGGATGCAGAACTCATGTATAAATATGGAGTAGCCTATTTTTTAAATTTATTTTTATTTTTTGTGTATGAGTGTATTGCCTGCATGTGTGTAAATGCACCCATGTCATGCAGTGCCTGTAGAGGCCATAAGAGGGCACTGTCTGGAGTTACAGACAGTTGTTATCTGGCATGTGGGTGCTGAGATTTGCACTTGGATCTTGTGTAAGAACAGCCAGTGCTCTTAACCACTGAGCCATCTCTCCAGCTTATTTTACTACTGTTTTAATGGTCAGAAGTCTGGGCATTGCATGGCTGTATTCCTTGTTCAGAGACTCCATAGGCTTTTTTTTTTTTAATTTATTTTTGTATGTGTATGAATGTACTGTCTGCATGTAGGTTTGTGCACCTGTGTCGTGCAATGCCGCGGAGGTCAGAAGAGGGCCAGGTCAGAAGAGGGCGTCGGATTCCTGGACTGGAGTTAAAGATGGTTCTCAGCTGCCATGTGGGTGCTGGGGATCGAACCTGGGTCCTCTGCAAGAGGGGTCAGTGCTCTTAACAGCTAGGCCATCTCTACAGCCCCATCCATAGGCTTTTAAATCATGAGTGTGGGTAATCTGAAAGCTCATTTGCAGCTTGAGGTCTACTCCCACATTTTCACAGTTCTGGAACTGAGCACCTGAACTCTCAGAGGCCTGGCTGTCCTCTGCAGTGTGAGCAGCTACAGTGAGGGGTCAGCTCAACAGAAGCACATCTCTGCTGCTTTTAAACAACTTCTTCGAACTGTGTTGCCTAGATTCTCATTTAAATCAGTACATCTTATTAGGTCAGGCCCACCCAGGAAAATCTCTTGAGATTAATGCAGGATCAGTTGATTAGGGACCTCAGTTATGTACACAAAAATCTCTTTGTGTTGTGTAATATGATCCATTTACAGATATGATATCTTCTTATAGTCATGAGTCCTGCTCACACTCAAAGGGAGAGTTTTACAGGGTATCTACCAGCAGGTGGGAACTGTGTGTTATCCTTCCTTTCCAAAGTTTGATTTTCTCCTCCATGAAATTCATGAAGAGAATACTTTCTACTCAGAAGGGATTGCCAGTAAATGAAGTAAAAATAATGAATGGAGAAGTGATTCCATTCATTCAGAGATCCTGATGAAGGCCTGCATGCTAGGTGGGCCCCCAGAAACTCAGTGAACACAGTGGTGTGTGATATGGATATGATACCTACCGAGTGGGGCTGATCATCTCATGAAAGAGGCAAGTGAAAGGTGTATGCTTAAAGCTACACAGTTCTGTTGAAAGAAATCAATGAAGAAGTAAATGAAAAGATAGACCACATTCATGGACTGAAGACTCAGCATAGTAAAGCTGTCGAATATCCTGAGGTGGACTGCACATTTAACATAACAAAGTCCCAGCAAGGATCTTTTCTGATAGATGTTTAAAAAAGGAATCCCCCACCCCCAACAATACAAAATCACTGGGCATGGTGGTACACACCTTTAATCCCAGCACTCAGGAGGCAGAGATAGGTAGATTCCAGGCCTGTATAGAAACCCTGCTTTTTTTTTTTTTTTTTTTAATTTTTAAATTTAAGACAGGGTCTTCCCTGTCCTGGAACTCACTTTGTAGATCAGCTGAAGGCAAAGAGATCCACCTACCTCTGCCTCCTGGGTTCTGGAATTAAAGGCACATGCAACCACATCTGGCTTTGTGTGTGTGTGTGTGTGTGTGTGTGTGTTTTGAGACAGGGTCTCCCTGTAGCCCCAGCTGGCCTGGAACTCACTCTGTAGACTAGATTGGCCTTGAACTCACAGAGATCCACCTGCCTCTGCCTCCTGAGTGCTGGGATTAAAGGCATACCCCCTGACCCCCCCCCCCCTTTTTAAGACAGGTGTCTCTATATAGTCCTCTATGGCCTGAAACTGACTATGTAGACCAGGCTGGTGTTCAACTCACAGAACTGTAGCTTTAAAAGAATTAGAACGAGAGCTGGAGAGAGATCTCTGGTTAAGAGCACCGGCTGTTCCTTCAGAAGAGCTGGGTTCAATACCTAGCACCTACACGGCAGCTCACATCTGTCTGTAATTACAGTTCTAGGGGATCTGGTGCCTCTTTCTGGCATCTGCAGGCCTTTTATGCATGTGATGCACATATATACATACAGGCAAAACTCATACACATTTAAAAAAGGAATTGGAACTGGGCATCCATAAACAAAATAATAAAGATTAACCATAAACGGACCATAGAAGAAAAAGTGAGATATAAAACTGGGCTGGGAATGTGCTTTGGTGGTAGAAGACTTGCTCAGTGTGCGCCAGACCCTGCTTCTGAGAGCCGGTACTTAAAAAATGTAAACAGTTAGACGATCAGAAAACAGTATTCATAAAAATCTTCATGATGTGGGTCATGTGATGGGCTTTATGAAAGAGCTCAGAAACATGATCCATGAAAGATAAAAGTCCTAGATGGGGCTTTGTTGAAATTGCAAACTTTCTGCCAAAGAAATTTATTGTCAAGCAAGTCAGATGTGGAGGCTCATTCTGGAATCCCGGCACACTGGAAGTTGAGGCAGCAGAATTTGAGTTCAAGGGCTTGTTTAGATGCTTCATTAAGGATGGATGGAAACACTGACAATGAAGGGAATGCAAATTGCATCCCTGACAGGGAGTCACAATCTGCATCTTAGAGTAGCTGTGGTGCTGGATGTGGTGGTGGCATGCACCTGCAGCTCCAGCTCCTCAGGAAGGAGCCAGAAGGAGCCAGGAGGATCCAGAGGGGTGGATTAAGCTCGGTGACTTGAAGTCAGCCTGGGCTACACAATGAGACCTTACCTCCTAAAAATGTTATACTTACAATGAAAAATATTGATAAAACCAAGTGCTGACAAGAAAGCTGAGGTAGTGGGGTGCACAGGTCACTGGTAGGGCACAGAGCAGCAGAGACAGTTTGAGAAAGGCTTGCCAGTTTCTTGTAAGGTTAAGTACATACTTAGTACAAGACTTAGCTATCCTATCGCTACCCCAAATCATGATTTAAGTCAATAACAGGCCACACCTGGACTCAAGGACATGGGAGAGGATGATGGAGCTGAGAAAGAGTCTTGTTGCCTAGTGGCTATTGTAACCATATCAATGCTGCAGCCTGATTTGTGACCCATGTGTTTGTGTGATGCTGGAGTAGAGACCTACTGTGCTGTACACATGGTTACATCTGCCACATGGTACTTGATAGTGAGAATGAACAATAGTTCATGGATTTAACTTATAAGGGATTTTTCCAAAATATTTTATCATTATTATTATTATTATTAATTGTGTGGGCATGTGCTTGTGCTGATCAGAGGGAAATTTTTTTGGAGTTGATTCTTGCTTTCCACCTTTTTATAGGTTCTAGGGATTGATCTCAGATTGCCAGGCTTGCAAGGCAAGTGTCTTCACATGCCAAAGTCTTCTTTCTGGCCTGAGGGATCCTCTTTTATCATTACTTTATTACTTTATTTATTTACTTATTGAGTCAGGGCTCATGTAACCGAGGCTGGCCTCAGACTCACCAACCAGCTGAGAATGAGCTTGAACTTGGTCCTGCTGCCTCTGCCTCCCCAGTGCTGAGACTATGTCAGCTACCACATAGGTTTATACAGGTTTATGCTTGGGATCAAACTCAAGGCTTTGAAGATGTTAAGCAAGAACTCTACCAACTGAGATATATCTCGAGACCCTCCTCATACCCTTTTTTTTTTTTTTTGAGACAGGGTCTCCCTGTAGTCCCAGCTGACCTAGAACTCACTATGTAGACCAGGCTGGCCTCAATACCATGGACATCTGCCTGCCTCTGCCTTCCAAGTGCTGGGATTAAAGGCACACACCATCCAGTTGCTGCAGACCCCCTTTCTAAAATTATTTATTTATTTAGACTTTTTGAGACAGGGTTTCCCTGTAGCCCCAGCTGGCCTGGAACTTGCTACGTAGACCAGTCTGGCCTTGAACTCATAGAGATCCATCTGCCTCTGCCTCCCAAGTGCTGGGATTAAAGGCACACACCATCCAGTTGCTGCAGACCCCCTTTCTAAAATTATTTATTTATTTAGACTTTTTGAGACAGGGTTTCCCTGTAGCCCCAGCTGGCCTGGAACTTGCTACGTAGACCAGTCTGGCCTTGAACTCATAGAGATCCATCTGCCTCTGCCTCCCAAGTGCTGGGATTAAAGGCATGCACTAGCACGCCCGGGTCAATTATTTGTTTATTGCCTGTGTATGCACGTATGTGCATGTGTAGACATCACAGGATAACAAATGCTCTATAATCTACTGAACCACCTCACTGCCCCCTTCTACCCCATATACATATATTTATGTAAATATATAAATATAAATATATATATATATATATAATTTCAAGGCTGGGGGAATAGCTCAGTTGGCAAAGTGCTTGCTGTGCAAACATCAGGATGTGAGTGTGATCCCTGGCACTTGTGTACAATGCTGGGCATGGTGGCACACACCTGTAATCCCAGGCTAGCAGTGTAAACTCAGTGGCTGGCCAGCCAGCCTTGGTGAGTTCCAAATCCTAGTGAGAAACTCTGTCTCAGAAATCGAAGTGGATAGTTCTGAGGAATGACACCTGAGGTTGACCTGTGGTTTACACACACACACACACACACACACACACACACACACACACTAGCACTTGCATACACATGAATACATAAACACATATGCACACAAAGGATGTATTTCTTCTACTTCCTAGGATAAGGTACTTAAAACAGCATCAGTAAGTCCTTCTGTACGATTCTGAATGGTCTTACTATCTGAGGAGATGACAGCCCTGTGCATGTCACTGTCCCCACAGACCTGCCAATTGGACAGATTATGGAGGTAGAAGACAATGATGTGGATGATCCTGACCTTGTGTGGGCCGTTGGCTAATGTGGGTGCCTGGCTCTTAGTTTTCAATAAAAAGTTTAAAAAGTAAAACTAAACAAGAAAAAACGTGCTTATGAAATGAGGATATAAAGGAAATATTTTGGGCAGCTGGACAATGTTTGGTTTTAATCTAAACATTATTATAAAAGAATAAGAAATATTTTCCAGCAGGGCAAGGGTTTAACCCAAGAGCTTCTGGTGTGGAAATACTGTTTTAATGTAAAAGTTTATAAGGTAAAAAGGCTAACAGTAAGTGAAAGTTGGCTTATTATTGAAAAAAAAGTCCTTGTGTATTTAGTGTGGCCTAAGTGTCCAGTGTTGGGGCTACAGTGGTGTAGGTGATAACCTAAGTGTCCAGTGTTGGGGCCTACAGTGGTGTAGGTGATAACCTAAGTGTCCAGTGTTGGGGCCTACAGTGGTGTGGGTGATAACCTAAGTGTCCAGTGTTGGGGCTACAGTGGTGTGGGTGATAACCTGGTCTTCATGTTCATCTCCACCCATGGCCTGATGCTCAGAGTAACTTCCTGTTCTGCACGCTCTGCTCCCAATAAGTGCGTTGCATAGGAGAATTGCTTTTGGTGTTTTTTTCCTTGTGCACACTAGGCAAGTGCTCTGCCATTGTGCTCCACCCCAGTCCTCTTTTTACTTCTTGTTTTGACATAGAGTACCACTAAATTACTCAGGCTCGCTTTAAACTCACTCTGTAGCCCAGGTAGTCCTCGAACTTATGAACCTCCTGCCTCAGTCACCTGAATAGCTGGGGTTATAGGCCTTGCTATCAGGCCCAGCACCCTTTAACTTCTTTCTAAAAGATATTTTATTATTTTAATTTTATGTACATGAGTGTATTGTCTGCATGTATGTAAGTGTACCCATGTTGTGCAATGCCTGCAGAGGTCAGAAGAGGGCTTCAGATCTCCTAGAACTGAAGCTACAAATGGTTGTTAGCCACTAAATGGGTCCTGGGTCTTCTGCAAGAGCCACAAGTGTTCTTTTTTTTTTTTGTCTTTTTGAGACAGGGTCTCCTTGTAGAACCACCTGTCCTGGAACTCAGTCTGTAGACCTGGCTGGCCTTGAACTCACAAAGATCCGCCTGCCTCTGCCTCCTGAGTGCTAGGATTAAAGGCGTGTGCCACCATGCCCAGCCAACAAGTGCTCTTAACCACTGAGCTATCTCACCAGGCCCTAATTTCTTTTTCTTTCTTTTTTTTTTTGAGATAGATCTCGTGTAGCCCGGGATGACCTTGAACTTCTGACCCTCTTGCCTTCGCCTCCTAAGTACTGAGATTATAGATGGGAGGCACACAGCACAGTTTATGCAGTGCTGGGAACCAAACCCAGGGCTTCATGTGCACCAAGCAAGTACTCTACCAACTGTGTCACATCCCCAGTCCCTTATACTTTCGATTAGATATTTACTGTACCTTTTATACCTTAGGTCTGTTTAGATGCACAAATGTCACCAGGTTACCATGACCTACCAGTATCTAATCAGTGACATATCATTCTAGTTTGTAGCCTCCAAGAAACAGGCTAGACCACAAGCCCTGGCATTCAGCAGGCTATATCACTGAGGTTTGTGTCAGCACAACCTATGATGGATTCACAAGGACAAAACCGCCTAACAGTGAGTTTCTCAGAACATCTCCCTGTCCTTAAGCAACACAGCATTGTATTTACCCTAGAGAAGAAATAAAAACTTCACTTCCCATGAAAGCCTGTCCGCGAATGTTCATAGAATCTCCACTCGTAATAGCCCACAGCCACAAACAACCCAAACATCTTTCAGTGGCTGAACGGTTCACAGAGCACAGCACATCCTCTAACAACAGACTACTATTAACAGCAAAAGGGTTGTAATCAACACATGGAACAACTTGGATGGATCTCAAAGACATTTATATTAAATGAGAGCATCTAGCCAATAGGTTACACGCTGGATAATTTCATTTACTTTATAGTCTGGAAAAGACAAAACTACAGTGATGGAAAACGTATTAGTGGTTTCCAGGGTTACTGGTGGGGTGAGGGTGTGACTCTAAAGGGGTAGCACAAGGGAGGTTTTGAGAATGATGGAATTGTTCTGGGGGGGTGGTTTCACAATTCTACACATGTGTTTGGATTTGCAGAACTGTACACCAAAAGAAAGAAAAAAGAGGTCGCTTTATTGTATGACTTTTCTTTTGGAGGCAGTTCTCCTATAGCCCAGGCTAGCCTCAAACTTTCTATATGGTCAAGGATAGCCTTCAACATCCAATTCTCCTGCATCTACTTCCCAAGTCCTGGGATTGCAGTCATACAGCACCACAGCCAACTTATGAGGTGCTGGATACTGAACCCAGGGATTTATGTTAGGCAAGCATTCTAGTGTGTAAGCTACATTCTCAGCTCCAACCGTATGTCAGTGTAACATAGATAAACAAGGGCTGTGTTCGCTTCTCCATTGCTGTGACAAAGCACTCCGACCAATTCCAACTTGGGGAGAAAAGGGTTTATTTGTCTCACATCTCCTGGGTCACAGTTCATCACTCAGGGAGCCCAAGGCGGGAACTCAGGGCAGGAACCTGGAGGCAGGAGCTGAGGCACAGGCCATGGAGGAATGCTGTTTACTGGCTTGCTCCCCTGGCCGATGCCCAGCCTGCTTTCTTTTACTGTACATAACAACCTGCCCAGGGTGGCACCACTCATAGTGGACTGGGCCCTCCCATATTGCTCAACAATCAAGACAATTCTCCACAGATGTGGCCACAGGCCAGTCCAATGGAGCCAATTCCCCAGTTGAGGCTCCTTCATCCCAGGTGTGTCAAGTTGACACTAAAGCTATCCAGCACACGCTATAAGAGAAGATGCTTGTCTCTAGAACAGAAAGGTCATTGTCTAGTGATGTGGAAGGCTCCAGTCCACTGTGGGTGGTGTCGTCTCTCAGAAGGTGGTCCTGGGTTCTTTAAGAGCACAGGGTGAGACCAGACCAGAGCGAGCCAGTAAGCAGCCTTCTTCCATGGTCTCTGCTTCAGCTTCTGCCTCCAGGTTCCTGCCTTGAGCTCTTGCCTGACTTCCTTCAGTGATGGACTGCCACTGGAAGGGTAAGGTGCAATAAACTTTCCTCCCCAAGTTGTTTTGACCATGGCGACTCAACATAGCAACTAGCTAGAATAGCTAGAACAGTTCTCCATTTTATTGGGGGCAGGGGGCAGGGGGCAGGTTCTCCTGCTGAACCTGAACTAGCTCACCAATTCGGCAAGACTACCTGGGCAGGAACTATAGGAACCCACCTTATCTCTACCTCCCCAGTGCTAGGATTAAAGGCTCAGGGCACCATGCCTGGCTTTATAAGCGGGTGCTGGGGAGTCTGAACTCAAGTATTAATGCTCATACAGAAAGCACTTTAACAACTGAGCCATCTCTCCAGTCTGGGAAAGTTATTCTTACATCAGGGAGAAGTCAGTGTAGTGCAGAGAGCTTAAATGCTCAGTAAGGAAACAGTAGCAATAAAGAGATAAAAGATTATGAACTCATAAATGAATTATGAGTCTTGGAAGCAATGTGTCCAAGAAAGTACTCACTGGGTTCTTCTGGGAAGTGCATTCCTGAAGTCTGGGCAGGGTTCCAGAAGGTGTTGGACACCAGCTGGGAGAGGGGATGCCCCAGAGGGGAGGGACAGTGGCCGCAGGACTGAGCTGGCTGGAGACCCTGCTCCCTGGACGCCGACAGCCGGCTATGATTTGAACCCTGGCTTCCTTGTTCATCTCCCAGGTGGGCCCTAGCCATGACCCACTTTCCCACCTGTGCTGCAGGTGAGATCTTGCCCTTAGCTATTTTTATCCCAGAAGAATTTCTAGATTATTATTATTTTTTTTTATTTACGCAGGCGGTGGCACTGGGTCCCTGCCCTGTGGGAGACCCTAGCCAGTACTTCGTTCCCATCTGCAGAGGACCGAATTGTCTTCCCACAGCTGTCCCAGCCAGATGGTGTGTTTCCTGCTGGGAGGGCTTCCCACGGACACCAGGATAAAGTTCAAACTCTTCCCCGGATGTTCAAAGCTCTCCCTGACTTTGGAAGTGGGCTTCCCTTCAGCCTCCTGGGCTGCCCAAAGGACCAGCCAGGGCAGGCTTCCTGCCAGGTGCTGACAGGGCCTCTGGCTTTCCTGCCAGGAGCCCACTGTCAGATATCCTTTCTCCAAGGAGCCAAACAGAACCCATCCTCTGGGCCCAGTGTTAATGCCACCTTCTCCAAGGTGTCTTTGTTGATCCCCTTCCCCCCGCCCCCGCTGGAGGGATGGTATCCTGCCCTAGAGAACTCTACGCCAGGGCCTCTGCTTTCTCTGTTCCGGGGTATCCTCTGGGGCTGTGGCCTTCTCTCTGTTTCTTAGGGCTGACCCTAGTCCACCTCTGGCCTGGCATGGTTCATGCCTGTGGAGAGAGTGCAGGTTGCAGCCTCTGTGACATCCTCAGCCTCTATCCTCCTTGGGGCAAGGCGGGGCCTCCACCATCATGCCATCCTGGCCTGCCAAGCTCTATGCCTGGTGAATCAGCACTTTCCCAGGGCGGGCAGTGGGTTCAGCACTTTTCTGAGCCTTTGGGCAGGGTGTAGGGAGGAAGTCTGGAAGGTCCCTCATGGCAAAGGGGAGCCAGGCAGACAGAGACAGCGTTCCAGGTTTCCAGGGTCTAGACCACCGCCCCCCCCCCCCCCCACGCCTCCCAGAGAGGCTCTTAGTTTAATCACTGCCTTGTCTTCCTCTTCTAAGCAATTGCCCATCCCATGACCTGGCCCCCACCCTGTCCTCTGCAGACTACATCAGGACTTGTTGGACCCAAATCTGGGGGCCTGATGGAGTTCTCTTCTGGCTACACAGAACTTGCCCTGCTTGCCTCCATGTTCTCACCTCCATGCTCTCGCCTTCCTCAGGTTCCCAGGACCATCTCCCTCTCTTGTCCCCTATCTCCTTAAAGGCACCCTACCCTCTGCTGGTCCCTGAGAGGGTGAAATGTTCCTCCCAATGGGAACATTGCATCTTCCCAATCTAGATTCCCTGCCTCAGTGTCCCTGTCTGTGCTCCAGAGTTCTCACAACTGTGCATGCTCCCTGCCTTCTCCAGCAGCTCTTGCTCAGCCACACGCCAGCCCTGCAGGTCTGCAGTCCAGCCTGGGGCCCTGTCCTCTGGTCCTGCTGATTGGGCTCTCGCACATGCCAGCCCGAGCTTTCTTCTCTCAGCCATCACCGCTGTTCCTGCCTTCTGCCTTTCCTGTCCACATCTTCCTCCACACAGTTCCCCTGGAGAGCTTTCAAAAGCACACAGACCTGACTGCCTAGATGTATGCTGCTTGTAATGTGAAGTCCAGTGTCCAGGAGGAGAAGCCAGTCAGGTGCGTATGTGCGTGCGTCGTGTGTGTGTGTGTGTGTGTGTGTCTGTGTGTGTCTGTCTGTCTGTCTGTGTGTGTGTGTGTAGGCAACTCTGTCCTCACGCAGCATCCATTTCCAGTCTGGAAGGTAGAGCTACCTCTAGGACAGTTCTCAGAACTCAGTTAAGATTATCCCCAGAGGGCCTGGAGAGATGGCCTAGCAGTTAAGAGCACCGACTGCTCTTGCAGAGGACCTGGGTTCGATCCCCAGCACCCACATGGTGGCTGAGAACCGTCTTTAACTCCAGTTCCAGGGGAATCCGACGCCCTCTTCTGACCTCTGAGGCATTGCACGACACGGCCGCACAGACCCACATACAGATAGTACATTCATACACATACAAAAATAAATAAAATAAAGAGTATCCTCAGAATGGAAGGTTCTAGAACAAAACTTCTGAAACTGTGGGTCAAAATCCCACATGGGTACTGAACGTGAGGGTTGTGACAAATTTGATAACAGCAAAAGGATTCTGAATGCCCAAAGGCCACCACTTTGATTCTAAGTTAAAAGCATAACGAGTCTGAGGTGTTTCTGGCAGTGCTTCCCGTGTTGCATCTCACGCCTTCACTGTGGTCTTGGTTCTGAACGCACTTTACACGGTGCATGTCCTCACACCGCCTGACACGCCCGAAACATCTCCACCCAGATTCAAACTGGATTTTATGCATTGCATTGTAGACATTAGAGTTTTCTTCTTTTAGAAACATAATGGTTTAATTATAAACATTCCTCAACATATAGCAAATTAGTAATTGTATTTTATTAGAATGTTTGATTTTAAAAATTGCTGTTTGAGTTGCTGACTTGAGTTTCATTAAAAAAAAATTGTTCAGTGAATTTTGGCTTCGGATTACGGCAGAATTTTCAATGTAAAAAATGATCCTAAACATATTTCTGCCATTTTTTTTTACTACATAGTTATGCAATATAGTGTTCTTAGAATGGATGGTTATAGAAATCAAAGTATGGATTAACTCTGAGAGGCTAGGCGTAAAAATGTTGGCACTCCAAGCCTACCATGTGAATTTGGATCCCTGTGACCTGGACAGAAGTTGGACAGGTGGGGCAAACACCTGTAACCCAGTGCACCCAGCGGGAAGTGGGAAACCAAGAAATTTCCAGAAACTTGGGGTCAGCTAGTCTGGTAAACCAGTGGTAAAGAGACCCTGTCTCAAATTAGGTGGAAAGACAAGGTTGTTGTCAAGAAAGTTGTCCTCTGACTTTCATATATACAAGCTCACACACTAATACACACATCACACACACACACACACACACACACACACACCCACACCATGAATCAACTCTAAAAAATGACAAAGAGGTTCTATGTCTTACAGTATCAAATATTCAGCTCAAAATTAATTTTTTCATGTAAGAATAACCTGGTGATTCATCTTATTAGTATGTGAACCTGTTTCATCTGTATTATAACAAATGGTAAAATTATATGTATGTTAAAGAGTTGCTTTAAAATACATTTTATGATTTTTTTTTTTGTCTTTTTGAGACAGGGTCTCCCTGTAGCCCCAGCTGTCCTGGAACTCACTCTGTAGACCAGGCTGACTTTGAACTCACAGAGATCTGTCTGCCTCTGCCTCCCAAGTGCTAGGACTAAAGGCGTGCGCCACCACGCCTTGCTTCATTTTATGATTTTTTTTTATCAGTATTTGAGTGTGTGTGTGTGTGTGTGTGTGTGTGTGTAGTGGGCACGTGCATGTTCATGTGTGAGGGTGGGTGTGAGCATCAGGTGTCCTTTATTGCTCTCTACCTCATTTATCTATTTATTCACTTATATATATATTTGTTTATTTATGAAGACAGGGTCTCTCATTGAGCCCAGAGCTTACTGGCTGGCTAGACTGGCTAGGGTCCCAGTGATGGAGGTGGAGACAAGAGGATCCTGGAGCTCACTGGCCAGTCAACCTACCCTAGTTGCTAAGCTTCAGGCCAGTGAGAGACCCTGTCTCAAAGGAGACAGACAACTCTCCTGAGGATGACTCTAAGGCTGTCCACCCACATGCATGAACACACATACCCACACCTACACCCCCTCGACACAGACAGACACACACAAGAGGGGGTAGTGGGCCGATGAGATGCCTTAACAAGTCAACAGGTAGGGGTAATTCCTGCCAAGCCTGACAACTTGATTTCAAAACCTGGAACCCACATTGTAGAAAGATAGAATCAATTCCTGCAAGCTGTCCTCTAACCTATATGTGTGTCCCATGTCATGTGCACTCTCCCCAGATAAATAAGAGTAAAAATATTTTCAAATGTGGGTGATGTTTACACATCACTTATGCACATCCTCCTGTAGACCACTGATAGGGCCATGCATTTTGCCAACGTGGCGTCAGTGTGGTGGGTAGTTTTTATCAACTTGACATAAATCTAGACCCATAAGAAGAGGGAAGCTCAGTTGAGGAATTGTTTCCATCAGGTTGGCTTGTGGGCGTGTCTGTGGGGCCTTTTCTTGATTGCTAATTGATAATAAGAGTGTCCAGTCCACTGTGGGCCTGGGACAGGCAGAGTGTGCAAGCCAGTAGGCCATGCTCTTCTGCAGTCTGTGCTTCAGCTGCTGGGTTGGGTTCCCACCCTGGCTTCCCTCAATGATACACCACAAGCTCTAAGATGAAATTAACTCTTTTCTCTCCAGGTTGCTTTGGGTCAGTGTTTTTTAATCATAGCAACCTAGAAGCAAACTAGACTAGTCAGTGTTGTGTAATTAATTGTTATACTGTGTATATTAGTTACTTTTCTGTTGCTGTGATGAAACATTGTGACCAAGGCAACTTAGAGAAGGAAGTTTATTTATTTGGCTTATGGTTCCAGAGGAGTCCATCATGGCAGGGAGCACAGCGGCAGAGGTGGGCAGAGCAGAAGTCTGAGTGTCGCATCTTCGATCTGGAACAGGAGGAATAGAGCAAGTGGAAATCCAGCCAGGCTTGTGTGTCCTGTCCCCAGTGACATGCTTCCTCCAACATGGCCAAACCTCCTAAGAGTACTCTCCAAACTGCCACAAACTGGGGACCAAGTATCCAGATTCTTGGAGCCTGTAGGGAACACTCGTTCAAGCCGTTACACTGTTATTCAGGGAATCAGGACAAAGTTTGTTCCTGTTTTACACACATGCAGAAGTTTTTTTTTTTTTTGGTCTTTTTGAGACAGGGTCTCCCTAGAGCTCCGGCTGTCCTGGAACTCATTATGTAGACCAGGCTGGCCTTGAACTCACAAAGATCTGCCTGCCTCTGCCTCCCAGGTGCTAGGTTTCTTTTTTCTTTTTGATGCTAGGGATGGAACCCACTGAGCTCCATTCCAGCCCCGATGCAAGTTAAAATTGTTTTTCAATCTGAAGTTGACTGAGTCCGCAAACGCAGAGACTTTGGGTATAGAGGGTTGACTCAACGTAAGGAAACGTCGCTCCACAAACCACCTCCCAGCTGCCACAGTCTCCTGCCATCAGGAGCTTTAGGCTCCTGCTGCAGAGGAGGGAAAGACCCGTTCAGAACCAGTGGGGCAGAAGGTGAATGGAGGATGGTGGCATACCCATGGAGTCCAGCACTCACGGGGAATCCCAGCACTCGGAGGCTGAGGCAGAACTGGGAGTCTCATACCAGCCTTGGCCACACGGTAAGACTGTCTCAACAAGCCAAGGACTGGGGATGTAACTCAGTGGTAGAGCCTTTGCTTAGATGTGTGTGGCCTTGGGTTTATCTCTAGCAACACACACACACACACACACACACACACCCCTAAAATATTCTTCAAAGACCCCAGTTCTCTGACCTCTGCTGCACTGGGTAAGCCTCAGGGCTCTCCATTTCACAAGCACATCCTCTTTGATGAGCTGTACCTTATCTCTACACCATTGGGAGGTCTATAGGTCTATAGGTAGTTACCATGGAGAACCTGCAGGCCTGAGGGTTGGGTAGGAGAGGAGATCTGTAAGAAACCCCCACCACTCAAAAAGTTAGTCCCTCCTGGTGTCTAACCTCTATCCCATCCTCCATGGGTAAACCTGTTTTTCCTGTCTTGTCCTGGAAGACATGGTGCATTTACTTGTTTGTGGCTTTCCACATCCTCCTTACAGAGACAGAATGGAAATCTTCCATGTGCCTGACTTGTCCTTTGGCAAGGGGTCAGTGCCAAACCAGGCAGGAAGAAACATCCTAACCCTGGCCAGCCAAGGAAAGCCAGGACTCTGGCAAACCTTTCAGAGCTGTGCTGCCATTATACAGGGGCAAACTGAGACCTAGAATGAAAAGAACCTTGCTTTGAGCCAGGTGCCCTCTGACGGGAGGACAGGTCCAGTGGTATTCAGTGTAATGCCTTCTCTAGTCTGTGCATGTCTGTAGGGAGGCAAAGGGGTAGGAAGTGGGATTGCACACCTCTAAGCCTGAGCTGGGGGGATGTGGGAACAGGCCGACTACTGTTCATTAAGAGGGCAGAGCGAGTAGCTTGTCCTTGTGCCTTGAAGTCCAATGTGGAGTCTAAGAGAAAGCATGGCGGAATTCACTTTTCTGAGTATTTTAACCAATGCTCATCAAGCAAACCTGCCTAGTCCAGTTGTACAGCTTGTTTACTGTAAATGGTAAGGGATAACATTCCTCTAATTCAAAGCCACATTCTCAACAGGCTTGTAAGGCTGCCAGGCAGACTGTTCCCGTGTCATGCTTTGACTGTATCTAGCATAAGTGGAGAATTCCGGTGTTCTGGTCCCCACCATGGCTCCCAGTTTGGTCTGCTTTCTGCCTTACCATCCTGCCCACCCTGGCTGCCTCTGGTCTCCTGTGATTGAAATCTCCCTGTCGCTCTCATAGCTGACCTCCCGCCTTTAATTCAATAAGGAATCACAAGCCCTTTTAATTTAGGAAATAAAGGGCTGGCTGCTGAGCTGGCAGCCCCTGATTGACGGGGCTGCGAGCCTAGCCAGGCTGGCCTGGAGAGAGGGGCACAGGCTCGTGACCTCAACTGACTTCCTCTAGGGTAAGGACGCTCCCCAGGGACTGGGGAACAAAGGAAAGCCACCCCCTGAGGACCCCACAGAGGAGGGGGCCAAGGCCTCATGGTGGGAGGTGGCTGCTGGCTAGCCCAGAGACACGGTGGAATGTTGGTTCTCACTATATTCTGGGGACAGTGGGATAGACACCAGGGAGGACTTCCTGACTAGCCACTCCCATCCTTGTTACATGATGTTGGGCTGATATAATGTTCCAAACTACCCTGACAACATGGTAGTTTTTTTCTTTTCCAAGAAAGTAGAAAAGGTACCCCCCAAACCTGCCAAACTTGCCTGGACCTCAGTTTGTCACCTGTACCTGGGACCCGGCTACTGAGCTGTGGTGAGGGTTAAATGAGGTATTGAGAGCTCACAGGTACATGACAACCTCTTATTCAATTGCAGCTGTTCTCTCCCCCCCACACCCCCAAAAGGGTCTCACTATGTAGCTCACGTTAACCTCAAACTTGTGATCGTCCAACTAAGTACAGAGATCACAGGTGTGCCACCATACCTGGTACTAATGTTATTCTTCATGACATTCTATTATTCTGCTAGAGATGCAGCAATCTCCCTCTGTAATTAGAAGTGGTCCAGGGGGCTCAGCCATTGCGAACACTGGCTGCTGTTGTAGAGGATCAGGGTTCATTTCCTAGCATCCACATGGAGATTAACAACCATCCGTAACTCCAGTTCCAGGGGATGTGATGCCCTCTTCTGGTCGCTGTGGGCACTGCACAACACAGGTACACTTACACACATGCAGGCAATACACTCATACACATAAACTAAAAATAATAATAAATGAAATATATAAAAAAGAGCCACTCCACTTTTTGGTCTGGTCTCTTTCCTTCCCTGGAGGTACCCAGAGAGGGTCCCCATAGGACCTCAGTGCAGGAACCTTCCTGCTGATAAGGACAGGGACCCCAGTTAGGCGGTGACCTCATTGGCTCAGGCCCTTGTTTACCATGGGGCTAGAGAGAAGAAAGGAGGCAGAGGGTACTAACTCTACTCAGCTCCACTGGGGCTCCTGTGGTTGTTTCCTTACCTTCATATTGAGTGCTCAGGGTCCCTAGACTGCCAGGTAGTGGTTGGCAACTGTTTAACAAGCAGTTCTTTGGTGGAAAATTCTGTACTTACAGCATTTGCTGATTGCTGCAGTGTAATTACTCCTGCCATGGCTGACTTAAGCTGGCCCCACCTGGAGACAGTGGATGAAATGCCGGGAGAGGTGTTTATAGCTGTCCATGGTGGCCAAGCTGTTCTCATACACCGCAGTCCTCTGGGGCCAGCAGCCAGTGACCATAATGATATGTCATCTATGAGGGTCTCGCCCCTCCATGTCATTCCCGTGCTGGTGTAGGGGCATGGAGAGTTGAGCACTGGCTGGAAAGCTATCTTCTCAGTAGTTCTAGAAATTGATACTCTTTTTATCTCACTTCCTAGGCAAGGAAACCAAGGTACAGGAAAGGTTAAACAACTTGTCTAAGATCTCATAGCAATACGAGGCTGATCTGGAAACTGACCCAGGCCAGCCCAAGGGCAAAGTCTGGGTCCTCTTGAATCTCTGCCTGTCCCATCTGTGAGCTGGCTGAGAGGCAAGACCACCAGGGAGAGTTATAAGGGGACAGTAAACAGAGACCCGCTAGCTGGGAGGATGTAGGCAGCTCTTGGGAGCCAGAGGTCGGGAGATGTCTGGTCTGTACTTCCTAGAGTCTGCTTAAATGAGGGTGATAGAGGGGAGTTATGGGAGGCCAGCTTGGTGTGAAAGTAGTTTTATTTTTTAATATTATTGTGTGTGTGCGTGTGCGTGTGTGTGCGCACATATGCTACAGAGCATGTGTGGAGGTCAGAAGGCAACCTTGGGCATCAGTCCTCATCTTCTGCTTTGTTCGATACAGGGTCTTTTGTCTGCTGTGGTGGATGCCGGGCTAGCTGACCCTTGAGCTTCTGGAAGCAAGCCAGTCATGTGAAACGCTTGGATGAGGCAAGTTCCTTACGGGTGTGGACCTGTGTCTCACAGTCACAGGGACGAGTTAGGAGTGGCCTCTCACTACTGGGCCTTCCCGGGGGCCTCTGGAGGTTCTACTTAATTACTATTTTCATCTCATCTTACAAACAGACACAGAGAAGTTATGCTTTTCCCTCAGTCACTTACCGTCTGTGGCCGTGCTGAGATCTACCCTCAGGCAGCCAGGCCCACACACCTAACAATGGTACTACACACCTGTCCTTGCAGTTGATGTCAGGGGGGTGTCCAAAATGGGAAGGTGTGATAGTTAATAATGATCCTCAGCTTGCTGGGATTTAGAATCACCTAGGAGATACACTTCTGGGCCTGCCTATGAGGGTGTTTCCAGAAAGGTTTAACTGAGGAGGAAAGACCCACTCTGAATGTGGGTGGCACCATCCCACGGGATGGGGTCCCAGAATAAGTAAAAGTCAGAAATCAACAGGAACACCAGCATTCACTGCTGTCTGCTTCTTGACTCCACAGTGTGATGCAATGTACCCAGCTGCCACACGCTCCTGCCGCCATGCCTTCCTGCCATGATGGACTGTGCTCTCTCTCAAACCATGAGCTCAACTAGGCCTTTCTTCTTAAGTTGTTTTTGCCAAGTATTTGGTCACAGCAATGAGAATAGCAGCAGAAAGAAATTCCTAGAAAATAAGTTGTGTGTATTTGATCTCATCCTTACAGGTTTCTGTTCTTTTTTGATTTTTGTTTTGCCGTGTTGAGGAATGAACTCAGGACAGGCAAGGCAGCTATTTCTACCACTGAGCTGCATGCCAAGTCCTCTTTCTTTTTGAAAATGTCTATCTTATATGAAGTGGATATGTAATGTGTGTGTGTGTATGTGTGTGTGTGTGTGTGTGTGTGTGTGTGTGAGAGAGAGAGAGAGAGAGAGAGAGAGAGAGAGAGAGAGAGAGAGAGGTCTATGTGTTCATGGATACATCTGTGGAATCCAGAGGTTGACACCCGACATCTTTTTCAATCATTCTCCATGTTATTGTTTTTGAGACAGGGTCTCTTACTGGACCTGAAGCTCAGTCTCAGCTAGACTGGCTGGCCGTCTATCGCCAGGGGTCCACCAGTCTCTCTTCCACCCAGTGACAGGGTTACAGACATGCACTGCCATGCCTGGATTTTTTTTTTTTTTTTTTTTTTGTGGAGGCTGAGGATCTCATGTTTGGACAGTTAGCATTTATTTCACCCACAGAACTGTCTCCTCAGCCCCTGTTCAATGGTTTTCAGTGACATGTGCAGCAGTACAAACACTGGCACAGTCCACTCAGATCCTCTCCCTCCCCACAGAGAAATCCCTCCTGTGTATCTGAGCCAGTCTCACTTCCTTCCCCACTTCTCAGGCCTCTGTAAACCTGCTTTATGTGTCTACAGATTACCCATCCTAGATAATTCATGTAACTGAGACCTCAAAATCTCTAGTAATTTGTGACTGATTTCTTTAACTTACCATGATGCTTTTGAGGATCACCCCTATTGTTTAGGGCTGAATAGTATTTTGTTGTGGGCACCCCACATTGTGTTGATCTAAAGATCCATTGATGTTATTTATGTCAGGTTTTATATGGACTGGTTTGTTTGTGTGTATGTGCATGCATGCATGTGTGCAGATGTGTTCCAGGGCATGCATGTGGAGCTCAGACGACAACTTTTGGGAGTTAGTTTTCTTCTTCCAACATTGGGGTTGGGGACCGAACTCAAGCCATCAGGTTTGGTGGGAAGCTTCTTTACCTTACTGGCCCCTTATGTTAACTTTTGAAGAAATTGCTGAAGTGTCTTCTACAGGACCTATGCCATTTTACATCACTCCCACCAGCAGGGCATGAGGGTTCCTACTTCTCTGTATCCTCAGAATTTGTCCTTGTTTGTCCTTGGTGCCAATGGTTCTAGTGAATGTGAATTTCTTTTTATTTTCTTTTTACTGGAGCAGGAGAGCTGGCTCAGTGGTTAAGAGCTCTGGCTGCTCTTGCAGGGGACCCCAGTTCAAATCCCAGCACCCATCTGGTGGCTAACTATCCTTAACTCCAGTTCCAGGGGATCCAATGCCTTCTTCTGACTCCATGGGCACTGCGTGACATGGGTGCATTTACATACATGCAGGCAAAACACATAAAAATAAATAAATCCAATTTTTAAAGATTTATTTCTTTATTAATTTTTTGGATTTATTTCATGTGTGTGAGTGTTTTACCTGCATGCACGTAAGCACAGCACGTGTGTACAATGGCAGTGGAGGCCAACGTCTGATCGCCTGGACCAGAGCTGCAGATGGTGGTTGGCCGTGGGCGCTGGGAACCAGTGCCCCTAACCACTGAGCAATCTCTCCAACCCCATATTTCCTTTATTCTTAATTATGTGTGTGTTGGTATGTGTCTATGTACAGATATGAATGCAATGCCTGAGGAGGCCAGAAGAGGATCTTAAATTCCCATGGAGCCAGTTACAGGCAGTTGTGAGGCACCTGACCTAGGTGATAGGAACCAAACTCAACCATTTCTTGAGCCCATGGAATACAAGTGTTGATACGCACTTCTCTGACCACTGATCTGCATCTCATGTTAGCATAAAGCTGCTCATTCTTCCATGATCCTTCTATGAGACTGATGTGTTGTTTCTACCTTTACTTTCATTTTTTGTCATTTGTGTCTCTTTCTTTTCTTTCTTTCTTTCTTTCTTTCTTTCTTTCTTTCTTTCTTTCTTTCTTTCTTTCTTTCTTTCTTTCTTTCTTTCTTTCGTTCTTTCTTTCTTTCTCTTTCTTTCTTTCTCTTTCTTTCTCTTTCTTTCTCTCTCTCTCTCTTTCTGTCTTTCTTTCTTTCTTTCTTTCTTTCTTTCTTCTTTCTTTTTCTAGATTAGTCTAAGTTAAAGCTTCTTAAACAGAATCATGACCCCATGTGAAGTCACATAACTGCATGTTGTGGGCAGAGGGTTACAAAAGTTGGTCAGCAGGAAGAGTTTTCTACAATGACCAAAACTTTATTAGAAGCTAAATGTGCATCGACTCAGAGGTGTTTTGTGACTTCACTGCAGGAGTGGTTCTGAACATACTTGTGGGAAGATCCAGTTTGAAATGTGGCTAGCTCTCAGCTAGCACTCCTCAGGGCACCGCGTGGCAGAGGGTCTGACCCCACCCCAAGGAGGAGCAAGCAACGTGGCCTAGGTGTATGATGCTGGGTGGGGCAACAGTGTGCAGTGGCGCGGAGTTGGGAGACTTATGATTGGTCCTGGGAACTGACGTCATTTAGTTTATAAAAGCAGGCTGTAAGCCTGGCGTGGTAGTGTGAGCCTTTAATTCTAGCACTCGGGAGGCAGAGGCAGGCGGATCATTGTGAGTTCAAGGTCAGCCAGGTCTACAGAGTGAGTTCCAAGACAGCTGGGGCTACGGGGAGACCCTGTCTCAAAAAGACCAAAAAAAAAAAAAAAATTAAAAAAATATATAAATAAAAGCAGGAATAAATTTGTAGCAAGGAATAAATTTGAATTTCATAGTAACGTCATCATGGAATTCCCGGCCGTTATTTTTTATTAATTATTGCGCACATACAGGCTAAGATAGGCCTGCATTTCATTCGGGTGGCCAGTGGGTTGGAAAAAGGTTCCCTTTGTGGACCACCAATCTGGGTAGCTGGTGTTGTGAGTGGACATAGGCCTACAGCCATCAGCCTGAAATTCCTGTCCAGGGTTCAGCAGTCTCTGAGCAGGTGGGAACTCACGGCCAAGAGTGGAACACGTGTCTTGTGGGTCCAGGCTAAGGGCCTGAGTTGGAAGTACCACTCAGGCTGGGCTATGGGAAGTAGCCAGCTGGCCTCTGTGCAGAGGGGTCAGCTCCCCACAGTGTCCACAAAGCAGGCACCGTGTTCTCATTCCCCTTAGCAGGGCCACATGGTCCCTGTTCGCCATAAAAAGAAGCTTCCTACACACACTGAGTATTTTGTATATGTTGTCACATCAAAGAATCCAAACAAATACTACCTGAAACATCACAGCTCAAGTTTGAGATGATTATATGTTACAAGTTGCAGTATTTTTAGTGTACATAAACATTTTCTTCCTTTATAGAAACATAATAGTTAAGTGATAGAAACAAAACTTTAAATATTTTCCTATACTCATCCTCGGTCCATAAGTATCAGATTAGTACATTTTTGGAGTTTGATGTTAAAAATGACTGACAATACAGAAAATTAACACTGCTGCTGGTTGCTCACCAGAGCTAGATGGTAAGAATCTAATGCTGAAGATGACACATGTTCTGGTTACAGGACATAGAGAAACCAGGCTGGTAACTGAGATGAACCCCCCCCCCCACTGTTTGGACCATGTAGTGCTGGAAGGTGTTCTGAAAGCTGCTGGGAATTGTCATCAATAGTCTTACTGAGCTGTAGACACCAGGTGCTGTGCTACTGACCTTCCAAGCTAGACGTGCCCACTGTAGTAGCAGCAACATGACTGTCATGGGGGTTAACCAAGCACCTTATGATTTGATTTGAGGCCTTCTCCATAGGAGGGAATTCATGTTTGGTACTGTAAACCTCGTCAAAAGTTCATGGCTGGGGGTCTCATAAGCCTAGTGGGGAATCCACTACTGTTGCTTTGTTAAGTGGATGTGATGTATCCGTCAAATCCTCTTAAATAATTGTGTTTAAGCCCATAGATTACTGCTACTGTCAGCTTTGGTCAGAGAAGCTTCTTAGTGCAGTGAGCACCAGTGACTGCAGACTCAAAACTGGTGAAAGTATTGAGAAAACATGACTGCTGAGTGCTCAGCTCTAGATGGGACACCTTTATCACACCCTCCAAGGCTCAGGGAACACCATGGAAGATGGAATGGAAAGAATGTAAGATCAGAGGATGGGGTGGAGTGTTGTGGAACACTATTCTAGGAATGACATGCCTGTTGCACTCATGAACTCAGCATCTGTAATTAGTTCCCTAAGGGCAGCACAAAATTGGGCCCATCAATGTCATTGAATTTATATACAGCTAATGGTTGTTGGGGGATGAAGAGACATTTTCTTTTCCTTTTTTTAAATTTATTTTTATTATGTGTATGAATGTACTGTCTGCATGTAGGTCTGTACACTCGTGTTGTGCAATGCCGCGGAGCTCAGAAGAGGGTGTCGGAGTCCCCTGGAACTGGAGTTACAGACGGTTTTCAGCCGCCATGTGGGTGCTGGGGATCAAACCCGGGTCCTCTACAAGAGCAGTCGGCGCTCTTATCCACTAGGCCATTTCTCCAGCCCATTTTATTTTCTTTAATGATGTAGCTACCAGTAAGGTGTCCATGTGTCTATAAATAACCCCTCGCCCATGCTCCTATAACCAACCTTGAAACAAATTGGAACATACAGACACAGACACAGACACACAGACACAGACACAGACACACACACACACACACACACACACACACACACACACACGAGAGTAAAAGGGGGATTAGTTGATTAGTTGGGAAGAACAACTCTGGGGCTACAGGGAGACCCTGTCTCAAAAAGACAAAAAAAAAAAAAATTAAAAAAGAGAAAACATGCCAAAAAAGTATTTGAAATTTCTTTGTTTATATTTTATGTGCAGGAGTGTAATTGCCTGCATGTATGTAAGTGCACCCATGTCATACAATGCCCATAGAGGACAGAGGAGGGCATCTGATCCCCTGAAATTGGAGTTACAGACAGCCGTTAGCTGCCATGTGAGTGCTGCATTCAAACTTGGGTCTCCTGCAAAAACACCACTTCTCTTAGCTACTGAGCCATCTCTCCAGCCCAAATTTAAAAGTATTGAGAACTGATGAACTCCAAAAACACCTACCTATCAAAATAGAAATGCTTAAGATGATTTCAAAAATTATTGGAAATTCTGTCCTAATCCCTAAACCAAAATTTATCGAATAATTATTTTTGGAACTCAAGTCAGTAACTCAACTGTTTTAAAAAAATGTTTTTAGGGCAAGCTAAAACAGATAAAAGTACTTGCTTCCAAATCTGATGAGCTGAGTTCAATCCCTGGATCCCACAATGTAGAAAGACAGAACTGATTCTCTAAAGTTGTCCTCTGACTTCCACACTCCTACTATGTGCCCCCCCCAATACACACACACATGCAATAAGTAAATAAGTATAATTAAAAAAACTTTTTAGGTCTTTTTGAGACAGGGTCTCCCAGTAGCCCCAGCTGTCCTAGAACTCACTCTGTAGGCCAGGTTGGCCTTGAACTCACAAAGATCCTGCCTGCCTCCTGAGTGCTAGGATTAAAGGCATGTGCCACCACGCCCGGCTAAAATGTTTTATTAGTGTATACTTGTTATACATGATAAGAGGTTTCCTTATCACATTCTCATACTCCTGTATAATGTATTTTGATCATAATCATCTTCTTTTTTTTTTTTTTGGTCTTTTCGAGACAGGGTCTCCCTGTAGCTCCAGCTGGCCTGGAACTCACTCTGTAGACCAGACTGGCCTTGAACTCACAAAGATCCGCCTGCCTCTGCCTCCCAAATGCTAGGATTAAAGGCGCGCGCCACCATGCCTGGCCCATAATCATCTTCTTACCCTCTCTCGTCTCCCTACCACTTGTACTGATCCTCTGTCCTGGAACTCACTCTGTAGACCAGGCTGGCCTTGAACTCACAAAGATCCGCCTGCCTCTGCCTCCCAAGTGCTAGGATTAAAGGCGTGTGCCACCACACCTGGCCCATTTTTTTAAATTTTTATTTATTTTGTATGTGTATGAATGTACTGTCTGCATGTAGGTTTGTGCACCCATGTTGTGCAATGCCGCAGAGGTCAGAAGAGGGTATTGGGTTCTCCCGGAACTGGAGTTAAAGATGGTTCTCAGCCACCATGGGGTGCTGGGGATCGAACCTGGGTCCTCTGCAAGAGCAGTTGGCGTTCTTAATTGCTAGGCCATCTCTCCAGCCTCTTAAATACTTTTAATTTGCCTCATGACTTTTTTTTTCTGACTCACAAGTTATTCAGAAATGTGCTTTTTCCAAATATTTGTGAATTTCCTAAATATCCTTTGTTAATTTCTAATTTAATTCTGTTGTTGAACATACGTGGTATGATTTTCATATTTTTCAATTTATTGACACTTGTTTTATGACTTAGCATATGCTCTATCCTAAAGAACATTTGTTGTGTTCTGGAAAAGAACGTCTATTCCTGCTCTGTGTGTGTGTGTGTGTGTGTGTGTGTGTGTGTGTGTGTGTGTAGCTCTATAGATGACAGATTAAGCCAGCTAATAGTGTTGTTTAGGACTTGTATAAACTTACTGATTTTCCATCTACTTGTTCTAGATCTACGGAGAATGGGATATTGATATCAACAATGGTTGCCAAATTATTCTTTCTTTGAGTCTGTCAATGTTTGTTTCATGTTTTGGGGCTTCTAGTTTTCAGTACCTATATATTTAATTATTACATATTTCTGTCGAAGTGGTTGTTTTATCATTGTAAGTATCTCTGAGTCATATAATTTTTTTCATCTTAGGGTCTATTTTGTCTGATAAGAGTAAAGCCGCTGCGGCTTTCACCTGGCGATTATCCACCTATTACATATCTTTCCTTTTTACTTTCAACCTGTTTGTGTCTTTAGCTCTAAAGACATCACACATTACTTTTATTTTAATCCAATCTGAATAATTCTAATTTTTGAGTCAGAGTCTCACTATGTATCACCATCTAGTCTTAAAGGCACAGCCTTCCTGCCTTAATTGGGGTTACAGCATATTTTTACTTTCTTTTTTCATTTATTTTATTTGTGTGTGTGTGTGTGTGTGTGTGTGTGTGTGTTGCATGCCATAGCATATGTGTGGAGGCCAGAGGACAAATCTGGGAGACAGTTCTCTCCTTCCACCATGTATGTCCTGGGAACCAAGCTCAGGTCATCAGGCTTGGTGGCACACAACTTTACCTGATGAGCCATCTTTCCTGCCCTAACATTTCGATTGGACTGTTTAAGTCATTCGCATTTAGCATAATTATTAATACATTGGATCTATCTCTGACTTGGTTATTTAAGAGTGTGTCTGATATTCTCCCCGCCCCACCCCAGTTCTTCCCTTGTGACCTTCTTTATGTTAAACCTTTTCCTTTTTAATTTTATTTTTGTTTTTTTTTGAGACAGGGTCTCTCTTTAGTCCCAGCTGGCCTGGAGCTCACTATGTAGACCAGGTTGGCCTTGACCTCAGACCTCACAGAGATCCTCCTGCCTCTGCCTCCCGAGTGCTGGGATTAAAGGCGTGCACCACCACACCCAGATTTTTTCTTTTTGTCAAACATTTTTCTAAGGTACCATTTAATCAACTTCATTGGTTTTTGATCATATATTTGAGTTATTCCTTAGTTCTTATTCTAAGAATTACAATATCACTATAATGTCCATCATCTATTTCATACTAGTACTGACTCAATTCTATAAATTACAGAAGCATCAAGATAGCTCCATCCCCTCTCCTATCTACTGTAACACTGTTGCCATGTATGTTACATGTGTATGTTATAAACCGAGCAACAGGGTTGAAGTTTTTTTTTTTCCTTTTATACTACCTTATATCTTCTAAAGAATTTTTCAAAAAGGAGAAAATACAGCTGAGCATGGTGGCGCACATCTTTAATCCTAGCACTTGGGAGGCAGAGGCAGGCAGATCCTTGTGGGTTCAAGACCAGCCTGGTCTACAAAGTGAGTTTCAGGACACCTGGGACTTCAGGGAGACCCTGTCTCAAAAAGACTAAAAAAAGGAGAAAATATATTTATAGAATATTTTATATTAATCAACTTATTTATCATTGATGATGGTCTTCATTTTCTCTTTAGATTTGATTTAGATTTCTGGTATGTTTCCTTGTTTCAATCTTATTCTTATTCTGTCATTATTTTGTCACATATGTTATAAACCTTATGATAGATTTTTACAAGTTTTATAATTATTACTTTATGTAGTTATCTTTATTTATTTATTTATTTATTTATTTTTATTTTTTGTCTTTTTGAGACAGGGTCTCCCTGTAGCCCCAGCTGTCCTGGAACTCACTCTGTAGACCAGGCTGGCCTTGAACTCACAAAGATCCGCCTGCCTCTGCCTCCCAAGTGCTAGGATTAAAGGCATGAGCCACCACGCCCGGCATTTAAAATCAGTTAATAAGGACGTCTGATTTGATTTGTGTATATGTATCTTGTGTGTGTGTGTGTGTGTGTGTGTGTGTGTATGTGTGTGTGTATGCACAAAATGGGTGTGTGTGCCTATGGATCCCCTGGAGCTGGAGTATAGGCAGTATGAGCTGGCTGATGTGGGTGCTGGGAACCAACTCAAGTCCTCTGTCAGAACAGCAAGTGTTCTTAACCCCTGAACCATCTCTCCAGCGCCAGTCTTTACCTCTTCATGTGGACCCGGTCAGATATTACTCTCCAGTACTGTTTCCTTACATCCCAGAGAACTTCTTTAGTTTTCCTGCAAGGCAGACCTGCTAACAACAAATTCTCTCTTTGTACCTAAGAACACCTTTATTTCAGTTTCATTATCCAAAGATACATTTATTGGATATGAACCAGTCTGTTTTTCTTTCAGTACCTTGAATATACTAGTCCATTTCTACTTCCTGATAGGCTCCATTGTTTCTGATGAAAAAGCAGTTGTTTGTTATACTGTAGTTTGTTATACTGTTTGTTATACTGTAGTTTGTTATATAGTAGTTCTCTCACTCCTTCTCACATGCTAGGCAAGCGCCCTACTGCTGAACTATATCCATACCCTCTTCAAAGTTTTCATTTTGAGATAGAGTCTCTGCTAAATAAACTAGGCTGGCTTTGAACTCCCTGTACAGCCCAGGCAGACTTTCTGCCTGTCTTCCAAGTAGTTGTGTTTACACGCGGGCACCACTAGGCCCAGCTACAATTTCCTTGTATGAATGCATTGTTTTTCTCTTGCTTTCGAATTTTTTTCTGTCTTTGTATTTCAACAGTTTTACTATGCTACCTACTTGGACATTACTTGGATCTATAAATTCCCCATCAAGTTTGGGAACATTTTGGCAATTATTTCTTCAAACACTTTCTTTTCCTGTGACTTTCTTTCCTTTTCCAGAAACTTCTTATTAAGTATATGTTTGCATGTTGGTAGTGTCAACTGATCTCTGAGGTGCTGTTGTCTGTCCTTGTTTTTTCTTTCTGTTTTTCGGTCAACTGGTCGTTTTTTATTCTTCTAGCTCAAAGATGATGTTAGAACTCTCAAAGGAATTTTTATTGTAGTTATTATATATCTCAAGTTCAAAATTTCCAGCTTTAAAAAAATACAGTTACTGTTTCTCTACTGATATTCTTAGTTTGATGAGTATATTTTAAAAATTCTTTATGTATGACTTCTGATAGTTCTCTGATGACATATGTAAGGTGGTGTAAGTGGCACATGCCTGTAACCTAGCCCTTGGGAGGCTGAGGAGAAGGATTGTGAGCTCGAGGACATCCTGGGCCATATAGGTAGTTCCAGGTTATCGGAGAGTATGTGGAGAGACCCTGCATCAGGAAAAAAAAAAAAGCAAAAAGAAACCATCTATAATAATTGCTTTGAAGTCTTTTTTTTGCCAACTGCAGCCTGGGCACCTCAGAAATAGTTTCTACCAAAGACTTTTCTGAATGAATCATGCTTCCTTTTTATTTGCATATCCTGAGAGTTTTGTTGAAAACTGGATATTTTAGGTAATTTGCAGGTACTCTGAAATCTGATTCATTACCATGGACTACCACTCCAGAGGGCTAGTGTCATGGAGTTTAGGGGGTACCAGTTGAGGGGGCCATCTGCCTGGTGATTTGCCTAGGCTAATTCAGTAACACTCTGTCTTCCTCATGGAAAGAGGCTGCCTACGTCTATGTTTAATTTCTTTGTTTTGAAATCTTGGGTTTTGAAATTTTGTGTGTGCGTGCGTGTGTGTGTGTGTGTGTGTGTGTGTGTGTGTCTGCTTGTTGGTATATGCACCATGTGTGTGCAAGTGCCTGTGGAGGCCAGAAGAGGGTGTTAAATCCCTTGGGAGCTGGAGTCACAGACAGTTGTGAGTCTCCCATCGAGGGTGTTGAGAACCAAACCCTAGTCTTCTTCAAGAGCAGCAGGTGCTCTCAACCACTGAGCCGCTGCCCCAGCCACCCGAAATCTTGTTTTTATTCTTCAGCCTGGCTTTCTGGAAACCACCCTGGAACTGCAGAGCTTACCAATCAACTGATGACTAGTTAAATCCCTTGATCCCATAAGGCCTCCACCCTCTGCCTGGGGATATGTGAGTGGGTTGGAGACTCCAAGTGGATTATGGTACATCCTGGCCCATTACATTCTGTGTGCTCAGCAGGTATGAGTGTCTAGAAAGGCTGTTTCTGGACTCCCCAAGGATGCATGCTACCTTGTATGCCCAGAGGATATATAGGAGGTTATCCCCTCCCATCATGAATTTCTTGTTCCCTCTTAAATGTCTAGCTAGTCTGATTATCTTCATTTCCTCTAACTAGTAGCATGCCTCCAGCCTGCCACAGCATTCACTGTGATTCACTGAAGACACATTAAGATTGTGTTTAAATACCCCTTTTTTTTGGGGGGGGGGATCTTTTCCAGACAGGGTCTCCCTGTAGTCCCAGCTGTCCTGGAACTCACTCTGTAGACCAGGCTGGCCTTGAATTCACAAAGATCCGCCTGCCTCTGCCTCCCAAGTGCTAGGATTAAAGGAGTGTGCCACCACGCCCGGCTAAATACCCCGTTTTTAATGTCTCTAGTGCTCTGAAAGCTAAAAATAATGACCAAGCGTGGCTTTTGGCACCTCTTAGATGGGGCTAGTGTGTGTGTGTGTGTGTGTGTGTGTGTGTGTGGCTTGAGAAGAGCTGGTACAGCCACGGCATTCTCTAGAAGGCCCCTCCGAGGCAAGCAATGGTCATCCAAGGTGGCTGCACTTGCCTCCTAGGGTCATTGAGCCTTGCCTGTCTTGGCTGGGGCTCTATCCCTCAGGGATCTTGGCCTGGTGGCTCAGTCAGCAGGGCTGGTGCCCTCTACACTGGCTTCCAGTCACTGGAAGCCTGCCAGGCCCTCAGGAGGAAGGTCTGTCAGAGCCAAGACGGTGATCAATCCCCTCCAGACAGAGCTGCCAGCAGTAGGGTCACCTGGCCCCTCATCCAGAAGCCCAGGCTGGACAGGACTGAGGCCAGGGCTTTCCTTGGACCCTGAACTCCTTCCTTACTTAGAAGACAAGTCAAAGGGCAGCTTCCACCCTAGGTCCAGGTCTGTCCTTGGAGTGGGCACACAGAAACCTGTGCCTATCACTGAAGGTCAGTATGATCCTTGAGCTCTGGGGTGGGGGTGGGGGCAGACAGAACCAGGCTGACAGTCACGTATGCTGATGTCACTGGGCACTCTGCCTCCCTGAGGTATCACTTTCCCTAGGACCAAGACTGCAGCTGAATTCAGGAGGGGCAGTCATGCCCCACCCTGGGCCTGTCTCCTCGGGCTCCACACTGCACCACCTCTGGGGTTACCAAGGTCAAGTGGGACATACCCCTACTGCCCGGTGCCAGCTCTGCCCTGATGTGGAGAAGCAGCCAGGGGAGCCAGGGGGAAGAATGGCAGGGACAAGTGTGCAGGGGCTGGGAGGCCAAGGCCACGGCTTGAGAAGGTATCCAGGAGCCTACGTGGGGCTGCCAGGTGTCCCAGAGCATATGTGGGGCTGCCAGGCTCTGAGCTTATCTGGGTTTAAAGGTAGCTAAGCGGGCCTACACTTGAGGATGCCTGGTCTGAAAGAGGACGCCAGAGAACTTAGCCTCAGGGAGTTTCCAGTTGGATGGGGAAGCCTGCCCTGACCCCATGCCCCCCTTTGGCCCACTTTGACATAGGCATAGTTGTTAGCTCTGGAGTAAGTGGGAAATGGTAGAGCTCAAAGTCCCTCTGCACCCCACCCCATGAAGTTCTCAGGTCACCCCAGAATGCATCCTGTGCACATCTCCTCCTTAGACACTATGAAGACCTGGTAGTGCCCTGCATGTGCCTCCCTGCTCCCACAGTGGAGCAAGAGCCAGCCAAGTGCAGACAGACAGTGGCGTCCCAGTGTCTGAGCTGGTCCTCGGGGCTGGGTCCAGCAGAGGGAGCTGCCAGCCAGCGGGAGCTGAGGAGAGCTGTCCCTGACCCCTAAGGTGGCCTTGAGGAGCTCACACACAGAGGGTGTGGAAGGTACCCCAGGGCTGCTTCAGCCCACCCTGTCACTCCATGCTGTCCCCTCGGGGGTCCTTCTGAAGAATCCAGCTCTACTGCCTAGTCTTTCTCAATATTTCTAGGATAGACAGAAATACAAGGGGCAGAGAGCTGGGTGTAATTCTGCTGCCTTGCTTTCCATTCTGTAGCAGGCAAGTTATGGAAACTCTCAGGGCCTCAGTTTTACCATCTGTAAAATGGGGTTTTGTGAAGGGTTAGCAATGGACTTTGCCTGGCACACAGTGGGTCTCCATGTAGGGTATGTTGTCTTTTCCCTACTGCATTCCTCCCGTGTCAGTGGGGGCCTCTCCTGAGCCAAGCTTGAGAGGTTTGGGTGGAACAACTTGAGCAGCATTGGCTAGGGCAGGCTTTCTGCCCCATCAGCCCCTGACACACACACAACACACACACACACACACACACACACACACACACACAGAGGCAAGATAGGATGGGAAGGAGGTGACAGAGGGGCTGTGACCATGGCCACGGCCCACCCCCGTAAGCCTTGCCTTAAGCCCTTCCACTCACACATTCTGGCTACAGGTCAGGTCTCAGTAGGACTTACTGGCTTCTGCCCCCTCCCCAACCCCATCAGCGAAGTCCCCTTAGAGCAGGAAATTTCTGAATGTCTCCTCCCTTTCTTATTCAGCACATGTATTGAGACTTGACAACAGTTCATGACCAATGCAGCTGGCACGCAATAGTAGAAGGCAAAAAATATTAAATAAAATAAGCATGTTAGATGGGTACCTGCTTACCATGTGTGAAGGAATGTGCAGAGGCCCTGGGTTCAATTCCAAGCACTGGGGAAAAAAGGAAAGGAAAAATAAATATTACAGAGAAAAACAAATTAAAGAGCAGGGTACAGAAGTAACGGGTGGAGGGAATGGCCTGGTTTTAAACAGGGAAGTCAGGGGACATGAGAAGACCACATGAACACATACAGGCAGTTGTACATGCAGAGGCTGGGAGAGGAAGGGGCATCACAGGATGCCATTTGGAAAGGCCCCGTGGTGCCTACTGCTGCTGGCTTGTTTGGGGGGGCGGGCAGTGGGAAGATGAGTGGAGAGGCGGGAGGGAGAGTAGAGGTAAGTGAGGTCAGAGAGGAGGGAGACCACTGTCAGCCCCTGGTCCTCAGAGCAGACTCGGACATTGGGGAAGTGCAGGAAGATGGAAGCCTCCTGATAGCAATAAGCAATGCCCCCCAGCTTGAAAGAGACGAACCCAAAGCTTCAGAGCTGGGCACTAGAGACACCTCTCTGCTTGACCCGAGGCTCTGCCCAATGGGGACTCTCACCAGCTGGTGGTGCTGCTGTCCCACAATGGTCTTAGGGGAGGTGGGGGCTGCTCCCCCAAAGGCCTGGGCGTCCTGTAGAATTGGCATAGTAAGTGCCTTGACAGATTGACAGTGAGGCAGGAAGAAGGGAATAAGGGAAGAAGGGAAGGAAAGAGGAAGAGAAGGAGGAAGAGAGAGAGAGGGGGGAGAGAAGCAGGGAGACGGGGAGGGAAGAGGAAGAAGCCTCAAAGGAAGGAAAGGAGGAAGGAGGGAAGAGGAGAGGAGTAAGTACTGTAAGCAGACCTTGGTCCTCAGTGCTCCATAGCACCAAAAACCAGGCTGGACGGTTTTGAAAGCTAACAGGAAAGCTAGCAAGAACCACCTTATCCTTTCTGTAGGAGGGGCCTCTGTCAGCTCCTGGGTGGAGCTGACAGAGTGACATTTCTGTGACTGGAGCCATGTAATCCCCTGTCCCCAGCACAGCTCCTCAGATATCCAACACCTTCTGAAACTGCAGTTGCCTGTCAGGACCCCACATTGTTCCCTGAGCCCCATCTGAAGCTCCCCACTACCCACTCTGCAGGGCGATGGTCTGGTGGACCTCAACTAAATGACCCCAGCTTTCGCCAGTTCCGAAGATGGCTGTTCTGGGTAGTAAGGGACCTGGCCTGGAGTACAGTCACAATGCTGATGACCACAGCTACTGTGGTGACTCAGTCTACATGCCAGGCTCTGTCACAGCCACTCCATGGGCACAATCCTATTTGATCTCAGAGGCCTCCCTGAGCCAGCTGAGGGGATGAGGGCTTTGGCGATCGCGGGACATACAAGGGTCCTTCCCTGGCCTTCCTGCTGCTCCCCACCCCTGCGCAGCCTGGCACCCCTATCTCCTGTGAGACCCAAGCTATGTGGTTCAAATTGCAGTCCTGCTCTGAAGAGAAAGTCTGAGGGTGCTGGGTTGAGGGGGCAGGGAGCAGGGGCAGAAGACTGCCCTAGCTGTGGTGGCTGCCGGGGCTCCAGCAGGCCCCAGGGTGTGCTGCTCCTCCTTATCTGTGGACTAGCAGGATACAGGGGATAGGTATGGGGGGCAGGGTCACGCATGGCTGTCCACTCAAGCTGAGAATATGTCTCCTGCTTGCAGAAAACAGACATCTGGGGATCTGTATGTATAGAGGAAGACTTTTGGATATCCGGGATCTTGTGACCTGAGCCTGGGAGAAGTACTAATAGCAGAGCCCTGTGTGCAGCCAGTCCAGCCTGGCCCAGGCCTCAGCTCTGCTCTCTGGCCTAGTGTAGCAGCCTACCTACCTGACCAGCTCCTAGGAGGAAGTGGGCCATGCCAACCCACCCCCTTGCAGTCTCCTCTCTGCTGTTCTTTCATACAACAAGACCTGCCACTCAGCTACCCTGGGGCTGGATGGCACGTACTTTCCTCTGCCTGAGAACAAGACGTCCTGTGAGCAGGGACAAACCTTCCTCTTGACTTCTAACCCGTCCCGTAGCTGTCTGACTCCCCTGAGGAAGAGCCATGCCTGAAGGGCAGCTGGGGGCTGATATAGGACTAGTTCCTCCTACTGTTAGAATATTGTAGGGAAACTGGATCCCATGACAAGAGCTGAAACATCTCCCTGGTGACAGGTGATGAACGAACACGGACACCTGCAATTCTCCATGGCCTTAGGCCCATGTGTCCCTTGAGATTTTTATCAATGGATTGACAGTGGTTTGAATGGAGAGGTAAGTCCCTGCCCCCAGTTGGAGGTGACCCACGGCTGACTGGAATAGACTCACGAGCACAATGAACATTCCAAATGAGTCCAGAAGTGTCTGGAACAGTGTGCAAAAGCGACAGAAGGAGCAACAATGCCACTAAGGAGGAGCCCTACTCCTAGGTGACAAGAAAAGGAAAAAGGTACTGAGCATTGGGTCTAGGGCAGTGCTGGCTTATGGGAAAAAGAAGTCCTATGAACATCTGGAAGCAACCTGAAGGGACACCTGTAGGAGATGGGTTAAATATTTGGGGCAAATCCTCACGACGGAAGGCCATGGGGCTGATACAATGAATGAGGCTGGTGAGAATAATTACCTTGATACCTGTTTAAGTAACAAAACAGGTTGTGTGAGAGAGCGACAGCATGGATCTACTTCTTTTGGCTCAATCAAATTATCTATCTATCTATCTATCTATCTTTATATCTATATCTATATCTATACCTATATCTGTCTATATCTATCTATCTATCTAATCCATCTCTATATCTCTATCTATCTATATCTATACCTATATCTATCTATCTCTATCTATCTCTATCTAATCTCTATGTATATCTCTATCTATCTATCTATATCTATCTCCAGATAGACACCCTAGAGACACAGGCACTGCTTGGGTTGTGTTTTACATGGTACCTCTTTGAGCCATATAGATGTGTGTGTGTGTGTGTGTGTGTGTGTGTGTGTGTGTATGTGTGTATAGTAGCCTGTATTACAGTTCTAGTGAAAAAGACCTGGAAATTTGGCTGAACAGTGAGAGTTAATTTTTTTTTTTAATGACCACAGGGGCTAGAGAGATGGCCCAGAAGTTAAGAGTGCTGGCTTGTCTTGCAGAGGGCCCAGGTTTGGTTCCCAGCACCCACATGGCAGCTAACAACCATCTGTAACTCCAGTTTCAGGGGATCTGACACCCTCTTCTGACCTCCTCAGGCATTGTACCACACCGGTGCACTTACATACAGGCAGGCAATACACTCATACACATGAAATAAAAATAAAATATTGTTTAAAAATGATTCTGGTATGAGGTTGTACTAGGATCATAAGCTTCTGGTAGAAGGAGGTGCATGTCTTAACATATGCTGAGCTGGGCAGGTGGTGCCCAGACAAGGGAAGCCACATTTGGAAAGAAACTCTGTCAGCTGGATCCAACTTTGGGGGGTGACTTGGCTAGAATGGAGGGGGTATGAGGGAAAGAACCTAGACAAACATGGAGGAGGTCTGGAGAGCCAACATGAGGTGCCTGGGCCATGTGAGATGGAAGAAGAACATTCTTGTCTTTTATTTACTAAAAGCCTGGCATGGTGAAGGAGCAGGGACCTGGTTATTTTATTTCCTCTTAAGGACAGAGCTTGGGTCAATGGTTTGGAAGGCACAGGAGGTGAGTTTTGGCTGAGAATGACCTTTTTAACTGAATGGCCCACTGGTGCAAGAATGAGCTTTCCGTCACCACGTGTATTCAAGCAGCCACTGACGGGGTACTCTAGGGCTACAGCAGCCCAGGGGAGGCTGAATCGCTGTATTGATCTAGAATCTGCTCTGTGTATTTATCTTCATCTCAGAGGCAGACACTTGATGAGTGATCATCTTTACATCGCAGTATGCTACCATCAAACATTTACAAAGCCCCCTGTAATATTGCTTTTCATTTGACTTTCTCTTAATTTTTATTATTTATTCTGTGTGTGATGTATGTGTATGGTATATGTATGTGTTCATGTGGAAGTGTGTGTGCCACGTGTGCTGGTAAGTATGTGTGTATGTATGTGTTCATGCATATGGAGGCCAGAAACTGGTATCCAATGTCTTCCTCAGTCACTCTCCACTTTATTTTCTGAGAGAGGGTCTTTCACTGAATGTATAGCTCAATGGCTAAGTCTCTGCCTCCCCAGTGGTGAGGTTATACATGCATACTGCCACACCCCGCTTTTTACGTGGGTGCTGGGGATCTGAACTCATGTCCTCAAGCTTGGATGGTAAGAACTTTTCTGACTGAACCATCTCCCCAGATATTGGCTGCCTGAGATCCCTTCGAAATTGGCCATTTTGTGCTTTTTGGATGCTGGGATTTCCCCCTCTGTTCCCTGCTGGTGGGGATGTGAACTGGGGCAGTCGCTGTGGAATTCAGCATTGAAGTTCCTCAGAGAACTAAAGACAGAACTACCCTATGACACAGCCATAATGCTCCTGCCTACATGCCCGAGGACTCTGAGACAGTACGCCACAGCCATACCTGCCCATCTGTGTATATGCTGGCACTGTTCACAGGTGCCAGCTCATTGGACCAGGCTAGGTGTCCATCAACAGATGAATGGATGAAGAAAATGTGGTCCATATACACAATGAAGCTTTATTCAGCCCCAATGCAGAATAAACATGTCATCTGTAAGAAAATGGATGGAACTGGAGATGATCATGGTAAGCAAAATAAGCCAGACTCAGAAAGAGAAATATTACATGCTTTCTCTCACCATTCAGAACATATTAATATGTATATATGTATGTGTGTCAGTGAAAGTAGAAGGGGAAGTATTTGGGGGTAAGTCTCCCTCTTCCCTTTAGAGCCTTGCCTTTTCCTATGTCGTTCTCCACAAGAGAGTGTAATGGAGATGGAGGAATAAAGATAGATGGATATTATGTCTTTATATGGATAATCTAGATTTATTGTGCATATTCAATATGTATGTACATATGTATGTATCATAGTTGGCTGCAGTTGTTGACTGGACATGCCTGGGAAGAGGGAACCTGAATTGAGGAATTCCCTCCAACTAGCCTGGCCTATGGGCATGTCTGCTGGCACTTTCTTGACTGGTAATTGATGGAGAAGAGTCCAGCCCACTGTGGGAGGAGCCATCCCTAAGCAGGAGGGCCTGTACAGTACAAGAAAGGTAGCCAAGCAAACCAGGAGAAGCAAGCCAGTGAGCAGCGTTCCTCCGTGATCTCTGCTTCCATTCCTGTCTCCAGGTTTCTGCCTTCGGCTCCTATCTGGCTTCCCTCAGTGTGAACTGTGACCTGAAGTGTCAGATGATATAAGCTCTTTCTTCCCTAAGTTGCTTTTAATTGTGTGTTTATCATAGCAGCAGACAGAAACCTAGGACAATATGCATATGCGACATGTATATGTTGACTATATATATATATATATATATATAACCCCATTTTTTAATGTCTCTAGTGCTCTGAAAGCTAAAAATAATGACCAAGCGTGGCTTTTGGCACCTCTTAGATTGGGCTGGTGGTGTGTGTGTGTGTGTGTGTGTGTGGTGTGTGTGTGTGTGTGTGTGGCTTGAGAAGAGCTGGTACAGCCACGGCATTCTCTAGAAGGCCCCTCCGAGGCAAGCAATGGTCATCCAAGGTGGCTGCACTTGCCTCCTAGGGTCATTGAGCCTTGCCTGTCTTGGCTGGGGCTCTATCCCTCAGGGATCTTGGCCTGGTGGCTCAGTCAGCAGGGCTGGTGCCCTCTACACTGGCTTCCAGTCACTGGAAGCCTGCCAGGCCCTCAGGAGGAAGGTCTGTCAGAGCCAAGACGGTGATCAATCCCCTCCAGACAGAGCTGCCAGCAGTAGGGTCACCTGGCCCCTCATCCAGAAGCCCAGGCTGGACAGGACTGAGGCCAGGGCTTTCCTTGGACCCTGAACTCCTTCCTTACTTAGAAGACAAGTCAAAGGGCAGCTTCCACCCTAGGTCCAGGTCTGTCCTTGGAGTGGGCACACAGAAACCTGTGCCTATCACTGAAGGTCAGTATGATCCTTGAGCTCTGGGGTGGGGGTGGGCAGACAGAACCAGGCTGACAGTCACGTATGCTGATGTCACTGGGCACTCTGCCTCCCTGAGGTATCACTTTCCCTAGGACCAAGACTGCAGCTGAATTCAGGAGGGGCAGTCATGCCCCACCCTGGGCCTGTCTCCTCGGGCTCCACACTGCACCACCTCTGGGGTTACCAAGGTCAAGTGGGACATACCCCTACTGCCCGGTGCCAGCTCTGCCCTGATGTGGAGAAGCGGCCAGGGGAGCCAGGGGGAAGAATGGCAGGGACAAGTGTGCAGGGGCTGGGAGGCCAAGGCCACGGCTTGAGAAGGTATCCAGGAGCCTACGTGGGGCTGCCAGGTGTCCCAGAGCATATGTGGGGCTGCCAGGCTCTGAGCTTATCTGGGTTTAAAGGTAGCTAAGCGGGCCTACACTTGAGGATGCCTGGTCTGAAAGAGGACGCCAGAGAACTTAGCCTCAGGGAGTTTCCAGTTGGATGGGGAAGCCTGCCCTGACCCCATGCCCCCCTTTGGCCCACTTTGACATAGGCATAGTTGTTAGCTCTGGAGTAAGTGGGAAATGGTAGAGCTCAAAGTCCCTCTGCACCCCACCCCATGAAGTTCTCAGGTCACCCCAGAATACATCCTGTGCACATCTCCTCCTTAGACACTATGAAGACCTGGTAGTGCCCTGCATGTGCCTCCCTGCTCCCACAGTGGAGCAAGAGCCAGCCAAGTGCAGACAGACAGTGGCGTCCCAGTGTCTGAGCTGGTCCTCGGGGCTGGGTCCAGCAGAGGGAGCTGCCAGCCAGCGGGAGCTGAGGAGAGCTGTCCCTGACCCCTAAGGTGGCCTTGAGGAGCTCACACACAGGGTGTGGAAGGTACCCCAGGGCTGCTTCAGCCCACCCTGTCACTCCATGCTGTCCCCTCGGGGGTCCTTCTGAAGAATCCAGCTCTACTGCCTAGTCTTTCTCAATATTTCTAGGATAGACAGAAATACAAGGGGCAGAGAGCTGGGTGTAATTCTGCTGCCTTGCTTTCCATTCTGTAGCAGGCAAGTTATGGAAACTCTCAGGGCCTCAGTTTTACCATCTGTAAAATGGGGTTTTGTGAAGGGTTAGCAATGGACTTTGCCTGGCACACAGTGGGTCTCCATGTAGGGTATGTTGTCTTTTCCCTACTGCATTCCTCCCGTGTCAGTGGGGGCCTCTCCTGAGCCAAGCTTGAGAGGTTTGGGTGGAACAACTTGAGCAGCATTGGCTAGGGCAGGCTTTCTGCCCCATCAGCCCCTGAACACACACACACCTAAATTTTTCTCACACAGCACACACACACACACACACAGCACACACACAGAGGCAAGATAGGATGGGAAGGAGGTGACAGAGGGGCTGTGACCATGGCCACGGCCCACCCCCGTAAGCCTTGCCTTAAGCCCTTCCACTCACACATTCTGGCTACAGGTCAGGTCTCAGTAGGACTTACTGGCTTCTGCCCCCTCCCCAACCCCATCAGCGAAGTCCCCTTAGAGCAGGAAATTTCTGAATGTCTCCTCCCTTTCTTATTCAGCACATGTATTGAGACTTGACAACAGTTCATGACCAATGCAGCTGGCACTCAATAGTAGAAGGCAAAAAATATTAAATAAAATAAGCATGTTAGATGGGTACCTGCTTACCGTGTGTGAAGGAATGTGCAGAGGCCCTGGTTCAATTCCAAGCACTGGGGAAAAAAGGAAAGGAAAATAAATATTACAGAGAAAAACAAATTAAAGAGCAGGGTACAGAAGTAACGGGTGGAGGGAATGGCACTGTTTTTAAACAGGGAAGTAGGGGAGCATGAGAAAGACCAAAATGAACACATACAGGCAGTTTGTACATGCGAGGCTGGGAGAGGAAGGGGCATCACAGGATGCCATTTGGAAAGGCCCCGTGGTGCCTACTGCTGCTGGCTTGTTTGGGGGGGGCAGTGGGAAGATGAGTGGAGAGGCGGGAGGGAGAGTAGAGGTAAGTGAAGTCAGAGAGGAGGGAGACCACCGTCAGCCCCTGGTCCTCAGAGCAGACTCGGACACTGGGGAAGTGCAGGAAGATGGAAGCTTCCTGATAGCAATAAGCAATGCCCCCCAGCTTGAAAGAGATGAACCCAAAGCTTCAGAGCTGGGCACTAGAGACACCTCTCTGCTTGACCCGAGGCTCTGCCCAATGGGGACTCTCACCAGCTGGTGGTGCTGCTGTCCCACAATGGTCTCAGGGGAGGTGGGGGCTGCTCCCCCAAAGGCCTGGGCGTCCTGTAGAATTGGCATAGTAAGTGCCTTGACAGATTGACAGTGAGGCAGAGAAGGGAATAAGGGAAGAAAGGGAAGGAAAGTAGGGAAGAAGAAGGAGGAAGAGAAGAAGAGAGGGGGGAGAGAAGCAGGGAGACGGGGAGGGAAGAGGAAGAAGCCTCAGGAAGGAAAGGAGGAAGGGGGTAAGAGGAGAGGAGTAAGTACTGTAAGCAGACCTTGGTCCTCAGTGCTCCATAGCACCAAAAACCAGGCTGGACGGTTTTGAAAGCTAACAGGAAAGCTAGCAAGAACCACCTTATCCTTTCTGTAGGAGGGGCCTCTGTCAGCTCCTGGGTGGAGCTGACAGAGTGACATTTCTATGACTGGAGCCATGTAATCCCCTGTCCCCAGCACAGCTCCTCAGATATCCAGCACCTTCTGAAACTGCAGTTGCCTGTCAGGACCCCACATTGTTCCCTGAGCCCCATCTGAAGCTCCCCACTACCCACTCTGCAGGGCGATGGTCTGGTGGACCTCAACTAAATGACCCCAGCTTTCGCCAGTTCCGAAGATGGCTGTTCTGGGTAGTAAGGGACCTGGCCTGGAGTACAGTCACAATGCTGATGACCACAGCTACTGTGGTGACTCAGTCTACATGCCAGGCTCTGTCACAGCCACTCCATGGGCACAATCCTATTTGATCTCAGAGGCCTCCCTGAGCCAGCTGAGGGGATGAGGGCTTTGGCGATCGCGGGACATACAAGGGTCCTTCCCTGGCCTTCCTGCTGCTCCCCACCCCTGCGCAGCCTGGCACCCCTATCTCCTGTGAGACCCAAGCTATGTGGTTCAAATTGCAGTCCTGCTCTGAAGAGAAAGTCTGAGGGTGCTGGGTTGAGGGGGACAGGGAGCAGGGGCAGGAAAGACTGACCTAGCTGTGGTGGCTGCCGGGGCTCCAGCAGGCCCCAGGGTGTGCTGCTCCTCCTTATCTGTGGACTAGCAGGATACAGGGGATAGGTATGGGGGGCAGGGTCACGCATGGCTGTCCACTCAAGCTGAGAATATGTCTCCTGCTTGCAGAAAACAGACATCTGGGATCTGTATGTATAGAGGAAGACTTTTGGATATCCGGGATCTTCTGACCTGAGCCTGGGAGAAGTACTAATAGCAGAGCCCTGTGTGCAGCCAGTCCAGCCTGGCCCAGGCCTCAGCTCTGCTCTCTGGCCTAGTGTAGCAGCCTACCTACCTGACCAGCTCCTAGGAGGAAGTGGGCCATGCCAACCCACCCCCTTGCAGTCTCCTCTCTGCTGTTCTTTCATACAACAAGACCTGCCACTCAGCTACCCTGGGGCTGGATGGCACGTACTTTCCTCTGCCTGAGAACAAGACGTCCTGTGAGCAGGGACAAACCTTCCTCTTGACTTCTAACCCGTCCCGTAGCTGTCTGACTCCCCTGAGGAAGAGCCATGCCTGAAGGGCAGCTGGGGGCTGATATAGGACTAGTTCCTCCTACTGTTAGAATATTGTAGGGAAACTGGATCCCATGACAAGAGCTGAAACATCTCCCTGGTGACAGGTGATGAACGAACACGGACACCTGCAATTCTCCATGGCCTTAGGCCCATGTGTCCCTTGAGATTTTTATCAATGGATTGACAGTGGTTTGAATGGAGAGGTAAGTCCCTGCCCCCAGTTGGAGGTGACCCACGGCTGACTGGAATAGACTCACGAGCACAATGAACATTCCAAATGAGTCCAGAAGTGTCTGGAACAGTGTGCAAAAGCGACAGAAGGAGCAACAATGCCACTAAGGAGGAGCCCTACTCCTAGGTGACAAGAAAAGGAAAAAGGTACTGAGCATTGGGTCTAGGGCAGTGCTGGCTTATGGGAAAAAGAAGTCCTATGAACATCTGGAAGCAACCTAAGGGATACACCTGTAAGGAGATGGGTTAAATATTTGGGGCAAATCCTCACGACGGAAGGCCATGGGGCTGATACAATGAATGAGGCTGGTGAGAATAATTACCTTGATACCTGTTTAAGTAACAAAACAGGTTGTGTGAGAGAGCGACAGCATGGATCTACTTCTTTGGCTCAATCAATTTATCTATCTATCTATCTATCTATTTTATATCTAATATCTATATTTATAACTATATCTGTTATATCTATCTATCTATCTAATCCAATCTCTATATCTCTATCTATATCTATAGACCTATAATCTATCTAATCTCTATCTATCTCTATCTATGCTCTATGTTTATCCTTCTATCTATCTATCTATATCTAATCTCCAATAGAACCTCTAAGAGACACAGGCACTGCTTGGGTTGTGTTTTACATGGTACCTCTTTGAGCCATAACAGGGTCTCCCTGTAGCTCCAGCTGTCCTGGAACTCACTCTGTAGACCAGGCTGGCCTTGAACTCACAAAGATCCGCCTGCCTCTGCCTCCCAAGTGCTAGGATTAAAGGCGTGCGCCACCACGCCCGGCTAAAGACTGCATGTCTTAAGGGTCCATTACCCACCCCAAACAGAGCCACTAACTGAGCAAGTGTTCACACACTTGAGCCTATGGGGGACACTTCTTATTTAAACCACCACACAGCACTAGCTGATCCCTGACAATCACATGAGTGACAATGTCCAGTTAAACCCTCCTTCTACTTCTGACAACAAAGTTGCTGTATTTACCTTGTTAAATTTGGGGATAATCTGCTAATATAGCAGTAGCAACTGCAATACTCTCTTTGAATGAAATGAGCACAGTTCCTTTAGTTCTTTGCTGATAGCTAACACATGTGACCTCCGTGGATCTATTACCTATTGTTTCTGATGTTTTCCATGTAATGTTACCTGACTCCTGCGTGTGGTTACTTTTGATGGTGAGTTGGAGATTACATTTATATATTTACAGAAATAACTTGACGTTAAAAAAAGAGAAATAAATAACTTGACGTTTTGAATGATGTCAACTTTTTCCAGAGAAAAATCCATATTTGTGTCTGTCAGGCTTCCTAAGGACATGTGACACTTTCCTGCTTCCATTTTAAGAATTAAATGGAAACAGTCCTTTCTGGCTCACCCTGAGCTTGTAAAGGGCGCAAACTTTTTTTGAGACCTTGCTTAGAGACTTCCGCCCTGGGCAACCTGGAATTCTGCGTCACAGGCTGTCTGCCGACCCCTCCCAAATGTGCAAACATACTGGGGTGAGGGGAGGCCTCAAATACCACTCTCACCTCCCTGGGAGTTAGTTGTGGCCCACAAATTTTTCACTATTTTATTAATTCTCTGATGTAAATTGTAGTTTATTAATTTGCTTACCTTTTTATCTTTATTATTTTAAAAATAAAGTGTGTATGTGTGTGTGTGTGTGTGTGTGGTGTGCATTTGAGTGTGCATGTACACATACCAACACATGTTCATGCGAAGGCCAGAGCAGAACATCAGGTATCTTCCTTTGGTCTCTCATTGAGCGAGAAGCTCACCGTTCTGGCGAGGCTGGCAACCAGCTAGCTCTCTGGATCTGTTTGCCTCGGCTCTCTGTGTTACATGCACAACCATGCCTGGATTTTTCCATGGATGCTGAGGATTTAAACTCAGGTCTCATGCTTGCAGGGCAACTGTTCTTACTTACTGAGCCATCTCTCAAGCTCTTCGCCAATCCTCTTAAGCGTAAATTGATATAGTTTCATTTTTCTACTACAGACTCAAGGTCCTCATTAAGACTATCCCCTGGGGTAATTAAAACATAACAGTGCCCCTCAGAGCTGTCCTATGTCACTGACTTTGGCTCTGCCCTGAGTAACTCCAGATTATTTGACTTTTTAGTTCTAAGGCCTTTCATTTCATTTTAGTTCTAGGTTTAGTTTGTATTGTTTATGGTTTTTTTGTCATCTGATACCTTTTATTATTGATGAGTATGATGGCTAATCTTACTTGTGGATTTGCAGCAAGTAGGAGACATACCTTTGGATGTGTTTATGAAGGTATTTCCAGAGAGAGAGTTAGCAGAGGAGGGAAGACTCACACTGAATGTGGGCAGCGCCATCCTAGGGGCGGGGTCCCCGAATGAACAGCAAAAAGGAGACATGCTGAGCGTTAGCGTTCATCTCTCTCTTCTCCCTGTGGACATAACATGACCAGCCTCGTTACACGCCTGCTGCCATGCTCCCCCACTATGATAGACACTATCCCTCAAACCATGAACCCAAATGAACTTTCCCCCTGAAGTCACTTCTTGTCAGGTATTTGGTCACAGCTGCAAGAAAAGTCACTGACGTGATAAGAATAGTCTTCTTAGCTTTACGATAGTCTGATTAAATTCTTTGGTACAAATTAAAATATTACAGCCAAGCTTACTAGAATACTATATAAGAGCATAAGATAGGGTTGACAGGTTCTGATGGGATGGGTGGGGATAGATGAGTGAAGCACTAAAGTATAATTCTCACGGGGCTGGAGAGATGGCTCATTCATTAAGAGCGCTGGCTGCTCTTGAAGAGAGCAGTTCCCACCACCCACATGGTGACTAACAACCATATGTAACCCCAGTTTCAAGGGATCCAATGCACTCTTCTGACCTCTACAGGCATTGGATGCACAATGTACACTTACAAACATGCAGGCAAAACACTCGTACACAGAAAAATAAATCTTAAAGCATAATTGTCAGAGCATCTCTATCTGTGTGTGTGTGTGTGTGTGTGTGTGTGTGTGGTGTGTGTGTGTACAGGTGCACATGTGTGTGTATGCATGTGGAGACTAGAGAACAGCCTTGGGTTTCATTTTTCAGGCATCAGCTACCTTGTATTTTTTAATTTCTCTTCTTTTGTGTGTGTGTGTGTGTGTGTGTGTGTGTGTGTGTGTGTGTCGAGGCTGGAAGTTGATGCCAAGTGTTTTGATTTCTCCCCACTTTACTGAGCCAAGGTCTCTTGCTGAACTTGCTCAACAATTCCAGCTAGTCCTGCTCACCAGCTCCATTCCAGGGATCCTCAGTCTCTCCCCTCTGAGAATTGGGATTACATAGGTGCCTAACCTATCTGCCCAGGTTTTCCAGGGTTCTGGAGCCTGAACCCTGGCCTTCAAGCTGGCACAGAGAGTACTTTATCCATAGAGCCATGCCCCCAGCTCTCCCCTTGTGTTTTGGTCTGGTGCTCACTGATTCAGGTAGACTGACTGACCAACTCCCTGGTGATGGGATTATGAGTATGTGACACACCACATCCAACTTTTTTATTGTGGGTTCTGGAGATCAAACGTTGGTCCTCATGCTTGTACAGCAAACGCGTTGCCAACTGAGCCATCTTCTCAGCATGTTGGAGCATCTTTAGCCTGCTCAGGAGCCTTGTGATCTCAATTCTGAATCAAGATGGCAGTTCACAGACCTGGATGAACCAAGTGTTACTACATTTGCCCTACCTTAGGGATCCTGCAGCAGTGTTGTTTGCTGACCGGGGAGCTCGGCTGACCAGACTGTCCCTTGGCAAGGTGTTCTATGATAGTGCTAATTGCCAACTTGACAGAATTGAGAATCACTTAGGAGATGGGTTTGTGGGCATACCTATGGAGGAATGTCTCGATGACATTCACTGAGGTCGGAAGAGCTGAGCATCATGGGCGGCACCGTCCCCTGGCTGGGATCTGGGACTGCGTGATGGAGGAAGGGAGCTGAACAGCTGCACGCACTGCTCCTTTCTGACCATGGGTGCGATGTGACCAGCTGCTTCGGGCTCCTTCTTCCTTCATTCCCCGCCACGATGGACTGTACCTTGAACTAAGAGCTAAAATAAACCCTTCCTTCCTTAAGTTGCTTGTGTTGGGACAGGAAAAGAAACTAAGATACAGCCACAGAGCAGTTAGCTGCCTCCAGAAGTGAATGACCGTCCTCAGTCAGGTACCTTTAGAGCATTGCCCTACAGTAGCCCCGCGGCTCTGGCCAGCTCTGGGCTGTACCCTCTTTGTTTCTTAGACCCCACCCTGTCTCCTGGCCAAGGAGACTCAAGAAATTCTGGCACAGCAGGATGCTCCCTGCTGCTCAGCGGAGATGACCACTTCATGGAGAGTGGAGAGAGGACGGAGGAGGAAAGGGAAAAGAAAGGTTTTCTTTCAGGCTCCAGAGACCATGGCTGTGGAGTGGCCCACGGCCTGCCAAGAGCTGACTCACCGGGCTGGGACAAGGCAGGTGCACTCAGGCTAGCAGACAATAGGCGCCTGTTGCAAATAACCCACACTCCAGACTGACCAGAGGGTTCAGGCAGAGACAGCCCCCCAAGGGGGAATGGGGGCCGGGAGGGTGGGGAGAGGGCCTGGCCTGGAAGCTGTCAGTCTTTACCAGGGCCTGGTGATTTCATGGCTGGGAGACAGGCACAGAACCAGTCAGGGCAGCCCCTAACACGGCTCTTCATCTCTGCTCTTAGTGCTGCCGGTTTGCTCTGTGACATTGGGGAAGAGAGGCTCTTTTTCTTTGAGCTTCATTTGACCCCTTTCTTGGTAAGCCCTTTACCTGCATGATCTCATCAATAATCTTCCCAGGCCTTTGAAGTAGGTGTCAGTTTTCCTCCCATTATACAGGTGAGCAAACTGAGATGCAGCTGGTCCAGTAACCCACAGCTGAAGGCTGGGCTTCAAAGCCAATCCCTGCCTCCACCTCCATGCAGCTGCTCAGGTAGATAGGGACCTGATGCTGGAAGGCTAGCACACGCAGGCTGCCCTGGGGACTTGGCAAAGGCCATAGGCATGATATGGTCAGGAAGCATCCTGGTGTGTGTGTTGGGGGGAGAGCTGGGCCATGGGGCCAAGGGCTGAGATTCATTCAGTGGATTGGAGTTGGGGGTGGAAGGACTGGGTGCCTGGCTGTCTGGACACTGCTCCATCCATTGCTAGTTATGTGAATTTGGGAAAGTTCCAGAGACATCCTGGGCCTTCAGTTTTCTCATCTGAATGGAAACCTCACTTTCCTGCCTGCCGAGTACTAATATGTCCTTCGCAAAGGCAGTTTGTGGGAACCGCTTGGCCCAGTGTCCTCACTCGCTTCGTCCTCCTTGCACCAAGGCCACCCTTTTCTTCTCTTCAGATGTTCCTGGGCCTGGTTCTGGGGCATCTGCTGTCACTCACAGTTCCCACTCTGCATGGACCTATTTTTCTCATTGCTTCCTTGTGGTCCCAGCATAGCCTGTGCCCCCTGGCAGCTCTTCTAGGTGGTCCCAGCCCAAGCACCCACTGAGTTCTTTTTCTGCCTCAGTACCCCAGAGTTCAGCACCTGACACTTGGATTCCAAGGCCCTGCCTGCTTGACTCAGTGGCCAGCCCTCACTGAAGTTTCCTGTCTGGAGCCTAGAAATTTCCAGCCTGTGCCCATTCTCTCATGGAAGGAAGTGAATAAGACCAGGCCACAGGGATGAGAGGCAGAGCTGCCCTTCCTCCTGCCTCCCTCCCCCTCCCTCCTGCCTCCCTCCTGCCTCCCTCTCCCTCCCTCCTGCCTCCCTCCCCCTCCCTCCTGCCTCCCTCCCCCTCCTTCCTTGCTTTCCTGCCTCCCTCACCGTCCTTGCCTCCTCCCCTCGCTCCCTGCCCCTCCCCCTCCTCCTTGCCTAGCCCTCCCCCTCCCACCCCCGGAGTTGCGCTGTGCTGTCTATGCCGCTGACTCCTTTCTCCCTCCCTCTCCCTCCCCCTTCCTCCTCCTCCCTCCCCCTCCCTCCTTGCCTCACTCTTTCCCACCCTGTTTCTTCTCCAGCCCAAAGTCTCCTGAGGTTCTTGGCGGGCAAAAAGCTAAGGTTTGTTCTTCATGTTGAATAAAGCCTCAGGTGAATCTGTGCTGTCTGCATGGTAATCGGTTCAGAGCTGGGAGGCTGACAGGGCAAGGGGCCCCAGGGAGGACCCAGCCAGCACCAGTCCTGTCCTGTCAGCTGTCAAGGTGGAAGCCCGTTAGCCCATTGGATGGAGGAGGTCTGCTCCTGGTATTTTGGGGACCGTCTCTCCCAAGAGACAGGATCCTCTGCAGCTGTGGCTTCAGGTAAAAAAGGGCAGTTGTGGGGCCAAGCTCAGCATCCATTGGATGCCAATAGGGAACCGGCTGCCTGCCGTTTCAGGGGAGGAGGTGGTACGGCTGAGACCTGCTGCCCTAACCCAGCCTCTGTGGATGGGCCCTGCCATAGCCCTGTCATAGCCCCGTCATAGCCCTGTCATAGCCCCGAGTCACTCCTCACCATGGGCAGTGGCTACTATTCTTATTGACTTTTTTTTCTTTCTACTGTGACCTGAGCCCCAACGTTGGGATGCCCTCTTTGTGAAGTCACACTGCTGAAAACTAAACTTGAGTAAAGACATAAATCTACACCCCTAAAACTTGAAGCTGCATATATCAGGTTTACTCTGGCAAACAGTTCTAACTCACCCAGGTCTGTGACTGGGATTTCTTGGATATCTCAAAGGTGAGCTCGGGAAATCTGTGACTCCTTGCTAGGACCATCTTAGCTGAGGTGCAGGAGGTCACCAGGGATGACTCCTAGGTGGGCAGAGGCTGTGTAGAAAGCACTTCCTGCCTCTAGAGTTCCTGCTCCAGGACGCTCCCTAAGCCAGGGTGGAGGGTCCTGACTCCTTTGTGGAGGGACACAGGCAGAGACAGCTCGTCTCAGCCACTTCTGTCCCCAGAGGCTTAGCAGTGGTCCAGTCATCAGGCAGTGTCCCCAGTGGAAGCATGATCTCCAGTCAGTTCTGGCCTTTGGAATCCCTCTGTGCTACCTTGATGAGGAAATTTACAGAGAACCCTCTTATCTGAATCTGGATCCCCAAAACACACATAAAAAAGCCAGGCATGATAGTGTACCTGTAACCCCAGCCTTGGTGGAGCTGCAGGGTGTGTGTGTGTGTGTGTGTGTGTGTGTGTGTGTGTGTGTGTGTGATATCTCAGAGGTCAAGGGCACTTCTTTTGTAGAGGACCTGGGTTATTTCCAGCACCCACATGGAAACTGTCCATAACAACTGTCCATAACTCCAGTTCCAGGGGATCCAATATCCTCTTCTGGCCTCCACCACCATTGTAGGCACATAGTATACTTATAAACATGCAGACCAAATACTCATACACAGAAAATTTTTAAAAATACCTAAATTTTTAAAAATGAAAATATTTCAAAAATAAATATTTTAAAACATTTAAAAAAATAAAAAACAAAGCTGGAGAGCTACTAAGGAAAGACACCTGGCATTGACTGCTGATATCAACATACATGTGCACACATTCTCTCTCTCTCTCTCTCTCTCTCTCTCACACACACACACACACATGCACACACACACCACATACAAAGCACCATACACAAATACCAGAGAAAGGAGGAAGGGTTGCCTTTTGCTGCTCTGAGGTGACTTGGGTCCCAGGAGAAGGGCAGCTCCCAGGGCAGCCATTTCTGCACTAGGGCTACCCAAGTGCACAGGGCAGGTCTGGTCTTCATTAGCTTTTCTGGGCCTTGAGGCCAGCCAGCAGCCTTGTGGTTTTGGAATGAAGAGGAGGCCCAATCCTCCAGTTCCAGGGTCTCTTCATTCACGAGTCTATGTACAGCTCTCTATGTATCATCTATCTAATCATCTATCTGTCTATCTATCTATCTATCTATCTATCTATCTATCTATCTATCAATCATCTATTTATCATCTATCTAATCATCTATCTATCTATCTATCTATCCATCTATCTATCATCTATTTATCATCTATCTAATCATCTACCTATCATATATCTATCATCTATCTATCTATTATCTATCTATCATCTATCTAATCATCTATCTATCCATCTATCATCTATCATCTATCTATCTATGTATCTAATCATCTATCTATCTATCTATCTATCTATCTATCTATCTATCTATCATCTATCTCTGCTCAGGACTTCAGGCCTCTGAAAGGGTCCTGGGCTCAGGGCTTCTCAGATCATCAAAGCCAGGGAGGTAGGTAGGAAGGTTCTGGTCTCAGGAGGCCTCACCCTGGCTGGTGCCAGCTCCCCCCTGCTCTGCTCTGTCCCTTTCATTTAGACTGTTTGACATGGGGACAAGGGAGGTAACTCTGACAGGGCTCTGATATGGCTCTAAAAGGGCCCCATTTTTCCACCCACTACAGGGGGTCAATGTGGGAGGTTTATGAGCGGTAAGGAGGGAAAGCACCCTCTACTCTGTCACAGTCCTCACACACCCAATAATACCTGGATGAGTGACCAAGGAGCATATCTCCCAAAGACTGGTTCTTACTGGGAGGCAGACAGCCATAGGTCAGCCCTGGGCTCCTCAGAATTGGAGATGCTTTTCTTGATGGTTAACCTTCTGCTGGCTCTCAGAGCAGTAGCTGTTACTCAGGCTTGGTAAAAGCTGGAATTTCGCCCTTGTTCAATAGGTGAGAACAGCAGGACCTTAGGATCCCAGCTGTGCGTCTGGCCCTGCCGTTGTTGGGGGTGAGTTGGTTGGCCTGGAGACAGACCCTGCTATCCTGGCTTCCATTTCCTCACTTGGAGTTTGGAAAGTTACTGCCAGCTACAACCAGCTTTGGGAGCTTCGGGAAGGCTGGGGGTATGCTATGACACCTTGCACACAGGGCCAGTTCAGGCACAGAGCCAGGCACAGAGTCGGCACATGGTACACACTGAATGTACAGATGTACCACTTCAGTTCCCAAATCCTCTCTCCCTATATGTTCAGTGGTCTCCCCTTTTCTTATGTCTCAGATGTGGGGTATAGCCCAGCGCCCCTGAGTCCTGCCTAGTTTAGTTCCCCCAGAATTGAGCATAATGGCCTTCTATGGCCCACTATTGCCAACCCCCAAACAATCCCCATTCTCACAGGGCCTCAAAGAAAATGAGGCTTGAGGCCACCCAGCAGGATGCCTGGCTAACTGGTGACAGATCTCCTCCAAGGGGGCTGGGAAGGCCATGGGGATCAGCGGTTTACCCTGCTGTATGGTCACTACCGGTGATTCCCTACCCTGGGCCCCGTCACTCAGCAGACTCTCACACCTTTTCCTCTGCCTGGTCAGGGAGCTGGCCACTCAACGAGTCCTGTTCTATGACCATTCTGTGCCTGTCCGAGGCTGGGAAATGCCCAATCTCCACAGAGATGGGCTATGGGCAGCCATCCATGAGTCTGGAGAGTTGTGCATACAGGGCCAGAATTCACATCACCTCCTTCAAAAGTGACTGACTCAGCATTGGTTGGCACTAGGACTGGCCAAGGGTCATGGGGGGCCAGTGTAAGAGGCAGAGGGTAGGCCTAATGGTGTGTGGAGAAATATTCCAGACTCTAGGCTAAGAGGGAAGCAGTTTTGGGTTTAAGAATTCAACCTCTGGCCCAGACTCAAAGAGTTTCTTCAAGGCTGACTTTCATAAGCTGAGACCCTGGGCTTATTTAAGGCCTCTGTGCCCTGGTCCTGTTCTCTGTAAGGTAGGAGAACAGCCTCTGCCAGGAGAGTTGTTTTGAGGATCAGACGAGATACTCCACGTAAAACAGTCAGAACAGTACCTGGCACACAGTAAACCCTTGGAGGTTGTTAGATGTTATTGCTGTGGGCGGAGGGGGAGGGGAGAGGCCAAAGCTCACCCTAAAAGGTTTTAATTGACTGTTGACATTTTGTTTCCTCCACTGGACTCTATGATCCCCAGGCCCTTTATCTCTCATGCCTGGCACATCTCAGGGATTCGAAAACACATGTTGAAAGGACGAACACACAAACAGGAGCCCCGAAGAGGAGGAGAGGGTAGCTGAAGCAAAACCTGGAGCCTCTCTGAGCTAGTACCCACCAGGGGTGTGGAGAGGCCCTAGAAGAAGAGAGCAATGCCAGGGTTGAGCTGGGATCATGGTGGGCGAACAGGGCAAGAGGGAGACAGCTGTGGGAGACCATTGCAAAACCTGGATAGACATGGCCCCTTATCTGTCATGAGAGTCTAGGAGCAGAGAATGGTTATCTAGTGAGGTGGAGATGGATGAGAAAGCATGTGAGAGGTGGCCGGGGAGGCCAGTGGATTGAACCCCTTTTCCTCCTTCACAGAGTAGCCACGGGCTGTTTACGAGCCTGGTTCAGTTGTTGCTGGAAGAAAAGCCAGCCTCTCTCCACAGGCCCCACGGCCAGTGCAGAAACAAGTGGTGGAGATAAGAGGATTTTAAACAAATAAGCTCTCCTCCAGGAGGCTTAAAAGAGGAAAGATTATGAGCTTTCTCTCTCTGAGTTCTTTCTCTCTCTCTTTCCCTTTTTCTTTCTTGCCCTCTCCCTACCTTTCCTCCCTCCCTCCTTTCTAGCCTCTCTCTTTCTCCTTTCTTTCCTTTATTCCTTCACAGTCCTCAGTAACTCCCTTTCTTCCCTCTGTCCTTCCTGTTCTTTCTTCCCCCCTTCTTTCCTTTCTTTTTACAATTTATCTTTCCTCAAAATAACCTGTCCTTCAGATTAAAAAAAAAGTGAAAAGATAAGAAATTTCCTCGGGGCTGGAGAGATGGCCTAGCGGTTAAGAGCGCCGACTGCTCTTGCAGAGGACCCGGGTTCGATCCCCAGCACCCACATGGTGGCTGAGAACCGTCTTTAACTCCAGTTCCAGGGGAATTCGATGCCCTCTTCTGACCTCCGAGGCATTGCATGATATGGGTGCCCAAACCTACATGCAGACAGTACATTCATACACATACGAAAATAAATTTAAAAAAAAAAAAAAAAAGAAGAAATTTCCTCATCAAGGTTTTATCCTGGGCTAAAAACTGAGGACCTATGGAAGGGCTAAGTGGCTTAATGATCTTCAAGGGTCAGCCTGCCAAGTCTCCTTTTTCAAAGCCCAGCTCACCTGTCTTTAGGAGCCTCAGTCTGAAGAGGACACAGCCTGTCCTCAGGGAGCCCCAGTCTGAGGAGACACGGCCTGTCCGCAGGGAGCCCCAGTCTGAGGAGACACGGCCTGTCCTCAGAGAGCCCCAGTCTGAGGAGACAGGGCCTGTCCTCAGAGAGCCTGAGACTGAGGAGACACGGCCTGTCCGCAGGGAGCCCCAGTCTGAGGAGACAAGGTCTGTCCACAGGGAGCCCCAGTCTGAGGAGACACGGCCTGTCCTCAGAGAGCCTGAGTTTGAGGAGACACGGCCTGTCCGCAGGGAGCCCCAGTCTGAGGTGACACGGCCTGTCCTCAGAGAGCCTGAGTCTGAGGAGACACGGCCTGTCCTCAGGGAGCCCCAGTCTGAGGAGACAAGGCCTGTCCACAGGGAGCCCTAGTCTGAGGTGACAAGGACTGTCCTCAGGGAGCCCCAGTCTGAGGTGACACAGCCTGTCCTCAGGGAGCCCCAGTCTGAGGGGGCACGGCCTGTCCGCAGGGAGCCCCAGTCTGAGGGGACACGGCCTGTCCGCAGGGAGCCCCAGTCTGAGGGGACACGGCTTGTCCTCAGAGAGCCCCAGTCTGAGGAGACACGGCTTGTCCTCAGAGAGCCCCAGTCTGAGGAGACACGGCCTGTCTGCAGGGAGCCCCAGTCTGAGGAGACAAGGCCTGTCCTCAGGGAGCCCCAGTCTGAGGAGACAAGGCCTGTCCTCAGAGAGCCCCAGTCTGAGGGGACATGGCCTGTCCGCAGGGAGCCCCAGTCTGAGGAGACACGGCCTGTCCGCAGGGAGCCCCAGTCTAACGGGAACATGGCCCACCCTGAGGGATGAGCCCCAATCTGAGGGTAACACAGCCTTACCCTCAGAGAACCCCAATCTGAAGGAAACATGACCCTGTCCTCAGGGAAGCCTAGTCTAAGGGAGAAAGTGGACGAATACTTCACAGATAGTACCATTGCTTTGCTTTAGGGGCGGTGTGGAGTGGAACGAACCTGGAATCTGTATCCACAAGGATAAAACCATGTGAGAAGCTGAGAGGTAATGGACAGTGAGGACAGGTGACATCCTAGAGTCCACATGCACAGTTTCCTTACCCCTCTCCCCTTCCAGCCTGTGTCTGACTAACAGGGACAGTTACTGGAATCCAGTTTTCCCTTGAAGTCGAGGCCAGTCTAAGCCAGAGAAGCAAGAAATTGGGAGAGGCCTGCCTAATGACGCTCTGGAGTCTGGCGAGTGAGTGACCACTGTAGATAAGCTGTCTTCCTCGGATAAGAAACACTCAAGCCACCTCATTTAGCAAAGAGCCTGTTGATGACAAGCCAAGCTTCCCACAGTGCAGGCTCTGTATGCAGAGGGGAAATGGTAAGTGGGCAGGATCCAGGACTCTCAGGGGTCAGGGCTGGCTAGGTGAGAGGCTTTGCAAGGCAGCCTGGCCCCCTGTTCTCCCTATCCAGGTGGGCTTCATTGCCATTTTTCCCTGGTATGGGACCTGCCCTTCAGAACCTGTTCCATGGGACTCTGTTAAGAGGAAGATGGTGGTCCTGTACTGGGTGTGGGGGTGATTATTCTCAGCAGATTCTTGGGTGCCCTCCACATCCCTAGCATGTGACCATAAGTACTGATCTGCAGCAGGTACAACCATCAGTACTCATAAAAGTTGACCTACAAGAAAGAAAGAAAGAAAGAAAGAAAGAAAGGCTAGAGAGATGGCTCAGCAGTTAAGAGCACTGGCTGCTTTTGCAGAGGACCTGGGTTTGAGTCCCAGCACCCACATGGTGGATAACAACTGTCTGTAACTTCAGTTCCAAAGATTTTGATGTCCTGTTCTGGCCCCTATGGATGCCAGGTGTGCCTGTGGTGTACATCTATACATACAGGCAAACAGATACTCATACACATAAAAAGAAATAAATCTGAAAGAGAGAGAGAGAGAGAGAGAGAGAGAGAGAGAAGAAAGAAAGAAAGAAAAAAGAAAGAAAAAAAAGAAGAGAAAGAAACGAGTTTTTCCAGGGAGGAAGAGCAAGCGCTTTCCAGGGTGGTTGTGGCATTTCCATGCCAAGAGGTTCACCTCTGGGATCCAGATGGTGAGCTTAGGTTGGCTACAGACGTTTGCAAACCCCAACACTGAGAAGACCCTGGTGGCACAGAAGGGGGAAACTGAGGTACTGAGAGGGGAGGGAACTCGCCTAAGGCCACACAGCATTGACCATCTCCAGCCTCCTCCAAGGGTTTGGGCCTCACATGATCTGCACAAGTCCAGCTCACATGCCAGCTTGCACTCCACTGCTTATACTTGTAAGCGTGAACAGTGACTACGGGGTATGCTCTGCAGGTCCAGTGGTTGCAGCCAGGCCCTGGAAGGAGTCCCAAGCCCAGTGCTGCCTAGGTCCCCAAGTCTCTGGTCAGCAAAAGCACGCCTCATGGGATGGCCCCCAGACTTGCAGGCGACGCTCACTCATCAGTCTCCAGGCGGTTCTTGCCTGGCTCTCTCCTAGGCAGGCAGGAGCATCCTGGATGACAGTTCTTCAGGGACTCTGAGCTCACTCAGGGCAATTTAACTGGAGCACGTGAGGCAAGCGGATCAGCTCTCAGGAAAATTACATCCACCCATCACTAGGCAAGGCCACTGAGGCATGCTGGGAGATTTTGCAGTTGGGCTTGCACCTCACCCAGGGTATAGAAAGAGAACCAAATAGCCTGGGACAGTAAGCTAGGGAAAGGGGGACGATGATGACATAAATCAAAATGCCTGAAATGAATATGGATCAGAACATAATTTATGCAAACTTATGTAAACAGACATACACATTTACCCCAAAGTGGGGCAGATGTGAAAATCAGGTTCCAGAAAGTCATGACATTGAAGCTGTCTGTTCTGATGAATTATTTCCAAAGGTCCCCAAGTACATCCTTGGATAGATCTTGAGCCTTCCTCCTACTGCAGAGATGCAGCCTCTCACTCTACCTCCTCCTTCCCCTAGAGACACTGCTTGTCCCCAGTGGTCTGACCCTGGGTGGAGCCCAAGCACAGAATACCCCAGACGTAGCCTCCCACAGGGTCCCCTCTAGCTGCCCAGGTTGGAGCAGGTTGCCTTCCCGCTCCTAACCCTACTGCTCTTCACATCTGCAGCTGCCCATCCCCCAAGCCTAAAGTCTTTACCCTAAGCTCTGCCTGCCCCCCCCAAGAAGACCAGAGAATCATCTGCCATCAGAAAGCCTGCCTCCCCATGTCTCCTGGCCGTTCTCAGCACTGTCCAGCCCACAGATGCTCAGTAGCAGATGAATGACAGAATAAATGAATGACTAAACACATATCAAAAAGCACATGTGTTTCCCTCTGGGGACCCAACAGCACTCATCCTCTGCTTCCTGTTCCTGCTTACCATGCTCACAGCTGCCTGGGGTTGGAACTAGCGTGCTCCCACTCGTGTTCTCAACCAGCTGGAGCTGGCTGCAGGCAGAGTATGACCCGGTCATATCTGTGGTCCTAGCACCTGCTGTCGAGGCCTCTGGGATGTGGGCTGACTGTGACTGCACCACCAGGAGTCTGTGTACTTCTGTCTCCTCCGTGTACCCTGAGGATATAGTCAATGATTACAGGCTTATGCTTCCAGGGCCTGGAACATAGTAGGCACTTTAGACACAGAGGGAAAGCTGAGGAGTGAGTAGACAGGATCTAGCATTGGACTCAGAAGGGCCTGGCTTCTGGGAATAGAAAGGAGTAAAGCAAGAAACAAAGGAACAAGGGAATAAATGGGGTTCAGTCTGAAGAAATCAGTGCCTGCTATGGGGAGCCCTGTGTCCAGCCCGTGCCTGTTTTGAGATCTGAGCTCTTAGCCTGATGCTGGCCTGGGCCCCACCCATAGCCAGGATTCCTGGTCCTGACCCTCCTATTCAGCTGTTTGAGAGCCCGTAGCTGGGGGTGGGGTCCCCCCTCCTTTCTTTACAAGTGGGGGTCAAGTATAACTTGAGAGGCAGCCGAAACTGCTAGATTCATATCTCCCTTCTGCTGATTGATGCTAAGTGTTTTCCGGCCTCAGTTTCAGCATCTGTACAATGGGGATAAAACCAGAGTCAATGAAGCTCCTTATTCAGTCCTGGTTGGGCTTAATCTGGGAGGGATCAAAATCGGGACAGTGAAGCCAGAGAAAAAGGTGGCCTGAGAGAGAACTGGAATGGAAGACAAGCAAAAAGGAACAGAGCTCAAACTGAAGCAAGAGAGCTCAAAGTTAGACAAGAGAGAGGACTTCCTTATTCCAGAGAGACTGAGGGAGAAGCAAGAGCTCTGGAGACTGAAACTTGGGGAACCTTGAAGGTAATCTGAGCTCATCTTCCACATGTGGCCATGGTTAACTCGGTGGCAAGCTTCCTCAAGGCTCCCTGTAAAGGATAAAACAAAGTGGTTTTGTTGTTTTGTTTTTTTTAGAAGAAAACAAAGTTTTAAGAGTTAGATAGCTGAAGTTTGCCCAGCAGAGGTGTTGAGGACCAGGAACCAGAATTCTCTCTCTTTGTTTTTAACTGAAATATTGAGAACTTTATACAATATTTTTTTGTCTTTTGGGGGCAGGGTCTCCCTGTAGCCCCAGCTGTCCCAAAACTCACTATGTAGACCAGGCTGGCCTTGAACTCACAAAGATCTGCCTGCCTCTGCCTCCCAAGTGCTGGGTTTACAGATGTGCACCACCATGCCCAGCTTCATACAATATATTTTGATTGTATTTAGATCCCGTTCCCTTACAGTTAATTCCACATCCAATTTCATGTACTCTAGTGTGTGTGTGTGTGTGTGTGTACTCATGAATGAGCCAAGTTTAATGGTTTTCCCTCACCTGTCTGAGGTTTAGCAAGCTGGCATGCTATTTATTTATTTGTTTGTTTGTTTGGTACTGGGGCTGGAGCTCCAAGCCTCACACATACTGGGTAAGCACTCCGTAACTGCCTCTCCCTCCCCGCCCCCCCACCCCGCATCTGAATAGTATTGGTTTCATGCTAATTTATTTATTTGCTGGATTAAGGAAAAGATGAGAGGTGGAGAATGGGGGAGGCCCACCCCTTGGCTGTGAATCTCTGTGTGGCCCCCGTTTGTCCTTGCAGAAATGTGGAGGTCCATGAAGCACATCCTCTCCCAGGCAGAAGGGAAATGTGAACAGCCAGGAGGGGGCTGGGCCCCAACTGAGCCTGGGCTTCCATCAAAGGCAGATGCCTCTCTGACCCCATCTGGGAGGCCGTCCTTTCACCGTGTGGCCAGATTCCCCCTAGTCTCCCCCAGCCTGGCCCATCTCTGCCTTGCTCCAAGCCCACAAACAACATGTTGTTGACAATACCCAAGGGCCAAACACTCGATAACACAGTCCCCACCACACCAGACATCCTGACAGCGGGCAGGGCTCTGTGCTGTGACGGAGGATGCTTTGAATACATCATCCTGTCAAATGCGTTTATTATTCTTTCACTCAAGATAAACTGCAGCCGCCAACGAGGGGCTGTATAAATTCCAGCCTCAGAAGTGGAGCAGGCCCTCTCCTCGTTGAACACACACTCACACACGCACTACCCAGAAATCCTGCTGAGAAAACGCCACCCCCAGCCCTGGCCCCTCTCAGGTCTCTGGGGGGCTCAGTAGCTCTGTCTCATGGGGTGGTCCCAGGAGCAGCTGCAGACATCAGGGGACCCAGGGCTTGGGCCTACTGGTGGGCTGCTTGCCTGCCTGGCCAGGCCTGAGCTAACTTCTAACTTCCTCGGGGGCCAGGGAACTTCCCTCCACAGGAGTCAGCTGTCCCCCAGGGTCAAGCCCGGCCTCTTGACTTTTGGACTTCTGTGTCCTTAAGGCTGCAACTCTTGTGGGTGGTCAGAGCAGCCACAGGACCAGCTGGGCCTGCGGGGAGCAAGGCCAGCTTTCAGACTCAAGCATGGACGGGTAGTTCTCAGGGAATGCAACTCCATGAAGCCTTCAAAGGCAGTCAGCAGCTGCAGAGATAGCTTAGTGGGTAAAGTGCTTGCTGTGGAAGCATGACGGCCTGAGTTTGAGTTCCAGAACCTACCTGAAAAGGCTGGTCAGGATGGCAAAAGCTTGTGAACCCCGCCCTGGGGAAGCAGAGACAGGCCTATTCCTGGTTCACCAGCTAGCTAGCCTAGCTGAATCGGTAAGTTCGAGGTAAAAAGCAAGAGACCGTGTCTCAAAAAATCAAGATGATGGCGCCCTAGAGAATGAGGCCCAAGGATGACCTCTGACCTCCATATCCACACATATACACGTTCATATGCATTCACACACAGGCACCTGCACATACGATACACACACACACACACACACACACACACACACACACACACACACACACGCCTTCAGCATCCATCCCAGGTAGGCAGGAGCCCCAGACCCCACCCCACTTCCAACCTCCCACAACCCCAGCAGAATCCTTGTGTCCAGAGCTCCACCTAGTTTTTTGCTCTTGGAGTCTGAAGGCTTCATTTTGAACTTGCCCTGTGGCACAGTGGGTCTGAGAATTAACAAGAAAACCAAACTGGGACTGCACATGATAGCCCGGAAAGGGAGGTGAGCACAGGCAGGCCACAGGCCCGGAATCCACCCTCCGGCCTTCCCGTTCCTTCTCCACCAGGGAGGGAAGGTGGCCTCTCGCTGGGGCCCTTTGCTCTGCTCTGTCAAAGGCCTTCACCATGACCCCCTGGCCAAGTTCTCTTGTGCCACCCTCCCTGAGGAAGGGACTGTCATAGTCCCAACTCCTAGAACAGTACCAGGCCCCCAATACATATTATTATTGAATGAAAATAAAGCATTAAAAACTATGTCAGATATATGGTAGGTGCTCAATACATGTAGTTGCTATTTTTATTCACGATTCCATATATTTTGCATGTGATAAAGACTAAATGTGAGGGGCTGGTAAGATGGTTCATCAAGTAAAGGTGCTTGTGACCAAGCCTGATGACCCGAGTTTGAATCCCTGGACCCACATGGTAGAAAGAGAGAACCGATTCCCACAAGTTATACAGTGACCTCCACGCAGGAGCTGTGGTATGTACATAGAAATGCACAATAAATAACACTCCATTGTGTACATGTACCACATTTTCTCTATCCACTCGTCAGTTGAGGGGCATTTGAGTTGGTTCCAGCTTTTTGCTGGAATAAACATCAAAAAACTTAAAGAAGCAGGGCGTGGTGGCACACAACTTTAATTCCAGTACTTGGGAGACAGAGGCAGGTGGTGTTCTCTGAGATCTAGTCAAGCCTGGTCTACATAGTGAGTTCCAGGTCAGCTGGGGCTATGAGGGGACCCTGTCTCAAAAACACCAAAAAAGGGGCTGGAGAGATGGCCTAGCGGTTAAGACGGTAACCGTCTGAAACTCCAATTCCAGGAGAACTCCAGTTCCAGGGGAATCTGATACCTTCGTCTGACCTCCACGGCGTTGCACGACACGGGTGCACAAACTTGCATGCAGACAGTACATTCATACACATACAGAAATAAATAAAATCAATAAAAAAAATTAAAAAAAAACACCAAAAAAATAATAATAATAAAATAAATAAAAGAAAAAAGACCAAATATGTGGCATTGATCAATTCGTTTTTTTCTTTTTTCTTTTCTGCATGCAGGTTTGTGCACCAGTGTCGTGCAATGCCGCGGGGGTCAGAAGAGGGTGTCTGATTCCCCTGGAACTGGAGTTAAAGACGGTTCTCAGCCACCATGTGGGTGCTGGGGATTGAACCCGGGTCCTCTGCAAGAGCAGTGGGCACTCTTAACCACTAGGCCATCTCTCCAGCCCCAACATTGATCAATTCTAAGTGGGGCCCGTACCTTACAGGCTGTTGGCCCATCTGAGCTATGTGACCTTGGGTAGGTATATCCCTGTCTCCGAACCCTGTTTCCTGATCCATCTAGCAGGAATACCCTATCTGGTCTGTGCCCAGCCTTGCTAAGAAGGGAACCTGGAGAGCCACGTTTCTGTGGTTATTGTGGCTCTCCACTCACAAGCAGACGGACCCAAGGCCGGACGCCTGACTGAAATCACGATTTAGGGATCTCATGTCATGCTGACCCAGAGGGAGAGCGGTCACCTGCTCTGTGATGTGGCACAAGGACAGCCACCTCACCAGCGGTAGTGTCATGGGTAGGGAGGGAGACATTGAGAACTTCACACAGGTAGGAAGACATGTCCAGATGCTCTCCACCCCCACTTCCTCCACCTCCTCCCTCCACTTCTGCAGACCAAGGTTGCCAGAGCTTGCTGCCCATAGAGAACATGCTGGTCTTCCTGGTCTAGCAAACAAGGTAGTCCCCTCCCTCGTTCAGTCTTGGGGGGGGTTGCACACTTGGAGGTCAGGATATACTGGGAGGGCGGCTTTGGAGACATCATCCTCTCTGCCTCACCCTGAGAAGGGGCAGGTAGAGAGCCTGTAGTACCTTGGAAGTGCCTAGAGCTGCTGACACTGACACCCATGCCCCAGCACTGCCCTTTTCCTCAATGGAGACTAAGATTACACAAATGAACAAGTACATCAATGAATGAGCCGTCCACGCTTCACCTCCCCTCACCCCCAGCCAGTGGTATCAGGCCACATGTGTCTCTTTCCCCAGTGTGGGGAAAAAACAATTCACCTTGGAAGACACTTGCAAGCAGTGACTATATGTCATACACCTGGTTCCTCCCCAAGGGAGCTGGGGGGCAGCGGAGGTGGGGTTCAGGGGACACAGCACATAAAGAATTGTAAAGATGGACTTCCGTTCTGGGTTTGTAGAAGGTGGGGCCATAAACCAGACACTGGAGGAGGGCTTCTGGGAAGAGGTGATGCTGGCCTGAGGTCCTAAAGGCTGAACCTAAATTGGCCAATAGACTGCTGGGAAGGGTATCCTGCGTGCATGTGTGTGTGTGTGAACAGCTTGAACAAAGGCTTGGAGGTGTGAAATAGCCTGGGGCATGCTGGGACTGGACTGACGTATTCAAGGTAAGTGGAGCGACACAAAGAGAAATGGCTGGAGAGGAAGGTAGGCACAGATTTGGGCAGCTTGTGAAACCTGTTAATCCTTGGCACTAAGGAAACAGGAGCTTTCTATGGCCTGTAAGCAGGGACAGAGCGTGATCTGGCCCAATTTTTAGCAAAGGAGGCCTCTGTGGTAATGCAGGGGAGAGGCGGGGCTAGGGTTGGAGTGAGGGCAGTGCCGGCTGGGACGGCAGCTGGAGTCCAGTTTGCTTAGTTGGTTGGGAAGACTGGGGGCCACAGAGAACGTAAGAGACCCCAGAGTGACTTGGAATGGTGGCTCAGGGACAGCTGTGTGCTTTCCTACACGCAGAAGAACATGCCGCTGGGCCAGGCTGTGTTCAAGGAAAGTTTGCTACTGGGTTATCGCCTCAGCTTCTGTGGTTTTCCGTTAAGAGGGAGCCGAGTTCATTGAACTTCGGGGCAACTGTATAAACTCATCTTTCCTCTGCAGCAATAATACAGTTAATGGGATTATTTCCTGCACACAGAATGGGACTGCTAAGAAAACACTGTAGAGTAAAGGATGTTTGCAGAGGCCAGGCTAAAAGGCCAAACTCACACCAGGAGGAAGAACAGGGTGTGTCTCCACACAGGCTGGGGTGGAGTGCTGCCGTCCCAGCCTCCTTTTGCCTCAGTCTGTCGTGGGCCTGCGTATGCGTTGCCTCTGCCTTACTGGGCCCTTATTCACGCTATGCGCAGGCTGGACTGCTGCCAGCTGGGCTCCACGGCCTCCAGATGCCAGGTTAGCTGGCTGCCTAGGCCCAGGGAGATCACATGAGTGACATCTGTCCTAACCAGGGACAGAGACCCAGAAAGGGGGTCGTAGCTTGCTTTGGTTCACACAGCCAGTTGTGATAAGGCCTAGGGAAGAAACTGAGGCCCTCAGTGAGGTGAAATGCATTGCCTAGGCACCTACAGTCCAGAGGTGGTAAAATCTGGGATGGGTAGGGGTCGTCAGCTCCCAGGAGAGTCTATCTGTCACCCAACCTTGGGCTCCACACCCCCAACCCCTGCCCCTTCTTAGAATGAAGCCACCATGGGTCACCCCCTGTTTGCTGAGTTTCAATCACCCCTGACTGGTGTCTCCCGCCCCTCTGTTCAGCCCCTGTTAGGTCTTATTACCTCAGCCCCCAGTGAGGGCTCCTCACCTGGTCCACCCCAAATATCCATGGTGTGCACAGGTGCACCGTGGGTGGGGTTGGAGGACATTCCTGAAGAGGGGAGACAATGGAAACCATCTTCTTTTACACCTTCTTATTCTACCGGTTAGTAAATCATTCTCCCAGGCTACACAAAGCAGTCATTGAGTCTTGTCCCTGCCCCTGTGCCATGAGTAGGCAAAGGCCACTTGGATCCCTGAGTGTCCGAGTGGCAGGTCCTGAATCCTCTGCCCTCAACCCCCGGCAGGGGAATCGGGTTACCCCATCTAATCCCTGTCCCCCCATCCTCCCTCAGTGTGCCCATTATAATTTATAAGGGAGGCATGATGCAACCTGCTAATTACATTGCTCGATTTCGAACACATCCCGGCTTCTCTGACTCAGGAGGTGGCGGGAGGAGCACCGGCTGTGCTTTGTGGCTTATCAGGAGCGGGTTATTCAGCTCACACCCGATCCCCTCCCCCTGGCCCTCCGTCTTTGTTAACCAGGGCTTGCATCACCTCCTGCTTTCCATTTCTCTGGAATTTTTTTTTTTAACGGCTCTTTTTTATGAGCCGCTCCATCTTGTTAGCTAATGAATGATTGTGGGCCAGCGATGGGGTTTGCTTTGTGCCTCTATTAAATGTTACATGATCACAATTATGAGTTAACAAGGGACAGCTAATAAAAAAAATAATCTATTTTGTGGCCTGGGGCAGACATGAGACTCAAGCTGGTTCTCAGGCTGAATAATTCAGAGCCTGGGGAACACAGGCTGGACAGGGCATCAAAGCCAGGGAAGGAGGGAAGGATGGCCACTCCAGGTCTGTGGGGGGCGCGGCAGGCAAGAGAGCCACGGTCCCACCCCTAGACCTCTTCCGAGCCTCTGCACATCAGCGCATCCAAGGCCCCTCTTGGCATCCAAGGGCCCTCTTGGCGGGTAGGTGTCTGGTGTTCAGCAGTTGCCTCCCAGCAGCCCTTTGTGTCCGTTATTGTCTTACAACCCCTTTCAACAGCACAGCAGAGTGAGCTTTTAAATATAGCCCTCCTGAGCTGGGTGTGGTAGTGCTTGCCTTTAATCCCAGCACTCAGCAGAGGCAGGCGGATCTCTGTAAGAACAAGCCCAGCCTGGTCTACATGGTGAGTTCTAGGCCAGCTGTGGCTACAAGGAGACCCTGTCTCAAAAAAAAAAAAAAAACATAAACAAAAACAAAACCCCACAAAACATAGATGATGATGATGATGATGATAATGATGATGTGTGTGTGTGTACTAACCTCATTGGTGGCTGCCCAGACTTTGGTTCTTTGAGTGGACCCATTCCTAGTCTATAACTGTCCTCATCAAACCTTGCTCAGATCAGGCTGGAAACAATCTGCTAACACAACCCTAAGGAGCAAGATTAGCATCTGTGTGTGCAACAAGGATGAAGCTCCATGGGCTGGCGAGGTGGCTCAGTGGGTAAGAGGTGCTTGCCCTGCAACTCTGAGGACTTGAGTTCGATTCCCCAGATCCCCTGGTGGAAGGTGAGAACTTACTCCTGAAAATTGTCCTCTGAAGGGAGGAGCCTATTCATGCTGGCGTGGCTTTCAGTAGGCACTCAATAAATGCTCTATTAGCAAGTTGTTGAAACTAGGCTGGGGGTGTGACTCAGTGGGCTGTTTATCTATCATGCATGAAGTCCCAGGTTCAGTTGTCACCTCCTAAACCAGGTGAGGTAGTACTTGCCTGTAATCCCAGCACTGGGGAGGTGGAAGAAGGAAAATCTAAGTTCAAGGTTACCCTGATCTTTATAATGGGTTTAAGGGCAGCCTGAGCTACATGAGACACTGTCTCAAAATAAGAATAAAAAAATAAAATAGGGCTGGAGAGATGGTCTAGCAGTTAAGAGCACTGACTGCTCTTGCAGAGGACCCAGGTTCGATTCCCCAGCACCCACATGGCGGCTGAGAGTCTGTAACTCCAATTCCAGGAGAACTCCAGTTCCAGGGGAATCCGACACCCTCCTCTGACCTCCATGTCGTGCAATGCCGCGGAGGTGCACAAACCTACATGCAGACAATACATTCATACACATAAATAAATAAATAAATAAAATTAAAAAATAAAATAAAATAAAGAAGTTGTTGAAACTAAATATTCTCCAAGCACCACTGCGTATTGGGCTTGTTATTAGGCTAATACTTGCCATATGCTACTTGGTACTTTAGTCCATCTTCTGCTGCTATAACAAAATACCTGAGGCTGGATACTGGATTACACAGAAGTCTATTTATTTAGCTTAGTTCTAGAGGCTCGAGAAATCTGATTGGCTCTGGTAAGGACCTTGTGGTAGGTGGCATTCCATTGGCGGGCAGGAATGTGTGCAAAAGAGATCACACGGAAGCCAGAGAGATTCCAGGATCAACCTGGCTCTTTGTAACAGTGTCCTGTTGGTGCAAACTCACTAGATCCTTGAGATCAGCACTAATCCCCTGTGTGGCCAGTGCTCCTACCTCTTAGAGGAACTGCCACTTTTCATATGGACATGCTGAGATACACGAAGCCTCAGGGAACAAGCCACATTCAAACTAGGGAAGAAAGGATCCACGTGTCTTCCTATCAACACTGCTGGGAGGGGGGTCAGCCCCCATTTTATTGCTGAAGCAATGCTCAGTAGTGTTGGAACTGGATGAAGCAGTCCACCCACGGCCCTCATCCAACAACTGGGGCGGGCCCAGGGCCCCTTGCCCAGTTTTCTTATCCCCTGTCCACAGCGGAGAGGACCCGAGGGCACAGTTGAAGGGCATCTTCCAGTGCTGTGGCAGGACTGTGGGCACCAGGAAACCACAGCCACCCACATCTCAGTGGTCTGGACCAGCCCAGAGCAGGAGGCCAAGCTGGCAGCCGAGGGGCATAAAAGAGTGGGCAGGAAGCCGGGACTGGGGGAAGGCTGCATCGCCCTCACCCCAGCTACACAGTTTGCAGGGTCTGTGTTCGGAAAACTATGAAGAGTTTTAATTTCATCCTAGGGCTGGAGAGAGATGGCTCAGCAGTTAAGAGCACTGGCTGCTCTTGCAGAGGACCTGGGTTCAGTTCCCTGCATCCACATGGTGGCTAAAAACAATTCATAATTCCAGTTCTAAGTATTCAACACCCTTTTCTGGTCTGCAGGGGCATTTTACACATGTGGTGCACTTACATACAGGCAAAATATTAAGATACATAAAATAAAAATAAATAAAAACCATTTTTTAGTTAATAAAAAAGAATTTCAAGCCCACAATAGGGGACTTGAGACTTTAACTAAGTATGGACCTTTCAGACCTCAAGTCTAGGAAGACAGTCCTAGCCAGTGAGTCATTTGTCCCCTTCCACCTCAGGGGTCTTTAGTCCGGCACTTGAGCAGCAGGTGCCACAGTGTAAAAGATCTCTTATTGCCTGGGTCAGGCCCATGTAACTCAGTGTGAGGTATGACAGGGCCAGAGGAGGAGCTGGATCTCAGGAAGTCTCATGCTGTAGTCCTTTCTGCTAGCTGTGTGGACAGCCAGGCCAACACACTGTTAGGAGGTCAGGCAAGTTTGGGCATGGGGCCTATCTGGCTTTTCTAAGACTGTTGCTGGCTCCGTTGTCTGTTGAGACAGGAACCTGAGGTCCATCAGAAGCACCTGAATCCTTGGTCATGTCACTCCCAGACATCAGACCTGTAGGAGATCCCAAGATCTGGCAGCTATCTAGAACTGGGCAGGCAGCTAGGTTTCTAGAACTGGGTATGCCATCACCAGAAGGGGGCTTGAGACGGCCATGAGCCTGCCCCGTCGGGCTGTTTGCTGCCCACAACCCTCTTCTGCCCTGCATGTGGCACCCTTAAGAGACTGGACTAACCCCCAATCTGAATCTTCCACCCCAATAGGCAGTGCCTGGGGGTACTAGGGAAATATCGTTTGAGTGATTCACGTAACAAGGCCAGACCTCCCGTTACCGCCTCATAAAACACGTCCTAGGCTAGCAAGGTGTCAGGATGCACTCCACCATACCCCTTGAGTTTCGGCATGCATCCCTGTGCTTCTGCTTATTTCTGAAGGACTATGTATGAGGAATGTATCTAGGCTAGACTTATTGATATGTGTATGTATGTTTGTATGTATATGTATTTATGTGTGTATTCATGTGTTCAGAGTTGTGTAATAGGGACAGAAGCTGTGTAGACTGGACAGCTGTGCAGACTGTGCTCATGCGTGGTGATTCTTTCATAGACTATAAGCATGCATGCAGATTTATGGGAGGCACCCCTTTCCCACCTGGTCTACCCCAGGTATTTGCTCATACAGGGCTCACATATGTGGACTGTGCCACAGACACCCAGAAAATCCCTGCTCCCTGGATCCCATGTCCCTAGATGGTACCAAGCCACTTCCAGGAGTCAGTGTTGCAGGCCTGGCTCAGCGCTGGGACAGGCACAGACTGGCTGCCTCATTCACACTGGGCTTTGCCCCTCAGCCACCAGCCTCTGAGCAACTTGTTTGAAGCGTCTCCACCTAGCTCTATGTCTGTAAGAGGGGCTCATGGCTGCTCTTCCATTGTCAGTTATAAAGGCCCCCAAAGGAGCAGAAGAACTTAACAAAAGCTCATTATTATTTTTATCTTGGTGGCTGCCACACCCAGCACCAGGACTAGTACTGAGAACACAGCCAGAGCCTGTGACCATCTGTCACCATAAACGTGATAGACAGGTTCCAAACACTGCCACCCTGACCACAGAGGTAAGAAGAGCTGCAACAGGGCACCTCGGCTCCCTATCGCCCCCTAAGACTCCTCAGAGGCCCCCCAGGGAGCCTGACAATGAGTCGCCCTTTGGAACACACACATGGTGGGGCCTGTCAAGGTTGGGGGTATAAAGTCACTAACACCAAGCAGCCACAGTCGTCTGGGGATCATGGAGCTGGCCCCAGAGGCCACCCACCCACTGCAGGGACTGGTGGCCACTCAGGCCAAGGTAAATCATCCAAGATTGCCCCTTGGAATGTAGTTGATGTGAAAGTTAACACGCATGTTACTGCTACATAAACATAGTTAAACTATTTACAATGATGGTGGAGGCCTGGGGGCCCTAGGAAGCCTCTACCATGTGGGGTGGGGGTCCCAACCTAGCTCTGCTGGTCATGAGGGTGAGGAAATGATCCTCAGCCCTTTCTGGCAGACACCCCATGCAGGGCCCCTCATTGGCTCTGCGCACCATCTGCTCATGGGCTAAGCCAGAACACCATTCCGAAGTTATGGTACATAGAACAAGAAAATCCCTTCCCAGTCTTATTCTGGCCCTTGTTCTTTAGAGCAGTTTATAGAAGACACTTTGCAAGTAAACACAGAATTTGCCCCAATCCGAAGAGTTACTGGGGTAGATCTCTGCATGGGATCCAGAGAGATAAATTGGGGCAGAAGCCTCACGCTATCTTGAAGACCCCTCATCCACAGGGAGGACCCAGTCTGCCTCCAGAGCCCCACGTCTAAAAGTGGAGACACAGCTCCTGCCTCAGTTCCCTGCTTGCCCAGTCTAAGAGGCAAGGCTAATCTTGTAGTTCCTAGTGCCCTCCCCTCACAGAAGAGACTAGGCCACAGGGTTCCTCAGGGAGATGCTGGGGTCAGGCTGCCCTCAGGGGCTTCACTGTTTAGGCAGCTTCCGGGAACAGAGACTCTAGAGTCATACCCGCATTGGACCCTTCTCTGTCCAGGAGATGCCAGCCTTGGTCTAGCTTCTTCTTCTACAGGTGCCATCACCCATGTACATTTGAAAAGCTGGTAGGGTTTCCAAAGAAATCAAGGCTGACAATGCCAGAGGGATTGGCTGTGAGAGAGTGAAGCCTCGGTTTCTTCTGAACCTCCTCCCAGCCCTTCCAGGTTCCCTCTCTGCCTGCCTGCTCCCTGCCTCCTGGCCCCTAGCTCCTATACCATGCTCAATGCATATGTGTAAATGTACCACCTGTGTGCATTGTCTGTGGAGGCCAGAAGAGGATGACAGATACCTTGGAACGGGAGTTACAGGCGTTTCTTAGCCACCACGGGGATGCTAGGAACTGAACTCAGGTCCTCTGCAAGAGCAGGCAGTGCTCTTAACTGCCGAGCCATCTCTCCAGCCCCCTGGCATTAGTTCCTTTTCTTGTTGCTGGAACAAAGATACCTGGCAAAAGCAGCCTAAAGAAGGAAGAAGGGTTTATTTGGGTTCATAGCTTAAGAGTACAGTCCGTCATGGCGGATAGGCCTGATGCAAAGCTGTGAGGCAGCTGGTCCCGTTGCATCCACAGTCAGGGGCAGAAACACAGGAACAGGGATGCTGCTGCCAAACTCTCTGCTCCGACCCTGGCGAGACCAGCTGTGTCCTTCTCTACTGCATGCCCAGCAACCACTGATCTGGCTGTCATCTCTGCAGTTTTGTCTTCCTCAAAATGTCATGAACTTGAGATCATATAGGACGGAGCCCTTTGTGTGTACAAGTGAGAGTGTGTGGTGTAGGTATGTAGTCACGTAGGGGTGTGTGTGTGTATGCGCATGCAGGTACATATGCATGTGTGTGTGTGTGAGTGTGGAGGCCACAGGTTGGTCAGTGTTGGGTGTTTTCTCAATCACTTTCTACTTTAGGTTTTTTTTGGTCTTTTTGAGACAGGGTCTCTCTGTAACCCCAGCTGTCCTGGAACTTTCTATGTGGACCAGGCTGGCCTTGAACTCACAGAGATCTGCCTGCCTCTGCCTCCCAAGTGCTAGGATTAAAGGCATGCGCCATTCTAGTTTTTTGAGACAGGGTCTCTCGCTTACCCCGGAGCTCATGGATTTGGCTAGAGTGGCTGGCCAGTGAACTCCGGGAATTCTCTTGTCTCCCTGGTGCTGGGGTTGTAGTTTTACTCGGCTTTTTACTTGGGTGCTGGGGATCTGAACCCAGGCCCTCGTGCTTATGTGGCAAGTACTTTACTGACTGCGCTATCTCCCCAGCCCAAGCTTCTTCTCTTAGCAATCCCCATTTAAGATTCACCAGGCCATCGTGGTGCTTATACCTCACTCCTTTTTCATTGCTATGTATTATTCATTATGTGGATTTACCACTGGTTTACATCCACTTCCTATTATGTTACATTTTGATTACTTTTAGCAACTATATATATTCAAAATATTTTATTATTTTTCATTTTTTATCTGTATGTGTATTGCCTGCATGTGTGTAAGTGCACTTGTGTCATGCAATGCCCATGGAGGTCAGAAGAGGGTATCAGATTCCCCTGGAACTGGAGTTATAGTTGTTAGCCACCATGTAGATGTTGGGAACCAAACCCAGGTCCTCTGCAAGAGTAGCCAGTGCTCTTAACCTCTGAACCATCTCTCTACCCTGGCAACTATATTTTTGACAGTTTTGTGTAGCTTGTGGTTTACATGCTGGGATTAGTGTGAACATAAGTCTTTTTAATTTAAAAAAATTAATAAATGAGGGGCTGAAGAGATGGCTCAGTGGTTAAGAGCACTGACTGCTCTTGCAGAGGACCTGAGTTCAATTCTCAGCACCCACATGGTGGCTAACAGCCATCTGTAACTCCAGTGACAGGGGATCTGATGCCCTCGTCTGACCTCTGAGGGCATTGCACAGCACAGGTGCATTTACACACCTGTAGGCAATACACTCATACACACAAAATAAAAATAATAAAATATTTTTAAATGAATGATTTTTTAAAAGAATGAATAAAATATTTTTAAATAAATGAATTTTTAAAGGAATGAATAAATGATGTGTTTGCATGCACCTGAGAGAGTTTATGTGTATCATATGTATGCAGGTACTCAGGGAGGCCAGAAAGGACATCAAATCTCCCTGGAACTGGAGTTGCAGGTGGTTGTGAGCTGCCTAATGTAGGGGTTGGGAACTGAACTCAGGTCCTCTGTAAGAGCACAAGTACTCTTAACTGCTGAGCTGGCTGCCCTGGAACTCTCTATGTAGACCAGGCTGGTCTCAATCTCAGAGATCTTCCTACCTCTGCCTTCCAAGTGCTGGGATTAAAGGCGTGCGCCACCACTCCTGACCCAGTGATCACTGACTTATTTGATTTTTCTGTAATGGGGATGGAACCTAGGCCCTCACCTTATCCACTGCCACTCCAGTGGAGAGGGAGGATTGGATTTTGTTTTTTACATTTATTTGCATGTGTGTGTGTGTGCACGTGTATGTGTGTGTGTATGTGTGTGTGTGTGTGTGTGTGTGTGTATGGCATGATACACATGTGGAGGTCAGAGGACATTTTTCAGGAGTTGGTTCTCTCTTCCACCATATGGGTCCTAGTGATGGAACTCAGGTCACCAGGCTAGCCATAAGTGGCTTTACCAGATAAGCCATCTTGCCATCCCAGAGAGAGAGAATTTATTTATTTATTATTATTTTTTTCGGTCTTTTTGAGGCAGGGTCTCTCTGTAGCTCTGGCTGTCTGAAAATCACTCTGTAGACCAGGCTGGCCTTGAACTCACAGAGATCCACCTGCCTCTGCCTCCCAAGTGCTAGGATTAAAGGCGTGCGCCACCACGCCCAGCTGAGAGAGAGAGAATTTAAATAAACTACTATCTACTGAGTCCTGCCAGTTGCCTAGCCCCACACTGGTCACAGCATTTCACATGCTTCTGGACTGTGCCCAAGGAGTCCCCACCCTGATACACTGTCTGCTTTGCTCACACCCTGGGGAGGGTGACAGAACAGCTTCCCAGCAACATAGAGGTCCTTACAGGAAACTAAAGACAGAGGTTCTCAGCCAAGTCACACTCTCAAAAAGCCCTGTATGTCCCCTCCAATGTGTCCCCAAGGATGTCATCAACCAAAGGGAAGGCAGTCTCAGAGGCCAGTTTCCATCTGGTTCCTGCCTGTTTGAAGGACACGCCCCCTTAGTGTTGAACAGGCCCCTTCCTGGGTGGGGGTCTGGCTGACTCCTGACAGTGTCTGTCATGCTCACAGGACTCAAATCGCAAAGTTTGACGTCATCAGCAGTGTTCTAGTGAGCTGTGTTAGGGAAATGCGATGATGTTAATTATGTGTTGATTTATTTAATTTCTGGTCTTGAAAAATGATTGGGCTCGCCTTCCTGGCCTTCCTTGCACGCCTCTGAGCTCCCGGGAGCCCCTCAGGAGGTGGGGCTGGAGCAGGCAAGGAGAGTGGACTGTACTCTCTGGGATCCCACAGACTCGGAGGCACTTCCTCACTCTGGTGACCCTGAGTAACCTCTTGAGCCTGGGATTGGGTAAGGATTACAGGCTTGGCATGGTGCCTGGGCTAGAGAAAGCTCTGGGTAAGTGCACCCTTGTTATCATTATTGTTAATTATTATTTTAGTCTATCAACTGAAGGATGATCTGAGAGGAGTCCAGTGAACCAGTCCACTAGAACCTTCTGCAATGAACAGAGGTGTTCGATACCCGGACCGTCCAATGTGATGGCTACGTGCCCCTGTGGCTAGCACAGCGGAGGCCCTGAGTGCTGAGTGTATGGCTAGGAACAGAGCCAAAGTAGTCATCTGCATCTAGTGGCCACTGGATTGGAACACGTGTGAAGGAAGCAAGTGCCCAGGGTCTGGGGTCGGCCTCCTCTCTGGGTTAGCACAAAGAGCATCCCATTGGGGAGTGCTTCAGCACCATTAGAGCCATCTCGGCTGGCTCTCGGAGCGCTGGTGTTTGCCTGTCATCTCTGAACATCTGTCTCCTAGGAAACGTGACTTCTTCTTTTGTTTTCTTTTTAACTCTTTAGTGCCAGAAAGCAAACCCAGAGCTGCATACATGCTGGGCAAGTGTTCTGACACTTGTCCATTTCCCTAGCCCTGTTTTTACATTTTATTTATTTTTATTTGTGTGTGTGTGTGTGTGACAGGATCTCCTTGTAGCCCCATCCAGCTGACCTGGAACTTGCTGTGTAGACAAGGCTGGCCTCAGTCTCACAGAGATCTGCTTACCAAGTGCTGGGATTAAAAGTACTACCATGCCAGGCATTATTATTATTATTGTTATTATTATTATTGTTATTATTATTAGTGTGCATGATAGGGGGTACACGTGTCATGGTGCACATGTAGAGGTCAGAGGACAACTGTGTGGAATTGGTTCTCTCCCATCCTTATGTTGGTTCCAGGGATGGATCAGGTAAGCACCTTTACCTGCTAAACCATCTTACTGCTTCCCTCCCTTTTCACAATTAAAAAACATTTTTTTTTTTGAGACAGGGTCTCCCACCGGCTGTCCTGGAACTCACTCTGTAGACCAGGCTAGCCTTGAACTCACAGAGATCCGCCTGCCTTCACTTCCCGAATGCTAGGATTAAAGGCATGCGCTACCACGCCTGGCTTAAAGACAGTTCTTAGCTGCCATGTGGGTGCTGGGAATCAAACCTGGGTCCTCTGCAAGAGCAGTTGGTTCTCTTCAATATATGCTAGGCATGCATGAAGCCATCTCTCTGGCCCCAGTTAAAAAACATTTTAAAAGGTTTAATTTATTTATATGTGTGTACATGTGTATATATGAGTGTGTGCATGTGTACAGAGTCCAGGAGAGGACATTGGGAGTTCCCTCTGTCACTCTCCATCTGTTCCTTTGAGGCAGGGCCTCTCCCTAAACCTGGGCTTGTGTATTCTTGGTTAGACTGGAAGTCAGCAAGCCCCAGTGATCCTCCTTAGAGGATCCCACTTAGAGCTGAGATTATAGGCATTTGTGGGGACACTCAGCTTGTTATGTGGGTCCTGGGATCTGAACTCTATTCTTTATGAGACAGGTCTGGATCTATTGCCCAGGCAGGCCTTGATTTGTATGATGGGTATATATCAACTTAATGGGATTTAGAACCACCATCATCAAACAAACCTCTGGGCATGTGTGTCTGTGTGTGTGTATGTGTGGGGGGGTTCTAGATTAAGCTAATGAGGTGAGAGACCTGCCTTAAATGTGGGTGGCACCATTGCATGGGTTGGGATCCTGGGCAGAATATAAAGGAGAAAATGAGCTGAGCAGCAGCATTGTCTCTCTGCTTCCCGACTGTGGATGCCACCTGACCTGCTGCCAAGCCTTCCCCTCCATGACAGATGGCGAGCCAGAATAGACCCTTCCTTCCTTGAGTTGCATCTGTCAGGTGTTTTGTCACAGCAACGACAAACATGACTAATATACTTGCAATTCTCCTGCCTCAGCCTCCTGAAATGCTGGGATTGCAAGCTTGTGGCTCTGGGTGGCAGGCCTGTATGCTCCATTCTGAACCTCTCCTGGGCCCCAGCTCAGAGAGCGAATACTTGTCCACTAATCCAAGTACCAGGGAGACACAAGGACCACCAGGGCAAGGACAGGAAGTAGCCCATCTGGTCATCTCTCTCTAGAAAGCTCCTATGGGAGGCAGGCCAGGCAGCCTGAGAGCGAAGGCTGGATGATCTTTGGTGTGTGACTGTGCTTTGTTCCAGTTGCTCAGGGCCGGAGATCAACTGTGGAAGCTGAACTGTGTCCCCTCAACCCCCTCTCCAAACACTGAGCTTCGATTCATCCATCTGCCAAACTCACCCCAGTTGCTGGAGGTGGGAAGGCACTTCGGGAAAGCAACGGGCTTCTAGGAAATGTGTGAGCTGGGCGAAAAACCAGGGTGCGAAGCTGGGTCTTCGGAATTCCCCGAGATGAGGAACTGAGTTCCTCCATATCGGAGAACCGCGTAGGCTGGTGCCCTGGCCCCTCAACTTCATTCACAGCGTAGGTCCTCCCCAGCAGGAGAGGGACTTTCCCACCTCCAGGACTCCTTGGTACCTTCAGAGAGTGAGAAGACACAGACCTGGAGAGGTCCCCAAAGTCCTGCCTGGCTCACGCCTCACCTGGCCTCTGTGGAGTGGCCTGAGGGACAACTTTATCGACAGTGCAAAGACAGAGTCCTCTCCTGCCTCTGATGGAGACTCCTGCTTCTGCAGCCAGGAGAAACGTATCCTCCAGAGCCAAGAAAGGCTGCAGTCCATGCTATGAAATCAGGGCATGGGATAGGAGTCAGGGATCATCTTTGTGTTCTTTCCATGATTTCAGGGTAAGAGACAGCAAGAAACATGAGGTCAGGCTCCAAGAAGGACTTTCTGATTGAGATGAATATGGGAGTGTATCCCAGGAGCCAGTTATATTCAAAGCATGGATCAGGCTGATGGGGAGAAGTTCTGGCAGAGTAGGGTCAGGGGATGTCTGGAATTCAAAGACACAGGATACATGGCTGACACTTCTCTCAGCTGGAGTTGGAGTGAAACCCATTTGGTTGAGATGACCGGGGTACGGTGGGAAGGGCGACTAGCTTCAGACCCAGACGGAGGGTGTCCTGCTTCTGCTCACTCTGCACTCCCCTGCAGAGCACCCTGGGGGACAGTGAGAGACTGGAACTCCTCCCTGGAGGGTCACACTCTTCTGGTGGGCCCTTACCTCCTTGGATAGTGAAACTTCCTTTTAAAAAAGTATATATTTCATTTCTTCTATTTTATGTGTATACATAGTGTGTGTGTGTGTGTGTGTGTGTGTGTGTGTGTGTGTGTGAAGTTCACCACATGTGTGCAGTGCCAGAGGAGTTCAGAAGAGGGCTTTGATCCTCTGGAACCATGTGGGTGCTGAGAACTGAACCTGAGTCTTCTGCAAGAGCAGCCAGTGCTCTTAACTGCTGAGCCATCTCTCTAGACCCTGCCCTCCCCCCAAACTTCTTTTGTAGGTCACATCAAGCCTCTTGGGGGTACTGCTAAGCAGACTTCTACAGTAAGACCTCAGAGAGACGTTGGAATACCCCTGCTGCAGGTCAGCCCACCCAGTCACACAGCTCTGAGTCTGGGGAGGGTTGAGAACGCCAGGAAATGGCTGTGGACCTTAGATCAGCTGGCAGACAGGCTTGCCCAGGAGTGCTTATACCCCTGCATGAGTTACAGTTCTTGTCCTGTGACAAAATACCTGGCAAGAGCAACTTGAGGAAGGAAGGGCTGATTTTGGCTGACAGGATTTTTATTTTTATTTTTGGTCTTTTTGAAACCTGTAGCCCTAGCTGGCCTGGAACTCATTATGTAGACCAGGCTGGCCTTGAGTTCACAGAAATCTGTCTGCCTTTCCCTCATGAGTGCTAGTATTAAAGGTGGCTTGCAGGTTGTTTTTAAAAGCTTATTTATAGCTAGGTGTGGTGGCACATACCTTTAATCCCAACACTAGGGAGGGAGAGGCAGGTGGATCTCTGTGAGTTCAAAGCCAGCCTGATTTATATAGCAAGTTCCAGGACAGCTGGGACTACAGGGAGATCCTGTCTCAAAAAAGACCAAAAAATTTATTTATTTATTTATTTATTTAATTTATTTATTTATTATTTATGCCCTCGCACACACGTGCAATAGCACATACATGCCACCTTGTGTGCATGTACCCTAGTGTGCATGTGGAGCTCAGAAGAAAACTTTCTTGGCTTCATGTTTCTTTCTTGGAGCCAATTCTCTTTCTGTCATGTTTTGAGCCCCACCCCCCATCACTCTTGTTTCTGCTGTGCTGCACACACCAGGCTAGCTGACCAGTGAGCCTCTGGATGGTTCTCGTGTCTTACCTCCCATCTTGCTGGTGGCGCATGCCTTTAATCCTAGCACTTGGGAGGCAGAGGTAGGTGGCTCTTTGTGAGTTTAAGGCCAGTCTGGTCTACAGAGCAAATTCCAGGACATCTGGGGCTACAGGGAGACCGTGTCTCGAAAAGACCAAAAAAAAAAAAGAGCGTTGGGATGCAGCTATGTCCATCATTTCTTCCTTTTGATGTGGGTCCCAGGGATTGAATTCAGTCATCAGTGCTTTACCTACAGAGCCCAGCCCCTACTTTGGCTCACTGTCTGAGGATCAAGTCAGTCCATCATGGCGGGGAAGGCAGGAGTGCTGGATGACTGGTCATGTCGCATCCATAGTCGGGAAGCAAGGAGAGATGAATGCTTGGGTTCGGCCAGCTTTCTCCTTTGTTTCTTTTTTATTGAGTCTCAGACCTCAGGCCATGGAATGGTGCTGCCCACATTTGGGGTGGATCTTCCTACCTTCACTAGTTTAATCTAGAAACTCCCTCCCAGATACAGCCAGAGGTACGCCTCCTAGGTCATTCTAAATCCTGTCGGGTTGGCAATGAAGCTTCATCTTCACACCCCAGACTTCAAGTCCCATCTGGAGTTTGTGGGGAGAAACAGGAAGGAAGCTGAAACCATGACATTAGCTGGGCCCCGTTAGGAGGCATCTCAGCAACCCCTCCCCTGAGCCCTGCTCATGAGTGAAGAGGATTCTGGACATTGGGCTGTCCACAGCCTGGAGATCGGTCAGCTCAGGCGGGATGCCTCCCTATGAGGAGGAAACCCAAAACAGGGCTGGACGCCGGGGCTGGGTAGACCCAGTGGGTATTTGCAATTCAGCTTCCGTCGCAAGGCTGCTGCAAATCCCTAGCCTCGCTCCTCTTTGACTGGAGTTCCCTGGGAGCAGGCTGGTGTCCCCATATCTCATTGGTCCAAGGAGGGTGTTTGGTCACTATGTCTGGCTTCCGCCAGCTGAAGGAACAAATTCTAGTCTGTGCCGTCAGCATCTGAGAAGAGAAAAGTCCAAGGGCATTTTCAACTTTCCAGAGAAGCTGGGTCTGAGGCTCTGGGCCTTCCTTCCAACCTCTGTCTCCTGGCATCTCTGCCAGTTCTCACTGAACTAGGAGTGGGGTGGTTCTAGGGCAAGGCTGGGGCTGGGGCTGAGGTGGAGAGCCAGGTTGCTCCCTGGGCCCTTCTTTTCCATGTTGTGCTTAAAAATGATATGTTTGGTTGCACACACAGGCAAGCACCCCTGAACACAGATACTTGCATGCACACATGCATATATCACACACATGCATATAAGTGATATGCTTTTTTATCAAATTTTTTATTAAAAAAGAGACTTATGTAAACAAGTATGGCTTATTTTCATTGTCAACCTCTGGATTGTAATCAACTATGTATCTGCCAGAGGGAAGACCCTCCCTGAGAGTAGGCCGCATCGTCCTGTGACCTGCACCCTTAGATTTGATTCAAAAGGGGAAAATGAGCAATCAAGTCAAGTTCTGAGATCCTCCTTCCTTTGCTCCACTTCTGCTGAGGTGGGTGGAGACCCCAGCCAGATGTCCCCACCACCATGCATTGTGGTGACACCCCTACCACCAGGAGGAGCCTGCTCAAACCAGGAGCCAAGATGAACCCTTCCTCCTGTGAGTTGGGTTTTGTCAGGTATTTTGTTATAACAATGAGAAAAGTAATTAATACATGCCTCTCACCCCTAAGTCCCTCCGGCCTCCCCGCAGCCTTGTCCTGCTCCAAGCCACCCCAGCTGGACTCCCTCCTCCTCTCTCCTTCTCTCCCTCCCTTCTGTGCCCACAGAGGAGGGCACCCAGCTGCCCACTGCCAGGTACAGAGGGTAAAAATACCCAGTGGAAAAACACATGGCTCCAGGTCAAATATTAACCTGCAGGGCCTGGTGTGCCAGCCTTGGGTCCCCTCCCAAGCTACCTGGCCACCAACAGGCAGCTACCAGGAGTGTCCTCTCCCTCTGGCCATCACTGAAGTCCACCGACACTCACAATCTGCTGCTGGCAGGAAGTCTTGAGAAAGAGGGAAGTGTGGCTGAGCCCCTGGTCCTAAAACGCAGGTCCCAGCAGTACACCAAGTCTACTGAGCGCAGGAACAAGCCTCCCACCTGCTCAGCCAGGGGTTCCCTAATGCTTTTGATCCTGTCACAAACACCCCTTGCATTTTTAATCTTTTTCTAGACAGAGTCTCATGTAGCCCAGGCTAGCCTTCAAACTGCTTTGGAGTTGAAAGAGAATGATCTTGAATTTCTAATCCTTCTGCATCTATCTCTTGAAGGCTGGGATTCCAGGTATGTGCCATCATGCCTGGTTTGTGCAATTTTGGAGATTGAACCTGGGCTTTGAGCATACTAGGCAAGCACTCTACTAACTGAGCTATAACCCCCCCCCCCATGCTGTTCCTGACACTCTTGAGGCTCCAGAGCCCCCAGCTCCCCCTGGGAGGGAATGCTGCCCTGCAGCTTCTGTGTCTGGTCTTATTTCTGCAGCAAAGCTGAGCTCACTTAGAATCCGGAGGAAGAAGAAAAGGAGGAAGGGAAGGAGAAAGGGAGGAAGAAAAGGAGGGAAGAAGGAAAAAGAAGGGGTTGCCGGAAGGAGGGAGGGCAGGTGAAAGCAGGAGGAATAATTGGTTCTCGCTGGTACGTAGCTAAAAGGCCCCTGGATGAGCTACTGAGGACGGGTAGCCAGGTGAGACGTGCCAATACCCAGTTCTGGTGTCCTCTAGGACCAGGTGGGCCAGAGGGGTGAGTATTCCCCCAGGGGCCCTCGGGTCCTAGCAAGCAGGGCCCGCTGGTGGGTTGCTGGTAGGCCTGGCTCCACCTCTTCCTCCATACCTATGAGGGCCAGTGCCCAGCAGTTCTAGGAAATGCCTACCCTGCACAACAGCCTTGAGCTGGGGCCAATTGCTCCATTTTCAAGGAAACTTAACTGTACACCTCACAAAAAGGACACCCCATCTGGACACACACATCTGCCTGTCCCTCCAGCTGGCTCAGGTGGAGTAGATGGGAGAACACACCTGGAGCCCAGGAGGGATTTGGGAGGCCCTTACATCTGTGGAGCCAGGAAAGGCCTCCTGGGCACTGCCATGCCCATGGTAGCTGCACAAATCCTGCTGGAAGGATAAATATTAACTTCTAAGGGGAAGTGGAAGCCTTAAGTGCAGGTCAGCCAGGGCCCGTGCCTCTCAGACTGACAAGAGCTTGTCTGGCTCCTGGGTTGAGAGTCCAGGAACCTGGCATCTGAGAAACAGTGAGACCATCCTGGGCACAGGAATTCCTACCCAGGGACTCTACCTGGGCTCCTCACCAGACTGGTGGTCACTGCACCAAGATGGAGCTCTGGGGTAGTTCCCCAAGGACTGGCCCTGCTGGGCACCTAGACTGGCTACCTAGAAAATTCTGTGGGCTTTGGAAGTTCTTGGTTTGGAGCCAAGTTCTGCTACGAAGTAGCCACATGATCTTATACAAGCTGCTAAACCTCTCTGAGCCTCCACTTGCTCATCTATAAAATGGGGACAATTTAGCTGGGCGTGGTGGTACACGCCTTTAATGCTAGCACTCAAGAGGCAGAAGCAGGCAGATCTCTGTGAGTTCAAGGCCAGCCTGCTCTACATAGTGAGTTCCAGGCCAGCTGGGAATATAGGGAGACTCTGTCACAAAAAGACCAACATACATACATACATACATACATACATACATACATACATACATGCACAATTCTATCTAGCACTTAAGGTGCTCTGAAAACCACACCAACTAATCTTTATGCAGTGCCTGGCACGTGGAGTTATCAGATAAACGATGAATGCTCTGTTTGATGTTTCTCTCCAGGCTGGGCCTCAGTTTCCTCATCTATGAAATGGGAATAATCATCCCCAGCTCACTGAATGAGGTGATCTTCAGACAGTAGTGGCTAGTCTGTAATGAGCAGTATGGCTGTTATCTGTGCCCCCATTTCCTCCTCTGGATTTGGTCTGGATTTTGGACTCTAGGGACCTGGGCTGGCTGTCTCGGGCCCAGCACGCGTCCCCCTCTCCTCGTCACACCCCCGGCTCTTCCCATTCCTGTCTCTACTGCATCACAACTTCTCTCATTATCACACTGACATTTGTTTTGGCTCTCACAAGCAATGACCTGTTGAAATGAACAAAGGCTGAGGAGGGAAAGGCCAATAACAGGATGGCCAGGCGCCCAGCTTTGGAAAAAGCCGGCAGGCAGAGGTGTTGGTCCGTGCCCTGACCTCAGACTGAAGGAACAAAGCTGCCTGGGACCCGGAGGTGGGTGTGAGGTGGAGGTCAGGACCCACTCCCCCTAGCTGGAGAGCACAGCTGGGGGAGGGGGACTTGCATCTGGATGCCATCTGGATCAGGGCAAACACCCTGGGGCCACTCAAGGAAATGCCTGGGAGCAAATCAAACCCTGCCCCAAATCGCTACAGAGCCCTTGAAGGGAATGTCTGAGGAAGAGGAATGTGTCTGCAGAGAGCTGGGGGTGGGGGGCAGAGTGTGGAGGAGGAGGAGGAGGAGGAGGAGGAGGAGGAGGAGGAGGAGGAGGAGGAGGAGGAAGAGCGCTGCTCCCCCTCCCTCCAGTCCTGTAGACACACACGGTGGTGGTTCAGATCCCCACTTTGCTTAAAGCATTCCCAACCTTCAGTTCAGTCCACTCATTTCCTTGTCTGTTAAGGCTGTAATCTTGCAACTTCTTGGGCCCCTGGGAACATGGCCAGTGGTGATTCTGAGTAGGGATCCAGATTAAGGCAGTGGGGCTCAAATGCACTATTTCATGTCCTAGCCTAAGGAGGTACTTGATGAGGCAACCCCCGGGGAGGAGCCAAGACTCACCCCAAGTCACCAGATACCTGCAGCACCCATTTCTTCCTTAAAACCAGGCCAGGTAGACACACTGCAGTATGTCAGCATGCATGCACACACGTGTGTCTTTGTGCATGCAATGTGGGGGTGCACATGTGTACATTTGCCTATGTGGTTTGTGTGTGTCTATTTGTATGGCTAGTGCTTGTGCAAATGTACTTGTGAGTTTTCATACGTGAAAAATATATGCATGTGTTTGTGTAACTTGCATGTATCATGCATGCGCTGTTTGTATATTTGTGTATGCATAGGTATAGATTTACCTACTTGTATGTATATTTTAAATTTTATTTATTTATTTTTGTATCATATGTATGAGTGTTTTGCCTGCATATATGTAAGTGCAATGCATGCCAGAAGAGGGCATTGGATCCCCTGGAACTGGAGTCACTTATGGTTATTACCCACAACCTGGGTGCTAAGAACCAAACCTGGGTCCTTTGGAAGAACAGTCAGTGCTCTTAGCCCCTGAGCCATCTCTCCAGCTCCCGAATAATCTCTCCAGCCTCCATTTATGTATATGTTTTTATCTGTACATGATATGTCTCTGTATAACCAGAGTATATATGTGTTTATATTTGCAAATGAGGTGTGCATATATATATAATGTGTTTCTATGTTTACGGGGCACAACACATCAGCATGTAAGTAGCATGCCATGTGCAGTGTACAAGTGTCTGTCCAACTATATCTATATGTGAGTGCGTATGATGTGCTCATATGAAAATGCATGTGTACAATTTTCATATATGAATACAACATGTATTGCATGTTCATGCTTGCACCTATGTCTGCATATTAGAACAGCCCATTAGACTCACAGCCTAAGGAGGGGGTCAAACTCCAGACCTCTGGCTATGAGACCTGATTTGGCCTTCTTGAGCCTCCACAGGCCCAGCTGGAACCGCCCCATCTATCCTGAACATGAGGCCTGCGTTAGAGGAGTGTGGAGTGAGCAGGGTGCCTGAGCAGCACTAGTTGGATAAGCCCAGATGGCCTGGTGGGCCTACTCCTGCCCATAGGATTGAAGAGGAACAGGACTGAGGTCAGCCCTGCCTGAGTGGACAGTCTCCTCACAGAGACAAGATGGAACCCAGAACACAGTAAGAGGATGAGGAAGGGCCTGGAGGAGATTGGCATGGAGGTGTTCTCCCAGGGACAATAGAAGGCAAATGGACACAGGCCATCTGCCAACAAACTTGGTTTTGAATTGTGAGCAAGCCACTTTACCTCTCCGTACCTCAGTTCCTCCATTTGGAAAATGGGATCATAGCAGTGTCCACCTCGGAGGGCCACTGTAAAGTCTTGCTACAGGGAAGTGCTCTGTGGCTGGGACCTACAGAGTGCTCTGCGAGTGACAGCAGCTATTGTTTTCATAAATGAGGAGCCACCGCATTAGCTTTAGCTCCACAGAATATTGTTAACAGCAATTTCAGGGAGAATCAAGTGTGGAAAGGAGATAAAAAGAAAGGCCCTGGCTGTCAGTGTCCCTGCAGAGTCATGCACCATTTCCATCTAACGAGGATAACACTAGGGCTGCAGGTCAGGGCTGAGTGTGAGCTATTGGCTGGAGCAGCAGGGGACAGAACGACACAGGGACACAGGGGAGTCTCTTAGATTGCGTGACCATGATGGCCACACTTCAATGGGACTGATTTTTTTTTTTTTTTTGTCTTTTAAAGACAGGGTCTCCCTATAGCCCTAGCTGGCCTGTAACTCACTCTGTAAACCAGGCTGGCCTTGAACTCACAGAGATGCCTGTCTCTGCCTCCCAAGTGCTAGGATTAAAGGTGTACACCACCACGCCCCACTTAAAAATGGTTCTTAGCCGCCATGGGTGCCGGGAATCGAACCCAGGTCATCTGCAAAAGCAGATAGCACCCTTAACCACTGAGCCATCTCTGCAGCCCCAAGGGATTGATGTATTTGTAAGGAATCTTTTAGAACTAGCAACTCTAGACCTTCTAAAATAACAACTTTGTGTGCATAAACACAAATGATAAAGACTAAAAGAAACAAAACAAAATCATTCAAGGCTTCAGGTAGAGAGTTGAGTCTCAGGCCAAAGTATGTGTGAGCTTTAAGGATAGAGTATGCAGCATGGGTATCTCTTTCAGAGACACCCTGAAAGGGCATCTAGCATGAGGGACATCAGGAAAGAAGGGCTTCTCCCTACCCCTGCCCAGCTCAAGGATGACTTTAAGATTGAGGGAGTGATCTAACAGGATTTCAGGGAAGCTGACCTAGGGACCACTGTGACTGTAACTGCCCGTCTGGTCCCTTCTGTCCCCTTGAGATGTCTGGCTATTTCATCATCCATTTAAATGAATAGCTTAGAAGATACATTATGACCTTAATGAGAACACTTATGCTTTACTATTCCAAGTCTTTTACCTGTTTTAACTCCTGTTACCCTTGACCCAATCCTTACAATAATCTATTTTGATAACCATATTAAAGACCAGCAAATGGGGCCCAGAGAGGTTAAGCCACATGCCCAAAGGCATACTGCACGTTCTGGGCTGGAGCTGAGGCATCACGACCCCTAGAGTCATGTTCTGACCACTGATCTCTGAGGAAGGCCGCAGAAGTGGGGCGGGGAAGTAGCTGGCCTACCTGGTTTCTGAGGGGCTATAAGGAAGAACAGAAGCCCTAGGGGTAGAGTCTCAGAAGCAGCTGGCAGCCAAGCCAGGCTAGATGACCTTGACAGACTTGGCCAGGGACAGGCTGGGCGCCTGCCAAGACAGGGAGGGGGCACGGCATCCCTGCAGGGTCCTAGCAACCAAGCCCTGTTTGGGCTGCATGTGCCTGACCAGGTGGTTGGTAGGGCAAGGCAGAGGCAGAGCCAGAGCCAAGAGGCCTTGAGATGCCTGGCTGCTGACTTCAGTTCTCAAATAAGTATGGAAAGCAGACCCACTTCCTAGCACCCAGCTGGCCTCTCAAAGCACACCTACCTGCCAGAGCCCTTGTCTAATCAGGCCCTCCATTCCACAAACACTGGAAAAACGAGGCAGAAAGCGGGCCTTTGTTGGGGTTGGAATCCGTCCCCACTCTGCTTGCTGTGTGACCTTACATGAATGACTGAACTGCTCTGTACCTCAGTCTCCTCTTTGTAAATGAAGATCATAACCTTATCAGTCTCAGATTTGTGAGGATGAAATAAGTTTATATGTCTCAACTACCTGTCCTGATTAGCTGTAATCAGCCACTGATACAGCTTACAGTCCTCTGAGAGGAAGTCTCAATTGAAGAATTTCCTATTTCAGACTGGCCTGTGGGCGTGTCCTAGTTGATGCAGAAGGGCTCAGCCCACTGTGGGCAGCACCATCCCTAGGGCAGTGGTCCCAGACTGTCTAAGCTAGCTAACCATGAGCCTGGATGGAGACAAGAAGCAGCATTTCACTATGCTTCCTGCTTCGAGTAGGTCCTGCTTGACTTCCTGCCCTGACTTCTCTCAGACAGACCGGAAGTGTAATCTGGAAGTGTAAGCCCAATACATCTTTTCCTCCCCTCAGATGCTTTTGGTCACGGTGTTTCTAAGCAGTGGGAAGGAAGCTAGAGCAGGGCCTGGCCCCTTGTACATCCTCAATTCATCTAACTGCTGTCTTTCTGTTGGTATCTTTGGGGACCTAGCAATGATAACATTGCATTGTCTCCCACCCCCTTGCTGATTTCACAGTAATGGTAACAAGAGGAACATACGAGCTGCCTCTTGAGTCTATGGGCTTTTCAGTCTGGGGTGCTTGGACAGAGTAATAACTTCTTTTGAAAAGTACTTTATTTATGGCGGGGGGGGGTGGCGCACGCCTTTAATCCCAGCACTCGGGAGGCAGAGGCAGTTGGATCTCTGTGAGTTTAAGGCCAGCCTGGTCTACATAATGAGCTCCAGGCCAGCTGTTACTAAAGGGAGACCCTGTCTCAAAAAGACCCCCCCAAAATTATTTTATTATTTTTATTTTAAGTGTATGAATATATTGCCTGCATGTAAATACACCTGTGTCATGAAATGCCCTTGGAGGTCAGAAGAGGGCGTCAGATCCCCTGGAACTGGAGTTACAGATGGTTGTTGGCCATCATGTGGGTGTTGGGGATCGAACCTGGGTCATCTGCAAGAGCAGTCAGTGCTCTTAACCACTGAGCTATCTCTCCAGCCTCCACATTAATAACTTCTAAACTTAAGACATAAATGAAGAAATAACAATTGTCATTGCTCTAAGAGAAAGCCAGTCTTTGGTGATAGCTTCAGGCAGCAGAAGCCAGTGCTCCCTCTGCCTCTTCAGTGAGAGAGCAAAGCATGATGGGTCCATTGATGCCCCTGAAGAAGGACTGGAGTATTAAAATGGTGTCAAAGGAGCTCCCAGGGCAGCAGGGAGGCAACGCCCTGCAAGAAGGGGCCTCGGCAGGGTGGAGCCACAGAGGCTCTTCTTTGGCTGTTTAGACAGCTCACATCCAGCTGAAGCCAGCACCTTGCCCACCACATGGCCAGGGACAGAGTGGCATGACAGGTGCATTACCTGTTTCACTGCTAAGACAAAATACTTAATGAAAGCAATTTAAGGAAGGAAGGGTGTGTTGGGGCCTACAGTTCCACAGGCCATCATGCAGGGGGAACATGGTGGCGAGAGCTTGAGGCAGCTGCTCACACGGAATAGTCAGGAAGCAGAGAGGTGAACGCGGGTGCTCAGCTCACTTTCTCCTTTTTATTCCCATGGGATGGAGCTGCCCACATTCAAGGTGGATCTTCCCACCTCCTTAACCCAATCTAGACAACACCTCACAGAAAGCCCAGAGCCTTATCTCTTCAGCGTTCTAGACACTGTCAAGATAGAAAGTTGGCAACCAAGTTAACCCTGTGTGACTTCTGATGGCTTCTGGGATTTTGGCCTCTTGGCTTTTAGGGGATGGGTATTGATGACAGCACTGAAAGATAAATGTCTGGCCTTGGTGGCATACCAGGTTGTTCTTTATGGAACCTTGGGCAGTCTAGGGTCTTCCTCAGGCCATCATTGCCCTGGGGATTGGGAAGGAGAGCCTGGCCTCTTGCCCCACATACTCGTGACCAGGTGTACCACCAGATCCTTACTAAAGTGCACATTGCCCACCAGGTTTCCTGCGGTCTTTATGCAAGCTATGGATATTAAGCAAGCATCTATTTGTGCCAGACACCACCTTCAATCTTCCAGCGAAGGAGGAGACATCATCACCTACAGATGAAGAAACCAAGGTAGAGCCAGACATGGTGTCTGGCACACATCTGTAATCTCAACATTTGGGAAGCTGAGGTAAGAGGGTCACAAGTTTGAAATGAGCTTGGGCTACATGGTATGACCCTGCCAAGGAAGGAAGGAAAGAAGGAAGGAAGGGAGGGAGGGAAGGAGGGAGAGGGAGAGGGAGAGGGAGAGGGAGAGAGAGAGGGAGGAGGAGGGAGGAGGGAGAGAGAAAGGGACTGGGAAGAAGAGAGAGAGATTTCCCCTAGAACTATTAAGTTCAACAGTTTTAATTTTTAAAATNGGGAGGGGGAGGGAGGATGTTTTGAGAAGTCAGTGAATGAGCTAGAAAGCACAAAGTAGAAGACTGAACAGTTGTGCCACTCCAGAGCCTAGATGTTGACTAATATCCATATTAGTCTTCCTTCTGAGATGCTAATGAGAATGACTTTCAGGAGAACACTCACTGTGCTCTTCCAATGGGCCAAGCATTACTCTCAGAACTTCACATGTCCCGACTTCTTCCATCCCACATGGGAGATTACCAGCTTGCCTCAGGCCACACAATCAGCCAGGCTCAGAACACAGGCGGTCTGCCTGCAGATTTTCTCATGCTGGCCAGCCCTCTGCAAGCTCCCAGAGAGACTTTAAGTTTTCATGCACGGAAGCGGCTTGCAAAACAGTGTGGTTAGAGGCTGCAATGTTGTCAAGGGAACAATGGTAATGTAGATCTGGCTGGCCTTGGAGGCCAGGGGCTCTGGAGCCTGAATGGAAGGCAAACAGCCATAGGTCCTGGTTGAATGTAGGGAAGAGAGTAGAGAGTGGGTGTGATCTCCTACTGTAGTGGGTCCCAGCACAGGCCTGAGCCCGCTGTTGGCGCTGGCCCACAGGCAATCCTGGCACTCAAAACATCTAGATCCTTGGAGAGACATTAAAAAGGAGCATCCCACCTCTAGTAAGGCAGCCTCGGTCCCTCATGGGGCTGGCAGAGCCAAGACCTGGACCAGTCTTGGGATCAGAGCAGGAGAGGCAAGAGTGCGTCCTAGCCCCAGGAAGCTGCAGCAGGAGGCTTTTCATCGGCCACCTGGGATTCTTGTTGACACAACTTCCCAAGACTCTGCCCGCTGGATCCTGACTCATAGGAAGTTTGGCACGGGCTCCTGGAAACTACAGTCCTCTTGATTTAAAAATTATTTGTTGGGCTGGAGAGATGGCACTAGTCACGTAAGCCTGATAAAAGGAGTTCAATCCCCAGAACCCATGTAAAGGGTTACATGTGGTGGTGTAATCCCAGAATCCTTATAGTGAGATGAGAAGTAGAGACACTAGAATTTTCTGGAAGCTCTCATGGACCAGATAAACTGGAGCACAGCAGCAGAAATAAGAGAGACCCTGCCTCAACAAAGTGGAAGGCAAGAACCATCTCTCTCCCAAAAGTTGTCCCCTGACCACACACACATTGAAGCATGCACATGCCTACACACACACACACACACACACACACACACACACACACACACACTTTTGCAAAAGTAAAAAGAGAAATAAAGAAAAGAAAGACCAGTCAGCATTGGGAGAGACCACAGAAGACAACATTCCTCCCTTCTAGTCTTGTCCCCTCCTGGAGACCACCCTGAAGAGAGTGGTGGCCAGTCACTTGCCTTCTTGCTGAAGCTGCTCTGACACAAGAGTCATAGCCCAACAGAATGGCACAGACAGTTTTTCATAACTTTATCATAATGCAAGTGTGTTTTTAAACAACTCAGCAACTTTGGATGAAACTTCTTTGGAGCTGACAGCCCTCTAGATTCAGATCTTGGCTAACCTAAGGGGATTTAAGTGACCTTGGACAAGGTCCATAAATCCTCCAAGCTCCAAGCCAGGGCTTTCTTGTGCAGAGGAGAATAATAGCAGTGAGCAAATGAAGATCAGAAAGAACTGATGACGAGGGGTGGGAGATGTCTCAGTCAGCAAGGTGCTAGACATGCAAGTGCCAGAACCTGAGTTTGGGTCTCCAACACCCACGTAAAAAACTGATCATATAATTCCAAGCACTGGGGAGGCAGAGACAGGAGGATCCCCAGGCTTGCTGGCTGGCCGGTCTTAGGTGCATCAGAGATCTCCAGGTTCAGTGAGAGACCCTGTCTCAAAAACCAGATGGAGAACAGTAGAGGACAGTCCATAGCATCGACATCTAGCTTCCACATGCACACACGTGTATGCACACCCACATGCATACATGCATACACCCAAGAAGAAATAACTGATGCCTAGTGCCTGGTGCTTCATTGAAGATGATGACGATGATGATGACAACAATAACAATAATAATAATGGGGGAGTTATAAGACATAACATTGCCAGTCATATGAGAACTATCTCAAGGGCAGTTTCAGCACCTACAGACAACAGGGTTGAAAACTGACTCCTGCCAGCTCACCCAAGGACGATTCTGTGGAAGAATGAGGCCGCTGCTATAGGCCAGTGAGGCCTCAGTCCTCAGAGCCTACAAGGGACACCAGCATCCCTGTTAGGGGCTCTGTGACAGAGGCAATGGCTTATGCCATGTTTTTCAGGGCACCTTTCAGCTCTGGAGAATTGTGTATCACAGCACACTCTGAATGTTGACAAAGAATGTTCCAGGGAGACTACAAAGTCTGGCAGATATCCATGTTGCAGGTGTCAGTCAGAGTGTTTTGTCACAGAAATCAAACAGAAAACTAGAACAGGAATTGGTACCAGGAGTGGGGTATTGCTGTGACAGACTTGACAGACTTGACCTTGGTATTTTGAGGGAGGATTGTGGAAGCATTTGGAACTTTGGGCTAGAAAAATCATTGAATGCCTAAAGTTCGTTGCTGTGGAACTTGGAACAGTTATGCTGAAAGAATTGTAGATGATGGAGGCCTGGCTTGTGAAGCTTCAAGGGGAAGCAGAGACCATCAGGGCTGATTGCATGATATTTTTTTAATTAAGAATCTGTGGGTTCTGGTCAGCTGGGGCTGAAGAATCAACTGTAAGCAACAAGAGAGGCTTTGCACCAGAAGAGTTCAGAAGAGACCATTGGTGAAGGTGCAGCCTCAGTTTCAGTGGAGATCCCAGCTTTTTGGAGATGCCAGGACCATGGGACGATCACCAAGAGCAGCTGCAGGTGTGAAATGGAGTCGGCCTGGGCCTGCAAGATGAGCTGTGTGTGCCACAGATGGCAGAGTCAGAGAAGGGGAGCTGCCAAAACCTTTTGGAGCCCAGAAGATTGTGAGTCCCAGGTGTCCAGCCTTGAGCTACTTGCTGGACTTAGGGTTTGCTTAGGTGTGCCCGATTCTTCCCTTTGAACTAAGACAGTACATCACCCAGGTGATGTGAGCTGAATAAATCCTTTCCTACCCAAGTTGGTGTTGGTCAGAGTGTTTGTCACAGAAATCGAAGAGAAAACTAGAACAGAGGGATTACCTTTTTAGCCAAAAATCCAGTGGCTTAATAAATAATAAATAAAAGATATAAAAGAATCCAGCCTGGCTTGGTAGCACATACCTTTAATCCCAGCACTAGAGAGGCAGAGGCAAGTGGATCTCTGTGAGATTGAGGCTAGCCTGACCACATAGTGGGTTCCAGGCTAGCTGGGGCAACAGACCTTGTCTCAGAACAAACAAACAAACAAACAAACAAACAATTCTATGGAATTCAGAAGAGTTGAGGGAGAGTTGAATTGAGCATGAATTCTAAATACAGCTCTCCAGTTTTCTAGAGGGGTGACTCTAGGCATACTATGTAATTTTCCCATGCCTCAGTTTCTTTGTTTATAAGACATAACCTTACCACTTGACCCAGTCATACCACTCCTGGGTATGTACCCATAAGACTCATCCTACCACAAAGATACATGCACATCCATGTTTATCACACCTCTCTTCACAATAACAAAGAGCTGGAACCAACCCAAATGCCTGCCCCTCAACAGACGAGTAGATGAGTAGATGACAAAAATGTGGTACATCTACACAATGGAGTACTATTCAGTGGTAAAGAAAGATGACATCATGAACTTTGCAGGTAAATGGATGGAACTTGAAGCCATTATGCTAAGTGAAGTAACAGAGTCCCAGAAAAACAATTGGTGAATGGTTTCCCTCATTTGTGGATGCTAACACCAAATCCCCAGATGAAAGGCAAGCTGAAAAACATTATTGTTATATTGTTTATCTGAAAGCAACTATGTTGTTATAATGTGAATCTCTTAACAGAATCCTTCCACCACTTTCAGACTCTGTAATTACTGTATATGAGTGGAAAGTATGTATTAATATTTTAGAGCAATATGAAATTAAAGGAGGAAAATGTGAATTCCTAAACATAAAAAAAGACTGAGAGAAAGATGCAGGACAGTTATGGCAGAGTGCATGATCTGGGGTGGGGTGGAGGGAAGGGAAAGGGGAATATGTCTAAACTGAACTGAGACATGATGTCTGAAATACACAAAACATCAATAAAAAGCATTATTAAAAAAAAGACAAAACCTTCCTGAAAGGATAAAGCAATCTGATGTCTACTAAGAAACTAGTAAAAGCTAGGCCTAGTGACAGCAGATCTTTAGTCCCAGCACCCCAGAAGCAGGAAAATCTCTGTGAGATTAACGCCAGCCTGGTCTACATAGTAAGTTTCAGGCTATCTGGGGCTACAAGGAGACCTGGTTCCAAAAAATAAAATAAACAAATAGACAAAGACACTAGCATAGGGAGATAGGTATGGCAGCCCATGAAGCTCACTCAGGAAGCTGGGGCAGAAAGGTCACTTCAAGTTTAAGGCCAGCCTAGGCTACAAAAGGAAGCCTTATCCCAAAAAGGAGAAAAAAAAAACCTCATATAGTATTTGTTACATAATAATCACCTTCTAAATTCATTATTTTTCTTTCAAATGGCCATTTGTTGGGATTCACACTATATTTGGAAATGAATTTTATATTTCCTACTTTTGAGTACTTGTCTGTCTGAACTAGGAATGGTTTGACATCAGTGTTTGGTGTTAAGAATGAAATCAGACTCTAATTTTTTTCTTTTTTTAGACCCCATTATGTACCAGGTATGGCCATGAGCCTTGGAAAGGAAGAGGTACAGAAGGCAGATTAGAATCCTTGCCCTCAGGGAGCAAGCATTCTAGCAAACTATTGTAGGAGCAAAGCCTCCAGCCTGGGAAGAGAACTTTCTAGGTACAAACAGGCCTCTTTCCTAGTCCTCTTCTACTGCAAGATCAAGCTAAGTAACTCTTGGCCCCTGGAAACCATAGCCTGGCCAGTATCATGAGTTACTCTTCACTGAGGTTTTGAGCACCCAATTGTGTCTGACCAACAAGACTCTCATGGGCTGAGAGGTTGGGACTGTTGACAAAGTGTTCAAGCTTCTGGGGAGCATGGATGGAGACCAGAAGGCTTCACTCCAGATGGCCCGGTTTGTTCATACAAACTCTTGACTTCCTCAGCCATCTACTTATCTCTTAAACTGGGGCTCCCTGAGTCCAGGCCACGTCTCCTCAGACTGGGGCTCCCTGAGTCCAGGCCATGTCTCCTCAGACTAGGGCTCCCTGAGGTCAGAGCATGTCTCCCTCAGACTGGGGGTCCCTGAAGCCAGTCCATGTCTCCTCAGACTGGGGCTCCTTGAGGCCAGGCCTTGTCTCCTCAGACTAAGGCTCCTTGACACTAGGCCATGTCTCCTCAGACTGGGGCTCCTTGAGGCCAGGCCTTGTCTCCTCAGACTAAGGCTCCTTGACACCAGGCCATGTCTCCTCAGACTGGGGCTCCTTGACACCAGGCCATGTCTCCTCAGACTGGGGCTCCTTGAGGCCAGGCCTTGTCTCCCTCAGACTGGGACTTTCTAAGGACAGTCTGTATCTTCCTCAGACCGAGGCTGTCTTTCTTCTCCCCTCTTCTGGGCTGTCTCTGTGGAGATAGGTTGTACCATTCCATTTCTGAGGTGAAATCCAGCTAATTAAGGACTCAGCTGACTCAAACCCAGCTCTCCTGATGCCCAGCCAGAACTCTATCCTCTGTGTGGGACATCCTCAGTTTCCCAATAATTGCTGTTGATCTTCTTATAAGTTCCATAGTCAGCTCTGCCCTGTTTGTTCACAAGTGTCAAGAAGCCAGGCTGCCAAGACAGCTGCTTCCCCATGGCAGGGAAAGGGCTGACATTTTATAACTCATCTCCCCCACGGAGCTATTAGGCAAGCGAGGCATGCACTTTTTCTGAAGGCCTCACAGTTTAGCTACAGGATTAGTTCTAGCTCATTTACTCACACATCCACTGGCCAAATGCTGTGACCAGAAAAGGCCATCACCCCCCCACCATGATCAATGTTTAATAACCGCAGTCAGGTTTCATGAGAAAATGCCCTGGCCAGCAGGCATGAAGCCGGATCCAGTAAACCCTCACAGCTCAGCTCCATTGCTCCTACCTGTAAGTCTGTAAGCGACACTCTACTCCTGCAGGCAGCCTTGCTATACACCTGCCCACCTACTGACAATGGATCACACAGGAACAAAAGTCTGCCAAGATGCTCCAAGCTGTCCACGGGGTACTTCTATACACTGTTTCTACTGTCAACCTAGGGCCCCTGAGGACAAGTCACATTTCCTTCCAGCTGAAAGTGCCTGAGGGTAGACCTTCTCTCCCTCAGACTAGGACACCCTGAGGACAGGCCATGTCTCCTCAGACTAGGGGTCCCTGAAGATGGCCTATGTGCCCCTCAGGCTCCCTGAGGACAGGGCCATGTCTTACCTCATTCTTACCTCAGTCTGGACATCTTTGACCAGCACAGGCTCAGAGCTGGGTCCAGTAGAGACTGTTCTGGGCTGAAGGTCCAGGCTCATTTGCAAACAAAGACTAGATCTGTGTCAGTGCTAGCAGATGTCACAGATAACCCCACTCAGCCCTTTAGGAATTAGTCTAAAATATATGATTGTATTTCAGGAGCCTTAAGGGTGTTTCTGAAACCTTGGGGCCCAAAACAGTTATAACATATGTCCATTTTAGACTTTTGGAAAATAGGGCGCTATAATTGGAAAAGTTAGTGCAGCCCTAAGTACAGGGAACTGGTCTCTTTACATCTCAAATACCAGGTATTTAGGTGGCTTTCTTGGAACCTGGCATTAGGGACACGTGTGAGTGGGCCAGGCGCATTGCTGAGGAGTGAGAGGGAGTGGCTGGTGAGGGTGTTCAAGCAGGCCCGGCTGCCTGACAAACAGACCCCAGACTCACCTCCCTTCTCCTGCCTCTCCTCTAGCCTCGTCTTTCACTAGTCTCCAGGAGCATGTGGTAAACTGGGGGTATGTATTATTCCTAAAGCCTGCCAAGCCCTGGCTGTGTCCTAAAGTGGGAAATGGGTTCCTGTTATCTGCCCAAGCAAGGTAGTTGTGCATAGTTGTGCCCTTGAGGTGCCGGCGCCAGACTGTCCAAATTCAAATCCTACCATGCCCACTCAGGCAGGTTATCTAACCTCTCTGGGCCTTTATGTCCACATCCATAAAACTCGATGAAAGTTATAATACCTACTTCACAGGGTTGTTGAGATGATTAAGGCAATAATTTACATAAAGCATTTCACACAGTACCTGGCACATAGAAAGAACTCAGTATATGTTAACTGCTATAATTATATTTTAAATGGGTTAAAATATCCCCAAAGTGATCTTTCATTAGACCTTGGATTCTTTTTTTTTTTTTTTTTTTTTTTTTTTAAATTTTTGAGTTTTATTGTATTGCACTAAAGGAACAGCAGGGTGGCTACACAATTCTCTCATTCAGTTCTGAAAATCTAAAGTACTTGCAAATTCTTAAGAATACCTTTTCCACCAGATTAGACCAGTAAGCCTAATATAACCCATTTTCTTAGTAATAATGTCTTACAAATAAAAACACATTTAAAAATAACTTTAAATCCACCTTTACAGGTAATTCAGCATATATTTTTATATCATGTTCACTTATGCTTAAGAATTAAAGCAAGTATATTACTCTGATGGAAATATGGAAAGTCTCTCATTCATGCAATATAGGGGGAATATTCAAGTCGATAGGGAAATAATCCCACTCTTCTTATTTTGTAAATGTATCCATTATAATCATCTACAGTGACAAATGAGGAAACCTATGAAGTTTCCCACAAGGCAGATACACATTTTCGGTTCACCAGAAGCACCTGATATCTACAGCTAATTTATATTTAGATGGCATGTCAATAAAACCAAAACGGGCCCTACAAGTTCCTATAAACAAAGCTTCCAACGGGCAAAAGACAGTCAGCAATTAACGCAATCACTTGGAGGACTATGGCTGTTCCTTAAGGAGTGCAAGTTCAACCTGTCAACACCAGAGGTAATCATCTTATATTAATTTGCACGTAATTCCGTTTAAATTCTTTATCCAAGTATAACATATGAAAACAGTCTTTCCACAAGCAAAAAATGTGGAAACATTTAAAAAACAAGGAGTCATTTTTTAAAGTAACTGGTCAGATTCCATAGGCTACTGTTGGAAACAGGTCCTTGCTGGACAGAATCCTTTCATTTGGTGGCTTTTTGCATGCACTTAACTGGACCGTTCTTCTGCGTTGTTCTAAGAGCTCACCAAAACATAGATCATGCCATATAGGTAGTAAAAAAACGCTAGAAGGTAAAAAGCTAATTTGCACCATCCTTCTTTCTGACAGTATGCTAGAATATCTGCGTTCATGATGGTTGTCGGGTCATAGAGTCCTGGGCCGCTCATCACCAGTCTACTCATATACCTCCAAATATGATATGCCAATAGGGGCATATTGAGACCCAGTGTAAGCCACTCTGCTGCACAAAGAAACATGACACAGAAGAAAGCATGGATGAGATACTCAGGAAGTACAAGAGGATTCAGGGTATTACACTGGTCTATAGGATTCTTGTAATCAGTCTTCAGTTCATCAAATGCTATAATATGCCAGATGGCAAAGAAGATGAGTGCAGCGGTGAGCAGCAACGCCAGCATGTAACAGAAGGCCGCGAACGTGAACGCCATGGCCAGGGAGGAGCTGGCTGGCGCGCCGGGGCCAGCGGAGAAAGGCGGCACACGGCCCTCTGCAGACCTTGGATTCTTTACTTACTCCCCACTTTCTAGCAATCCCTCTCCTGGCCTCACCTTGCCTTCTTCTTAGAACTAGTAAGTTGTTCTTCATTTACCATTCATTCGTTCATTCATCCATCCATCCATTTATTCATTCACCTGCATGCACATTCATGTGAGTACCAGGAATTTGTAACTTGCCCTCAAATCCCATCTAAGGGATGAGGCATTTCAGTCATATTGGAAGAAGGGGACCCTGGTATCCAGAGTCCTTCCTGGAGCTACAAGTAAGAATAGTAAACTGAGTCACAACCACCTGACTGGAGTGAGGAGGATTGCTGAGGTCCAGAGGAGACTAGCACCAGTGGTGGCTCTTTAAGTCCTTCCGGAGCATCCCAACTTCCTGTGTAGTGTTTTAGTCTCCTTAAGGAAGACACATCTGCCATTTGGTGTAAAAAAAAGCATGGTGGAGTTTTCCAAGCAGCAGTACAAAGTGCCCAGCCAGGCCTTTGAAATCTGTACAGCAGTTATCAAGGGCTGTATAACAAATCATCCCAAAAGCTAATGGCTTAAAGCAATAAATATTTATTTAATTACAACTCTGTAATTTAGACAGGATGTGCCAAAGACAGCGTGGCTTTGCTTCCTAAGGCCTTAGACTGGAAATTCAACTTCCAAAATGGTTTCACTGTTTTTTTTTGTTTTTTTTTTTTTGAGGCAGGGTCTCACTCTGTAGCCCTGGCTGACCTAGAACTGGATAAAGACCAGGCTGGCCACACAATCATAGAGATCTGCCTGCCTCTGCCTCTGGAGTGCTGGGACTAAAGATGTGTCCCACCACACCTGACCAAAATGTTTGTACCTTAGGCTGGCAAGGTGATAGACTCTGGGGTGGAAGGCACTCCCCTCCACTCTCCCTGAGGTGGCCTGTCCTTGTGGTGAGGGCTGTTCCAGATTGATACTTGATTTTAGAGAAGGAGCATCACAGAGTGAGAGTTTTAAGAGGAGGGCAGCCACTAGCTTAGTTGCTGGAGTACTTGCCTAGCATTCATGAGGCCCTGGGTTGGAGCCCAGCAACACATAAAACCCAGCTCAGTGGCACATGCCTGTAATCCTAGAATTCGGGAGTTAGAGGCAGGAGGAACAGGAGTTCAAGGTCATCCTCGTCTACATAGTGAGTTGGAGGGTAACCCTGGATGGCCTGAGACCCTGCCTCCACGAAGCAGAACAAAATGATTCAGAGAGGAAGAGCCTTACCACACTAACCAGCATTTTGCCTCCATCCTAGTTACTAAATATTCCATTAGCCCTGGCAAGCCGCACAGACAAGTCCAGAGTCACTGTGGGAGGGGACCATACAAGGGTACGAATTTCAGACGGTGATCTACGTAGGGGAACTACCAAAATATGGGGTCCCCTGCCCTACCGGTAACAGACATATCTGTGGAGGCCCTAGTGAGACCATTCCATTGAAAGACATACAATACTAGGTATATAGATTCAACTGCTGAAACCAAGAAGCTCTGAAATACAGAAGGTTAAACAGGATAGACATTGTTCTGGCTTTCACACACATAGAGAAATGGGTTTCATTAAACGATGTGCTCGTCGGAAGATCTCAGCTTCCATCGGTCTTGTGACTTCCCTTTCTCAGCATCAGGTGTTCACCTTGCAACATGTGGTCCTAAGTGACAGCTTTAGTCCCTGCTATCACATTTGCTGTCTTTTTTTTTTAATTTTTTTATTTTATTTTATTTATGTGTATTCATGTACTGTCTGCATATAGGTCTGTGCACCCGTGTCATGCAATGCCGCGGAGGTCAGAGAGGGTCTCAGATTCCCCTGGAACTGGAGTTCTCCTGGAAGTGGAGTTACAGACGGTTCTCAGCCGCCATGTGGGTGCTGGGGATCGAACCCGGGTCCTCTGCAAGAGCAGTCGGTGCTCTTAACCGCTAGGCTATCTCTCCAGCCCACATTTGCTGTCTTAAGAAAAAGCCACACCATTGGCCAGGATCTTATCACAGCTATGTGTAACTACAAGGGCAGCAAGAAAATCTTTGGCAGTGAGCTTTGCCCAGCCACAAATGTCATTACTGTGGAAGAGAAAAACAAATACAATGGAGGAACTGATAGCTTTGACCCAATATGCAACAAAGATCAAACAGGGGATACAGCATCAGACTGAGGTGTACAATGTGAGCAGATGCCCAAACAGAAAATGATTAGTTGGTTTATTCCTAATAAGAAGGTTTGTAGAAGAGGACAAATTCACGTTCTCCTGGGTAGAAAGGGTCCCATTGAAGACTGTCTAATCCAAATATTGTGCCAGAAACACTGATTAGTAAACCAGTCAATCCTGCCCACCCCAGGCTATAAGAGTAAAGAAAAAGCTACCAGGATACCACCCTCCCTCCCTCTGCTGCCCCCAAAGAATGCCATCATTCCCCGTGGCACTGCTATCCGTGGGATGCAAAGTTGGAACAAGACAGGAAGAAGACGTGGGGAAATCACACACAAAAAAGAAGGAACAGGGAGAGGAGATGGCTGAGCTGGTAAGAGCCCTAGTCATAAAGCTGGATGACTTGAGTTCCATCCCTGAAAGCCACATAAAAATCCAGATGTGGTGGGCAGGTGGCCTGGAGTGAGCCACGCAGACGCAGAAACAACAGAGTGTCTGCCTCAACAAGGACGAACTCCTGAAAGTTATCCTCCGACCACAACATGCCATGGCATGTGCATGCACACACACACACACACACACACAAATGAATTAATGAATTAGTTAAAATTTAAGGAGGATATAAAGACATTTTCTTTTTTCTTTTTTTTTTTTTTTTGATATTTTTGAGACAGGGTCTTCCTTTAGTCTCAGCTGGCCTGGAGCTCGCAATGTAGACCAGATTGGCCTTGAACTTAAAGAGGTCCACAGGCCTCTGCCTCCCAATTGCCTGTGCCAGCACACCCAGCAGAGCCACTAGGTAATACATATCAGTTCTTCTGCCTTAACCTCAGGCTCATAATGTCAAGTGACTTTTTAAAAGGGACTATTTCCCTAAATCCTTTCAGAGAACTATAAAAGCATGGCTTTCCGAAAATTTTATTACTTATGAATGAAAATAAGTTTTACAATATCTACTTACTTCAGTCCTCTTTTTCTAGATCTGAATGTCTGTGTTAAAGATTGCAGTTCAATCTTCATGAAATAGCTATTGGACTGCCATCTAATTTCTCTTTCATACTTCAAGGTCCGTTTATGGAAAAAAAGTAATACATCCAACCTGGAAAGAAATGCCATTGACTCTCTTACAAGGAATGAAATTTGGGAGATTAGAAGTATAGGCAAATCATTACAAACTGAATGTATTAAGTCAAATTACACTCAAAAAGTTAGAAATGGAGTACGATTAGTGAATATACTTAGTTAATAAGAGTAATCCTGCTGGGATATTTGAAACAAAGCTTGGAAAACAGTACGTACTTGTGATGATCAGGATGTGTCTGATCCCACAAAAAATTCAAAAGTTAGGGCCTGGAAAGTTGGCTTAATGGTTATGAGNATGTGTATGAATGTACTGTCTGCATGTAGGTCTGTGCACCCGTGTCGTGCAATGCTGCGGAGGTCAGAAGAGGGTCTCGGATTCCCCTGGAACTGGAGTTCTCCTGGAACTGGAGTTACAGACGGTTCTCAGCCGCCATGTGGGTGCTGGGGATCGAACCCGGGTCCTCTGCAAGAGCAGTCGGCGCTCTTAACCGCTAGGCCATCTCTCCAGCCCCTCCATCACAGTTTTTAAAAAAGATTTATTTTTATTTTATGCGTATGAGCATTTTGCCTACATGTATGTGCACCATGTGTGGGGGGTGACTTCGGAGGCCAGAAGAGGGCGTTAGATTCCCTGGAGCTAGAGTTCCAGGCAGCTGTGAACCGCCATGTGGATGCTGAAACTGAACTTGTGTCCTCTGCAAGAGCAAGAAGTGTTCTTAACAGGTGAGCTACGTCTTCAGCCCTTCACCACAGTTTATTGGGCCTTTATTTATAGATTCTAATCCAGAGACTCAGCTGAGCCAACAGATTTTCTCTCTTCATGATTGAATTCAAAGACAGAAATGATGGGCTAGCCTGGTTCTCATGACTCTGAGATCTCTGTCCCTGGGGAACATTTTTTTGGGGGGAGGGGGATATTTATATCCAACATGAGAACATGTTTGAAGTCAGACTGGCCAGAGCCTTGTTCCCACCAGTTACTGTCTTTGAACAAGTTTTTTAGTCTTTCCATGCTATTTAGTCTTCCTATGCCTCGGTTTCTTCATCTGTAAAACAGAGATAATTATATCTTTGATCACAGAAAGTAGTTGGGAAAATTAGCTGGCAGACTGCCTAGGATAAAGTAAGACCTCAGAAACCATGAGCAGTTATTGTTCTAAAATGATGTATGCTCAGAGGCAATCGCTCTTGCCAGGTTAAAGAAAGAGGAAAGGGAGGGGAGGGGAGGGGAGGGGAAGGGGAAGAAAGAAAAGAGAAGGCTGAGAGAGTGCTGCGGATATAGCTCAGTTTCCAGAATATTTGCTTAGCATTCACTAAGTGCTGGGTTCAGTCCCCAGCTCTGCATGAAACCAGGTATGCCTGCAATCCTTACACTTGGGAGGTAGAGGCACAGGTCAGAAGTTCAAGGTCATCCCTGAGTAGACAGTGACTTTGAGGCCAGCCTGGAACACATGAGACCCTGTCTCAAAAGAAAAAATAATGGGGGGGGGGGAGGCCAAAGTTAGATATAGATAGACAGGCCCCAGCTGGTCTACACGAGTGTAGTTGCAGGACATCTAGCGGGGGGCTACAGGCTTACAGGGAGACCCTAAAAAAAAAAAAAGAAAAAAAAAAGAAGACAGGCCCCTGGGAGGTGCAGGCAGCTGTCTTGCTCCTATTGGCTACCAGCTCCAGTTTCCCTGAAGCCTGACTGTACTTGGCTCATGGTGTGAGCTTTCCTTACATTACACCCTCTTCATGTACTTCTGAAGCAGTTTGGCAAGCCACATCAAATAGCACCGAAATGGCCTTTCCCGCCAACCTAAGCACTTATCTTACAGCAATAATTAATAAGAAGGAAAAAGCCACATGCCCAAAGATGTCCATGGCAGTCTTATATTTATAATAAAGGCAAACTGGAAGCCATCGAATGTCCAGTAATTAAAGAACAGAAAGTGTCTGAGATGGAATATTATGCAGCCATTAAGAATGACAAATATGAAGACTGGATAGTCTTCATAAAAAATGTTTATGAAATAACCAGTGAAAAAAACCAGAATATGACATTGTATTCTGTGGATGTGTGCAAACAGAGCTGTCTGAAATTGCTGAAAATGATCAAAAGCAAGCTTATTCTTGGGCTGTCTCCTCTCCCACACTCTTTAGAAGGAGAGGTCCATTTCCCTGATTCCCCCGAGCCACCCCAGACGCAGAAAGGAGGGTGAATGTCCTCTGCCTCCTCATCTCCACACTCTCCTTGCCAGCCTCTGACTGCCTCTCTGGGGAAAGGATGCTGGGGATGGGCTGCTGGTATTTTTAGCTGGGCCTCTTGGAGTCCAGTGCTCTGGGGTAAAAATAGCTGGCGCGGAGGGCATGGCGCTACCTCTGCAGCTCTCAGCCCCCACCCCGCTGGACCAGGCGCCTCCTCGTCTTGCAGCCACGGCTTTCCGCTGCCCGACTGGCTCTATCCCATCCCTGAGGTCTCAGTGGCCAGCAAAAGAATGTTCTGGTCTGGTACATGTTGACTTTGCCAGCCCATGAGAGCCAAGTGCTCCATTTTATGGATAAATAAACTGAGACCAGATAGAAGAAGCATGCTAAAAACAGATGGCTGAGGAGTCATGTGTTCACCCACCCCCTCTTTTCTCCAGCCTCCATTGTCCCTGACCCTCCCCTCCTGCCTCTCATTCACAGGAGGGAAGGAGACCAAGGAACAGCCCTCGTATGTCAGCATCAGGATGGGAAGGGGATGTGAGACCATGAGATGTGCATTTGGTTCTTGGTCTGTGGCTTGTTAGCTGTGGGATTAAGACAGGTCACCTTCTACCCTGAGCTGCAATTTGTCCATAAAACAAAAAAGCTGGCCAAGACCAGCTCGGGTGACTTTTTACCCGATTTTTTTTTTTTTTTGACAGTGTCTTATGTAGCCCAGGCTGGCCTAGAACTTGCTATGTAGTTGAAGATGATCTTGAACATCTCATCCTCTTACATCTATCTCCTGAGTGCTGGATTTCCGGTGTGCTCCGCTGACGGAGCCCAGGGCTTCTTGCGTACTAAGTAAGCTCCATCCCCAGCCCCTCCGATGATTACTGGACTCGTTGAGCTGAATCCCTCCAGCTTTTCCCCATCTTTACCTATTACATCAGCCCTGCCCCATTCCTGGAACCTGAGGCTGTGAGTTCCCAGCTACCCCTGTGGACACCCTCCTCGGGGTCCACCCTGCCTCTCAGGCGCGCTCCCTGCAACTCCAGGCTCGCTTTCACTTCTAGTCCCTTCCATCTGCTGAGGCTCTTTCTTAAGGAATGCCTGCTAATTTTAACACTAGCTGGTGCTAGATTTAATTAAAGAAGTAAATCTGCTAGCAAAAATAAATCCTACAAGTGAGTTGAAAGCAAAATGTACCAGACTTGAAGATGGTTGGCGTCAAGAAGCCTGGTCCCCTGGTCTACTCCTGGAGAGGATGGAGTCATTGTACAAGGACGTTCCTGAATGCATCCTCTAGATCAGACACCCCTTAAAGCCCAGACTGGCCTCACCTTTTCTGTGTGTATGCACCTGCATGTGTGTGTACATGTGCACATGTATGTGGAGGTCAGAGGTTCATATCAGATGTTTTCCTCAGTTGCTCCCCTCTTTATTTTGGGGGGGGGTGCTCACCAAACCTGGAGTTCACTGATTCCTTCTCTGCCTCCCAGTGTTTGGAGCACAAGAATGCACAGCCACACCCAGCTTTTGAAATTTAAAATATTTTATTTATTGTTTTTTTATTTTATGTGTACGAGTGTTTTGCCTGCATGTATGTAAGTGTACCATATGCATGCAGGGCCCAAAGAGGCCAGAAGAAGCTGTCAGACATCCTGGAATTGGAGTTATAGACAGACAGTTGTTAGCTGCCACATGGGTGCTGGGAATCAAACCTGGGTCCTCTAGATGAACAGTAAGTGTTATTAACTGCTGGGCCATCTCTCCAGGCCCACCCAACACTTTTAAAAGAATTTTTTTTTGAGATAGAGTATCCACAGCTGGCCTTGATTTCAGAGATCCACCTGCCTCTGCCTCCCAAATGCTAGGATCAAAGATGTGTACCACCACACCCAGTGAACAAATTTTTGATGTATTTATTTTAAATTTATGTTTATGAGTGTTTTGGCTGCATATATATAAGTACACCCACACACATAATGCCCATTGTGGCCAGGAGAGGGTGTCAGATCCCCTGGAACTGCAGTTTCCAATAGTTATGAGTGGCCATGTGGGTGTTGGGAACCGAACCTGGGTCCTCTGCAAGAGCAGCCAGTGCTCTTAACTACAGAGCCTCTCCAGCCCCTGTGCCCAGCCTTTTACATGGGTCTGAGGATCTGAACTCAGGTCCTTGTGCTTGTGGGGCGCATTTCCCCAGTGCATTGGGCCCCACCTCTTTGTTCCTTTCTGTGGGGAGTTTTTTTTTTTTTTTTCTAATTTATTTTTCACAGGGGTACTCGAGCCACAGCAGCCCTTAGTTTGTTCTCTGTATATGGCTGCTGGCCACAGCAGTGTACACTTGCCCCTAGCATGCATGACACATGGCTTTGGACGGGTGCTTCCAGTCCACACATTTTAGCCCTTAACCCGACTGTAACCTCTGCATGTTCCCTGCAGCTCACAGCTCACACAGAAGAGCTCAAGTAAGAAGTCACAACCCTAGAACCAGTTGAGAAGCTAAGCTGGGCCTGGCTGGACCACTGAGCCCAGCCTGCAGATCTTCTGGAACATGTATGCCAAAATATGTACATATGTTCAGGCATGCATGTGGGCCTGTGTGTGGAATCTTTGTGTCATGCAATTACTCTGGGCATCCCCAGTAGAAAGCCTCAGCCCTGCCAAGTCTGTGATATTAAGGAAGCCTCACTCAGTGTTTTCCAGTTTTGCAAACACACCTGCAAACCCCACCTAGTCCCAAGTTTCAAATGTCAGCTCTCTGCCCTTAGCTGGCACTTTCTTAGAGTAGAAACACTGGAAACACCGATTACCTCGGTAGCAGACAGTCCTCATTAATAAAATGGGCAAATGGATCAGAGCTTAATAAAAGCAGCATATTTGGTAGACAAAACATAGAACCCAGGCAGCAACACTAATTCTGGAAGAACTGGGGCCACAGAGATGGCAGGCCCAGATCAAGGACTCAGAGGGGTCTAAGTCAGAGCTAGGAGGTCTTAGGACCTAAGCAGATGCAGACAGGCATGCACACTGTCCAAGATGGAATGCTTCTTGTCTGATGCTAAGACAGGGCCAGCCCCATGGGGAGCTGGATGGATACAAAGATCCCACGAGACTGTCTTTTGCTGTCCTACAACTGGAAATCAGTGACCAAGCCATGTGCCCAGCCTGGCACAAAAAGGCACGAGGGAGTTGGACAGTGGAGTCCCCACCTAGCCCATGCCTCAACTATGCTCCCCAACATGAGCTCTGTGATAGTTAATATTGTTCATTGGGTAGGATCCAGAGTCCTCCAGGAGACAAGCCTCTGGGCATGTCTGTGAAGGTTTATCAAGGCTGGATTAATTGAGGTGGAAAGTTCTACCCTGGTCTTGGGCGGCACAATTCTATGGACTATCGTCCTGGCCTGAATAAAGAGGAGTGATCTGAGCATTGCATTCAGCCCTCCCCGCCTTGTGCTGCTGGAAATGGTGTTACTGGCTCCACACCGGCTCCAGCTCCTGCTGTCCCGGTCCCTGCCGGTACGCTGGAACTGTGATCCCAAATCAACCCTTCCTGAAACTGCTTTTGACAGTTATTTTGTCACAGCAATGAGAAGAGTAGTTAATACAGGCCTCAATTCTTAAAGGTGCCCCGTAGAACCCTTGGGATAACCCTGAGCCCTCTCTGAAAACTGGGTGGCCCCAAATAAGTGTCTACAGTGTGCAGGCTGAGAGAGCCCTCATTTTACTGTGGATTAGAGGCAGCCTAGAGGGGGCTGGAGAGACGGCTCAGAGGTTAAGAGCAACAGCTACTCTTACAGAGGACCTGGGTTTGATTCCCAGCATCCATGATGGCTAACAACTGTCCATAACTCTAGTTCCAGAAGATCCAACACACTCCTCTGACCTTTGCAGGCACGTCAGAATACCAGTACACTTCCATACATGCAGGCAACACACATAAAATAATAAATAAATAAAACATTGTTTAAAGAACAACCTAGAAACTCAGATCTGAATCGGGTCCTGGTCTCTAAGAAGCTCCCATTTTATTGCTGTCTGCCTCAGTTTCCCCATCTATAAAATGAGGCACTGCAGACAGGCTCCTGGGGTTCCTTCTAGTTCCATGTTTGGACTGATCTTGACTTCACTGAAACCCAGTTTCTTTGCCTATAAGATGGGAGCCAAACCCTTGGCGGGTCTGCCTCTCTGGGCTGTGGGAGGATCAAGTGCTAAGAAGTCTACAGAAGTGGGTTGAACATTAGATTACTAGAAGACCTGATGACAGAGGACAACCGGTACCTCCCACCCAGGAAAGTAAAGACTTATAAAACCACCAGTAGAGCGGGAGGCTCTCTCCTAGCCCACACCAACATTTCCCAGTCCTAACAAGTCCCTTTGCAGGCCTTTTCTATTACCACACACCTTCCCTATTTGATCTTGAGACCAGTCGGTCACTTAGTTATTGCCAGGGCCCATGCAGAACTGGGGCTCAGTCTAAGGGTTTCCTTTCTGAATGGATGGCTGCATGTAGGCTCAGGAGAGCACACATTCTACAGATGCCTGCAGCCCTCCCCCTCTCTCCCCATCCCTCCACACCTCTCTACCTATAGGAAACACCAATGCAGATGGCTGCTTTTATATCCCAGGGGATCAAAGTGTTGGCTTTGGCTTAGGAAGAAAGATACCCCCCCCCCAGCCACCTGAGCGGATCTGTACAAAGCACTTTTCTGCTTGCTCTCCACAACCAGCCTGGAGCCCCACCCAGCAGGCAGTGAGTGTCCACACTTGACCAGCTGACCTCCTCCTGTCCCCCAGAGTGTCCCTCGCCACACAAGCATACATCACACAGCACAGCGGGAGCCTCGTGTTCCCTTGAAGCACGTTCCTCTCTGCTTTTGTTGGGTGATTTGTCTGTGGAACGTGTTGTCCCTGCTGAGTTAGACACACTGTCATGTCTCCGAATAATGAGAGAGGAACAAGACAAAGAGAGACAGAGAGAAAATGACAGAGAAACAGACAGGTAGGTGAGGTGGAGGATATTTCAGAGGTCAGGGATGAATCAGGTAGAGAGGGGAAAGGCAGACAGAGAGGGAGACCTAGCAGGCCACGGGGAAGAAAGAAATGGAGAAGCAGAGAGGAAGAGTGAAGACAGAGGCTGGGAGGTTGACGAGGCATGAAAGAGTGAAATGGAAAAAAGAGGGACATTGTGGGGCTGTGGCAGTGACCACAAAACAGCAGAGAAGTTTCGCCAAGCTTGGCACCTGAGTGAGGCTGGGGAGCAGGAGGGTTTCTGAGTGTCACCACCCACATGACCATCAACCCTAGCTCTCCTCAGCCCTCACCCTCAGCTACCAGCCCAACCTCCAGGTTCTTTCCTTGTCCCTCTCTGGGCCTCATTACACCCAGCCTGGATGGGACGCCCTGCAGCCTCTGGGACAAGGGGCTGGAGAGGAAGAGACAAGGACCTGGAGGAAGGGGGAGTTGGAGGGCATCTCTATCTGTCGTCCCTGGGTATAAAGTCTGCGATGCCCAGCTGGGCTCTGAGAGAGGGGAGACAGGCAGGGAGTAGGCGGCTCCCAGGACAAGTTATCTATGCCTTGTCACTTCCCTTCAGTGTCACAACCAATGGCTGCTGCTGAGCTCCTCCACCCCTTACCTGCCTTCAAACCTGGCTTGGTCTTTCACCATCTCTGGAGGAAGGAGTCCAATTCTGTTCTCATCTGTCACCGAGTGGCAGTGACATAAGCCTGCCTCTTTCGCCCTCTAAGCCTTATTTTTCTTATCTGTGAAACATTACTTCCCTCCCTCTGAAGGTGGCTGAGAGCACCAGCCGGGATGACACTGAGCATGTTCCCAGTTCGGCACCTGCAAAGAGTAAGTGAGAGGCTGTGGAGGTCCTCGTCATAGCTGTAGTCAGGGGCAGAGACTGTGGAGATGCTATGTCAGTGTGAGATAAGAATTCTATCCCTGGGTGACTCATGGGGACTTGGTAAGGCTCATAGAAGTGAAAGGTTGGGAATGATGTCTCTGCCCATGATGTGCCACTCAGCACTGGCTGCCACCCAGGTCCAGCCAAGATCCTGGCCAGCCTGATGGATTCTCTACAAGGCACAAGCAGACACAGTACCAGATCATGATCCTTTCAGGGGCTTGTGAAACATTTTGCTTTATTTTAAAGTCAGAAGGAAAAGCCGATATCTTTGGTCAAAGAAAGTGTTTTCATATGTAGGATGAGTATATTTGTCTTTATTCAAACGCAGTTGTAAAATGTAATTTTGGGTATATATTGTATATATAATTTTTTTCTTTATGTGTATGAATGTACTGTCTGCATGTAGGTTTGTGCACCCATGTCATGCAATGGTGTGGAGGTCAGAAGAGGGCATTGGATTCCCCTGGAACTGGAGTTAAAGACGGTTTTCAGCCACCATGTGGGTGCTGGGGATCAAACCCGGGTCCTCTGCAAGAGCAGTTGGCGCTCTTAACCACTAGGCCATCTCTCCAGCCCCGGTATATATAATTTTTTTAAAGGCTCACAGGGGGCTGGAGAGATGGCCTAGTGGTTAAGAGCGCCAACTGCTCTTGCAGAGGACCCAGTGTTAGATCCCCAGCACCCTCATGGCGGCTGAGAACCGTCTTTAACTCCAGTTCCATACACATAAAAAATAAATAAAATTAAAAAATAAATAAATGAAAGGCTCACAATAGAAAACATGGCCTATGGCCCACAGTGGTTATAATAGGCCTTATCGTCATCATTGCTGGGCAGTGAAGAGCAGCCCCAATATATTGTGGTGGTCTTAATAGGCATAGCCCAGGCCATATGGGACAAAGCCCTCATGGGGAAGTGTGCCTGGGGAAGTGGTGAGAGGTAGACAGGTATAGAGCAGGAACAGCTACGATAGAGTTGGAGACACTACTGCTGGGTAGGGAACTAGTGTGATACCCAGAGACTTCTAATCTGAGGGAAAAGCAAGGAATCCTAGTCTGAGGAGACAAGGCCTGTCCTCAGAGAGCCCCAGTCTGAGGGGACACAGCCTGTTCTCTGTGAGCCCCAGTCTGAGGTGACACGGCCTGTCCTCAGGGAGCCACTGTCTGAGGAGACAAGGCCTGTCCTCAGGGAGCCCCAGTCTAAGGGGACATGGCCCATCCTCAGGGAGCCCACATTTCATAGGAAGTGAAAAATATAAAAACGTAGAGGAAATAGCCAGTGTCTCAGATGTAGCTAGCTACTGATGGGGTAGATCATAGAGTGGTCCCAGTTTGCTGGTTGAAGAAGGGAGCCATCTTAGCACAGAGACAGAGCCCCTGACAGAGCCCCAGGAAGAGGTATGGAGCTGGTCATCGTGGTGGGAAGACAATGATATGCCTGTCAGAAGGAGCTAAATGAACAGAGAGAGGATTGGTGGTCTTGGCATGGCAAGGTCTCAGTTGATCCAGCCAACTCCTGGGTGCTATGCTTACACCTGGCCTCCACACACCATGACTGTCCTGGGGTATCTGCCAGGGGCACAGTGGTCACTTCTGGTGTAGTCAGGTAACCACACACCCAGGTCCCCCTCCCAACCAGATCCCCTGCAGAATTAAATAACCATTTTGGAAATAGCAAAGTAAACACCAATAGGCAACGTGCAAATTAAAGTTCTTCTCCCAGATCCCTTATTTATAGCTGAACTCAGTAGTCACACCTTCACAGGTGCCTGCCTCACTGCCTGTTCTGAGGACACAGCATTTTTTCCAGGGCCTGAGGGTTGGCTACCTCTAGCACCTGGCCTCACAGACTATGTTGGAGATCATAAATGTAGCCCAGGCTTCAGCTACATGAGGGTTTGGGTGCCAGTGACTGTTCAGTTTGGTTCAAGAGATGGCATTTATAAGAGGTGGAGCTAGGATCAGAAATTGGTTTAAGGGGGCTGGAGAGATGGCTCAGTGGTTAAGAGCACCGACTGCTCTTACAGAGGGCCTGGGTTTGATTCCCAGCACCCACATGGCAGCTAAGAACCATCTTTAAGCTGGGTGTGGTAGCACATGCCTTTAATCCCAGCACTTGGGAGGCAGAGGCAGGCAGATCTCTGTGAGTTCATGGCCAGCCTGGTCTACAGAGTGAGTTCCAGGCCAGCTGGGGCTACAGGGAGACCCTGTCTCAAAAAAAAAATCATTTGTTTTTTTAAGTTTCCATGCCAGGACCATGCACTGGTATTAGGCTTGAGGAACTCTGATGAGAGCCACACTCAGGGCTAGTTGCTCATCTGAGTGTTTTGTGCCTTAACTTAGTTCACTGTTTTTTAAAATATTTTTAAATTTTATTTATTTTTATGTGTATGAATGTACTGTCTGTATGTAGGTTTGTGCACCCATGTTGTGCAATGCACATAGAGGTCCGAAGAGGGCGTCAGATTCCCCTGGAACTGGAGTTAAAGATGGTTCTCAGTCAACATGTGGGTGCTGGGGATCGAACCTGGGTCCTCTGCAAGAGCAGTCAGAGCTCTTAGGCCATCTCTACAGCCCCTAACTTAGTTCACGGTTATAAAAGGAATATGGAGGGCTGGAGAGATAGCTCAGTGATTAAGAGCACGGGTTCAATCCCCAGCACCCACATGGCAGCTGAGAACTGTCTGTAACTCCAGTTCCAGGGGATTCCGACACCCTCTTCTGACCTCTGCAGCATTGCATGACACAGGTGCACAAACCTGCATGCAGGTTCATACACATATGAAAATAAATAAATTTAAAAATAATTTTTAAAAAAATTTAAAAAAGGAATATGGTTAGCTCCTTCATACAGGTAAGGACACCCAGCACTGCTGTCAAAGTGTCCTGTCAGGGATTTGAACCCACAGTCTGTTCTCTTAACCACCCCACAAGGCTGCCTCTCCATGATTCACAGCCTTGTACTTGCCAGCCTGGCATTTTGTTGGTCTTCAGTGGCTTCCCCCCAACATATGTGCCAGCCTTCATGTAGGGAAGTCCCAGATCCGTGCCATCCCCATCATCAGGCAGCTAGGCCCAGCCGGACCCCCTCAGGAACAGGAGACAGGAAGACGTCCAACTTCTTACTGGCTCAACAGTCTCCCAGGCTCCATTACACAGCCTCACTCCCTGCAGCTTCCATCCCAGGCTACGCCAGCCAAGGCTCTGAGACAGAACATGGTTTCCTGTAAAGGGGCTGGTGGGGGGGTAGGGGGCTGACCTTGGCCTTGTTGGTATGATGCTCTAAGCAAGAGTAGAAGGCCATGGCTGGTTAGCCGCAGGTTTATTAGCAGAGGGAAGATGCCAGGCCAGGGCCAGGAAACCACACATTGCCCAGCTTGCTCATCTCACCAGACCTGGGAAGGCTGTCACCACGTTGTCAGTGGGGAGTCAGGAACAGAAGCTGTGGGCTTGGCAAGAGGGAAGGCGAGAAGCAGAGTAGCCACACTTTGTAAGGAAGGGAAAGGACTAGCCAATCAGCCACACGTCCGAGAGCAGTTTCCAGTTGGAAGCCAAGGCACAACACCAGCCTGATCCTTCACAAATATCCCCAGCCACCGGGCAAACACCACACACTAAAATTAGCCCCTGTCCTCAGCGGGCTGACTTGAAGTACCGGGAGGGGGCAGGTGGCCCAGAGTATGGGCTGACCCTGGCTCCTGCTACACAGACACCTGTCACCTTGCCTTGGCCAGTGGGTCTCCATACCTAGCAGTGAGGAAGTGAAGATTACAGAAAGTTCATGATGAAGAAGCAACTGGTCTGGCTAGGGAGAGCCAGAGTTCTACTGTCCCCAACCTGGAGAGGTCGCTTTCCTCTACTGTCCCCAACTTGGAGAGGTCGCTTTCCTCCTGTGCAGCTAGGTCAACACTCCTGCCCTGACAGGTGACAGGAGCATGTAAAGACGTCAGGGTCACACTCTCCTTCCTGTGTCAGACCTTTGGGGGTGAGAAGGCTCTGCAGACAGTCCGGTATGTTCTATGAGCCCAGCAAGGGCAGAGCCCACCTCTCCAGCAACCCCTTAGTCCTGACAATGAGCTAGTACACTCAGGTCCTACCACTAGCCCCATGTTACAATTGAGGAAGTCGAGGCATACAAGGAATTCTGGGCATTTGCCCAGAGAGTCACACCTGAGTGGCTGCAGTGGGGCTTGGACCCAGGCGGTCTGGCTCCAGAGTTCTAACCACACCAGACACCACACGATGTGAAAATGGAAAGGGGTGGTATGTGTCATCCCCAGTGTCCCCAAGAACATACCTCTCCTCAAAGACACTGCTAGAAGGCAGAGGGCACGATGGAGGCTTTAACCCCTCCTGCCCTCTATACATCTATTCCGGTCAGAGCTGGCAAAGCCGCCGGGCGTGGTGGCACACGCCTTTAATCCTAGCACTTGGGAGGCAGAGGCAGGCGGATCTTTGTGAGTTCAAGGCCAGCCTGGTCTACAGAGTTCCAGGACAGCTGGGACTACAGGGAGACCCTGTCTCGATAAGACCAAAAAAAAAAGAGCTGGCAAAGCCATCAGGTAACCGATGTGTGAAACGTGCCCTGGTTACAGCACTGGGTGGGGTAGGGGCAGCGGGCTGCCAGCCATGTGGTCCCCAGCCCACGCACTGTCTGGCTGTCCAGGGGGTGGGATGAGGGACCCATAAATAGCAGGTCTCTCACCGGTGTAGGGAATAGAAACCCAATCCAAACAGTGTGGTTAATCGGGGCTTTCCAGACTAGCCACAACCGCCAGCAGCCTGAAGGCCACTTGAGGGCCCCCTTCTCTTCCTGTGTCTCCTAAAGGAGCAGGTCATCTTGGAGAGAAGGCTCAGCTGGCTCCAATCCAGAATCTTTCACTGCACAAGAAGGCACATGGGAGGGGACAGGAATAAACAGGTGGTGCTTACTTGGCACCTGTTAGGTGCCCACTGGACTAAGGGTGCTACTGGATTACCATAGTTTGATGAACTAAACCTATAGCACTGTCCATTCTACAGAGGTGAATGTTGAAGCACAGGGTGCAAAGTCACACAACTGAGAGATAGAGGTAAGATGGAACCTCAGACCTGGTTGCTAAGGATGCCACTCTCTCTTGGGCCTAGGGATACAGGCCAGTCACATTGGGCCCTGCTCCTGAGGTCCCCTTAGTATGTGGGGAGCCCAGCATCCAAGAAGACAGCAGCACCTCACAGTGCAGTGCTGAAGGCCTGGGCTCCAGAGTCCACATAGATTTTGGAGCTACTTATCCCCTAGGGTAGAACCCCTGAGGCGCTCAGAGCCTTAGAGTCCCACCAGGGAACTGAAGCTAATTCAGACCCTGAAAAGTAAGACCTCTCTTCCCAGTATGTGTTTTGTCTGTTCCTGGTGGCTGTCCCCAGGACACTCCTAAACACTGCTTTGCTGGCCTTTTCCCTTCCAGGACCTATTGCCAGTGGCTAAGGAAGATGCGGCTAAGCCTAACCAGTCAGTTACCTACTGTCTCTCCTTTCTTGGAAACAGGAAGGCTGTGTAAGTGAGGCAGGCCTGGGTCCTAGCTGGTGGGCTGGATGCTGAGAGCACAGGTAGAGGGTGCCTACACTCCCCGGGGAGGACAATGGGTTGGGAAACCCTTTGTCATGACCACAAGGCATTCCCAGTGGAGGGGCCTGGGAGGGGCCTGGAAGGGACCCCCGCACCCCCGACCTGGGAGAAGTGTGTCAGCAGCCCAGCCAGCAGAGAAGAGCCTTTCTTAGAATTGGCCTGGAGGAAGATGAGCCTGGCAGGTGTTATCTCACCAAATGCCTGGCCTGCTCTCTCCCCAGGCTGACTACGCCTGGCCCAATAAACTCCGCCTAAGGAAGCAGTCTGGGGGGGAAGGGAGATCTGAACCTTGCAAGATACCTCAACTCCTCTTGTTTTAGCTGTCCCTGGTCTAGCCTCCTAAGGGTACAGAGAACTGAAAATTGTCTTCCTTCCCCATTCTTTGTGCCTGGCACATGGAAGATGCTCGATACATAATGTTCTGAGTACCTGGGGATTCAGGGGGCCCGGGAGGCATTTGAGAAGAAACTGCAGCCATAAAGTCTATAGCTGGTCCTATGCCCCTGATCTTAAAATTCATGCCAAGATAAAAACAAAGGACTCTGCTTCTCCTGAGCTCCAGAGTCAAGAGGAAGTGAGGGCAAGTTGGCCAGGGAAGGAGCTGACCAGGGAGCTGGAGGCGCCTTCTCATAGCCACACAGACTGGGGCCACGAGAGGCAGAGATGTGGCTGGATCCAGCTTTGCTGAGGACATCTGTGCTCCTCAGGGGACTGGGCTGAGAGAAAAGGCCAGAAGGCATAGATGGCCGAGCCCGGGACTGATGGGACCTCACACGTCACACCTTAGGCCAAGGTACATAAGGGTAAGAGCTTTCAAGTTTGTCTCAGCACTGGGCTATCTTTTAGCATGTAGGCAAGGAGCATTGTGAACCTGACACATAACCTAGTCCAGAGCAAGAAGAGAGAAAAACATTAGAGAAAAAGCCTGAAACAAACAGGGAGGCCACATAGGGAGAAGGACAACCATCCAGGCAGAAGAAACCACTGAATATACGAAGACCCTGTGCTGGAGAGCTTTAGTGTCAACTTGACACACCTAGGTTGAAGGAGCCTCAGTCAGGGAATTGCCTCCATTGGAGTGGCCTGTGGCCATGTCTGTGGAGTACTGTCTTGACTGTTGAGTGATGTGGGAGGGCACAGCCCACTATGGGTGGTGCCACCCTGGGCAGGTTATTGTGTACAGTATAAAAAAAGCAGGCTGAGCATGGGCCAGAGGAGCAAGCCAGTAAGCAGTGCTCCTCCATGGCCTCTGCTTCAGCTCCTGCCTAATAAACTCCTTTCCTTTCTGCTCTAGTTTTCTTTCCATTGCTGTGATAAAACATTGACCAAAACTAACTTGGAGAGGAAAGGGTTTATGCAGCTCACATCTCCCAGGTCCCAGTTCATCACTTAGGAGTCCAAGGTAGGAACTCAGGGCAGGAACCTGGAGGCAGGAGCTGAAACACAGGCCTTGGAAGAATGCCGCTTACTGGCTCTCTCCTCTGACCCATGCTCAACCTGCTTTCTTACACAACATACAACAACAGGCTTCCCAGAGGTGACACCGCCCACAGTGGACTGGGCCTCCCACATCACTCAACAATCAAGACAGTACCCCACAGACATGGCCACAAGCCAATCTAATGGAGGAAATTCCCCAGTTGAGGTTCCCTCAACCCAGGTGTGTCAAGTTGACACTAAAGCTAGCCAGCACAGTCCCAACTTGGTTTTGTCCAGCGTGATTTGTCACAGCAATGGAGAAGCAAACTAGAACAGAAATTGGTACCAGCGAGTGGACTATTGCTGTGACAGACCTGACCTCACTGTTTTAGGGAGGATTGTGGAAGTGTTTGGAACTTTGGGCTGGACAAGTCATTGAGTGCCTAGAGTTTATTGCTGTGGAGCTTGAACCAGTTGTGCTGAAAGAGTTGTAGATGATGGAGGCCTGGCTTGCGTAGCTTCAAAGGGAAGCAGAGACCATCAGGACTGTTTGTATGATATTTTTGAAATGAGAATCTACAGGTTCTGGTCGGCTGGGGCTGAAGAATCAGCTGTAAGTAACAAGAGACCAGAACCTGAAGTGAAACCTTTGTTTTACTGGGACAATTGATGGCTGGTTAGTTGGGACTGAAAAATCAGCTGTAAGTAACAAGAGACCAGCATCGCTGTGGTGAAGTATTCTGTGAAGAACTCAGGGTCAGCACACAGAAGCTTGGTCCGGAGGAGGCCGGAGCCTCCATCTTGAGCCAGAAGCAGGACGTGGTAATGTGTAAGCATCTCCTAGATGGTTCTGGTGTTGAAATGTGAAGGAGTCACACAGACAGCATCTGAGGCTTGGCCCTGAGAGGCCAGGAAAGGCCATTGGTGAAAGTGCACCCTCAGTTACAGTGAAGACCCCAGGATTACAGGGGTCGTGAAGAGAAGCTGAGGCTTTGTACCAGGAGAGGTCAGAAGAAACCATTGGTAAAGGTGCAGCCTCAGTTTCAGTGGAGACCCCAGATTTTTGGAGACGCTAGGACCATGGGACGACCACCAAGAGCAGCAGCAGGTGTGGAATGGAGTCAGCCTGGGCCTTCGAGATGAGCTGTGTGTGCCACGGACGGCAGTCAGAGAAGGGGAGCTGTAGAAACCCTTTGGAGCCCAGAAGATCGTGAGTGAATCCCAGGTGTCCAGCCTTGAGCTACTTTGCTGGATTTAGGGTTTGCTTAGGTGTGCCTGATTCTTCTCTTTGAAATAAGACAGTAACTGTTTTGGATTTTACAGGAGCCCACAGTTAAGAGAATATTAAAAGATACTGTGAACTTTTAAGTGTTTGGATTTTTTTAAGGACTGTGGGGCTTTTAAGGTTGTACTGTCTTATGTTATATTAATGTTATTATATCTTGGGGACAAGAAATGGAAAGGTGGTGGTTTAATACTGATGTGTTTTGGGTGTCAAGTTGACAAGGGGTCAATTGTGCTGGATAACTTTAGTGTCAACTTGACACACCTGGGTTGAGGGAGCCTCAGTTAGGGAATTGCCTCCATTGGACTGTCCCGTAGCAGTATCTGTGGAGTACTGTCTTGATTGTTGTTTGATGTGGGAGGGCACAGCCCACTATGGTTGGTGCCACCCCTTGGCAGGTTGTTGTGTATTGTATTCTCATAGAAGTTCATTGTGCAGGGCCAGCCATGCACTCTGGTGGCCAGGCAGGGGGACACTGAAGGTCCATGACAAAGGTTTTCCATTAGCTTGGGCAGCTGCTGCAAAGGCATGTGTCCTGGCTTACAGCGCTGCCTTGGGGAGTGGTGTGAAGTGAACATCAGGAAGAAGTGGTGGGTGCCCACTTCTAGGAGGGATGGGCAGGGGTACACGTGGATGCCGCGTGGCTGTAGCTTTTCTCTCTTTCCATCACTGGTATCCTTGGGAAGATTGAAGGGAGAACTACTATCCTATATCCCTGGCAAGCAGGTTCCTCCTACCATTTTTGAGAATATAGGTGTGGCCACTGTCTGACCTAATCCATCTGTACTGCTGTAACAAAGTTTTCATCAACAACAAAAATTTAAGTCAGGCATGGCAGGGCATACCTGTAATCTCAGCACTTGAGAGGTAGCAGCAGGAAGATTAGAAGTTCAAGGTCATCCTCAGCTACAAAATAAATTTGAGACCAGCTCAGGCTGCATGAGATCCTGTCTCAGAAAACCAAAACAAAACAGAAATGTGTTGGATTCTGGTTTTCAAAGCTTCAAAGGCTAACGACCAGCGAGGGTCTTCTTACCATATCAAACCATAGAGGAAGAAGAGCAAGCGAGCTGGGCATGAGAAAGCACAAGATTCTTTCACAAGCAACACCCAAGGGGAAAACATGGACCTCTGGTTAGGGAAGAAGGTCCGTTGAACATGTCTCACTAGGCCTCACCTCCCAATATGGTTGCATTGAAGAAGCTTCTGACACAAACTTGGAGAGACACATTGAAACCACAGTACTGTCTCAAAGTGTAGCAGACTCTGACTGGCAAGGATCCCTAACTTCCAGAGCAAGCCCCTGTCTTTGGCTAGAAGATCCCAGTGACTGATACAGAGACAACAGGACATCTTTTGATCAATACCTGCCGTGTTCTGGCCCATGGGCAGGTGCCTTGCTCTCTAGTCCCTCCAAGGAGCACTGTGTGCAGGATGTCACCACACTTAGTTCTCTTCATCTGCCCCAATTGCCTTCCCCTGCCTCCATAGCTCTGCCTCAGGTTACTACCCTCAGGCTATAGGAGCCTTTTGACCTGCAGACCCACAAGTACCCATAAGTTCATTTCTTTCAAAGAGGTCCCTGGCCAATGAGTAGACTGTCGGAGTATGTTTACATGGGTATTTCCAGAGAGAAGTAATAGAGAAACAAGACCCACTCTGAATGTGAATGAAGCCATGTCTGGGAACCATATGGAATGGGGGGGGGGTGCCATCAACCTCTTACTGTTTCCTGCCACCATGTTGTGAACTGCTGTGTTCTGTCATGCCTCCCCTGCCAAGAGAGACAACTCTCTGATACTGTGAGCCAAAATAACTCCTTTAAGTGATTCAGGCAGCTCATTTGGTCATAGCAGTGAAGAAGTAACAAATAACAGTAACTAATATTTAGTACATGCCTACTTACATGCAAAATATTCCCTGAAGTATCTTATAGTATCTATTCCCCTTTATTTCTAAAAAAAAAAAAAAAAAATTATTTTGAGACAAGGTCTTACTATGTAGCCCCTGCTGGCCTGGAGCTTGCTATGTAGACCAGGTTGGCCTTGAACTCACAGAGATCCACCTGACTCTGCCTCCTGAGTGCTGAAGCTCAAGTCATGTACCACTACCCGTGGCTTAAAGTTGTTTTGTTTATTTTTATTTTATGTGTATGAGTGCTTTTCGTGCATGTGGGTAAGTGTACCTGTGTCATGCAATGCCCACAGAGGTCAGAAGAGGGCATCAGATCACCTGGAACTGGAGTTACAGATAGTTGTTAGCTGCCATGTGGGTGTTAGGAACTGAACCAAGACCTTCTGCAAGAGCAGCCAGTGCTCTTAATTGCTGAGCCATCTCTCCAGCCCCCGTATCCACAACCTTATGCATCACAACAGCCCAGTGAAGTAATAACTCCCATTCTCATTCTCCAGAAACAAGGGGCAAAGTCCATTGTTATTCTTGTCCACATTGGTGGCAAGGGGCAGACCAGGACAGACCTCGGTACCAAACATAATTTCTTTGCTTCTATGGTTCTTCAAGCTAAGGTCAACCCTGGGGAGCATTTCTAGCTCAGTCCTTCTCTCAAAGTCAAATGGACTAGATACAAAGGGACACACTAAGGAAGGGCGGCCCTTGGAGCTCCAGTCACATGGCCTTTGTTCCCACACTTACAAAAAGCCTGCTGAGTAAACACATGAAAGACTTCAGGCCTAAAGGTGGGGCTGCAAATCCTTCAGGCTCCACACTACCAGATTTGGGGTAGAGAAAGCTGAAAAATGCACATACAGATGCACATCAAATTGAATCAACTAAAAAATACTGTTCCCAATAACTTCTGAACAAACAAAAGTCTAATCAAATCCAGATCTGTGACTACACATGAGGATTCCTGCCCCAGGCCACCCCAGATGTCACACAGACACCCCTAGACATGTAGGCCAGAAACCTTGGCTTTCAGAAATGTATCATCTATCTGAACTGGGGTCTTGTGGAGGCCTAGGGACCACCTGGCCACTGGGACCCCAGAGAAGGACATGCATGACAAAGGCCAGCTGTTTAAGTTTTCAATAGAATGGCCAGGAGTTCTACATGAGCCAGCTCTGCTCCATCTCCCCACCCCCCTGCCATTCCTTCTCGGACTCGGCTGGTCACTCTGGGCTACAGATTCTTGCACTTGGAGCAGCCCTGTCAGCTCAGACTCTGCAACTTGAGCCTTTTCAGCCTCAGGATCCGGAAGGGGCTGCAGACTCAGCCCATCCTACCAGGCAGAGAGAGAGAAAGTCAGGTTGCCCTAGGCATTTCTCGCAGACTCCAGAAGGGCTTTTTCCTGTGCAGCCCTCCTTGTCTGGTGGAGGACAGATCTTAAAGCAGCCTTTGTCACAGGCCCCTTTGAAAAGCAAGGCTTCTCAGATGGGGTGGCAAACTTTGGGACAATTCATAACCAGGCCAGACAGGCTGAGTGACTCCAGCCTCCCCTGGGGCAGGGGTGGCATGTGGGGAGCCAGCCTGGGTGGGAGGCTGGAATTACAGTCCAAAGGGGGTCAAGCAAGCCCCTACTGCCCCCCTTCAGAGCCTCTGTGGGGACGAGGTTCAAGTAGTGTGAGGCTGTGGCCTTGTGGCTTCTGTTTATGTACTCTGAGAAGGGAGCCAACCAAAGCCAGGGACAAGAGTCTGGGTAGACACTCACTGTCCATGTTCTCCAGGCTGGAAATGATGGGCAGAGTCTAGCTGCCACCCGCCCCCCTGCCCGTGACCCCAGCCATTAGGGCAGCTAGCAGAGTCAAGGGTGCTGGGCCCAGCACAGGACTAGGCCCACAATGGGCTGTCTGCCCACAGCATACTGAATAAATAGAATAAGGTAGCCTCTACTCAGAACACCAGCCATGTGGGGAGTATCTATATCCAGAGCCCCCCAGGACTGAAGAACCTATGCTCCTGGTCCTCTGGCCCTTACTGACCTACACGCACACACATGCACACGCATGTGCACACGCACACACACGCACGCAGGCACATGCACGCACACGTACACGCACACGCACACACGCACATGCACGCGCACGCGCGCACACACACATGCACGCGCACGCACGCGTACACGTACACGCACGCACACACACGCACACACGCATACACGCACGCACAGGCCCCTGACCTCTGGTGTCTGATTTTCCCTTTTTTTCATCCTCCCCTCCTGGCTGTTCCTGCTTAATTTTCTTCTTGTTTCCTAAATGCTTTGGTCTCTTCTCCCTTCTCTCTGTTCAACACTGTCTGCACCATGAAAGGTGGTCCTTCCTGTAGGCAAGCAAGGAAACCTCAGATGTGCGCCAGGTACCTAGAGTCCTCCAGCTCCTACCTGGGAAGGTGTTCAGATGAGTCCTGAAAATTGGGGTTGGGGAGAGTTTTCCCACATGGGAATAGTGAGAAAGAGCATGGTCACTTACAAGAACAGCATGTGCAAAGGCCCCGGGGTAGGGATAAGGTATAGGAGGAGAGCCGGGCGTGGTGGCACACGCCTTTAATCCTAGCACTCGGGAGGCAGAGGCAGGCGGATCTTTGTGAGTTCAAGGCCAGCCTGGTCTACAGAGTGAGTTCCAGGACAGCTGGGGCTACAGGGAGACCCTGTCTCGAAAAGACCAAAAAAAAAAAAAAGGTATAGGAGGAGAAGCTCAGGCCAAAGGTCCAGTGTGGCTGAATCAGACTGATATTAAAGTCTTCTCCTTCACCTCACCCCATGGCACACTCTTCCCTCGCTTTTGTCCTGACCTGCAGCAGAGAAGCATGGAACAGTGACAGAGCCAGGAGAAGGAGGTGGTACGAAGTATCTGGAGTCTGCGGGTTCATCACCTATAGAAGGCACTGCCAGTTTCCCTGCCCTGTGAATCCTCATTGGTGGGCACATTGCCTGGATTTTAGCTGCCACTGGGGGATAAGTGGTGTAAAAGCTCATCAGAGGGCCCAACAGTACTGCCATGGAAAGGGAGGGAGAGAATGCACATATGACATAAAATGTTTCATTTGGTGCCTCCCACTAGTAAGTGCTCAATGTTACCTTTTGTATGTTTTATTTCCCCTTCTGATGACAAAGAAAACTGTTGCTGAAACTGTTCTGGGTCCCTTATCTGGGACCCAGGACAGAGCCCGGGCAGCTCCTGGTGCTCCAGGAGGAGCAGAAACAAGGTCAGGGCTCCCCATGTGCATTAATGTTATTACTACGTAGTCTTGTATAGCCCAGGCTGGCTTTGTAGCCAAGGCTGACCTTGACTCCTGACCATCCTGCCTGTATCTCCCAAGTGCTAGGATCACAGGAGTTTATACGCTATTGGGGAACAAACCCAGGGCTTTGTACACACTAGACAACCATACTAACAACCAGGCTACATCCTGCCCTCGCCACCCACCAATGTTTTTGTTTGGTTGATTTTTGAGACAGGGTCTTTCTGTGTACCCCAGCCTAGCCTGGAACCGATGGCAATGCTTCCCAAGCTCTGGGATTCTGGGTGTGAGCCAATAGGCCTGGCTGCCTGTGCGCTTTGAATCCTGGCCTTGGTACTCACCCCCACCCCACCCCACCCCGGACTGTTCCATGATGCTAGATGGTGTTCTCATGTGCTGGGTCTCTTTCCTGTATAAACTGCAACTGTGAGGATCCTTGAGCCCTCAGCCAACCGAGGCTTTGTGGCAGCCACACTGGGGCAACCCGGCCTGAAAACCTCAGCTACGCTCAGCTGGCCGACCTCAGCCTCTCGGCCCATGTGGACTGTGGCTGAGTGGAGACCCCTTAGCGCCTTCACATCAAAGCGCCCCCTCTCAGGTCCTGCTTTACCTCCACACCCCCAGCCCTGGGGAGGTTCATTCTGCCTTCCCATCCCAACACAGCCTGGCGCAGGAACCACCATGGGCCACACTAGGCCATACCAGGCCTCTGGGGTCACTCTGCCCAAACCACTGCATGTTTTAGAGTAACCTCTGCTGTTCCCGTGGGAGTGACACAACCAGGAAAGGCTTGGAAAACCCAACCTGGAAGGTTCTTCAAACAAGAGTGTGATTCCTTCAGGGAAGGGAAAGGGGGGGGAAGTTACCCCCCCCCCCACCGCCTTCCTTGGCTCAATGGCTTCAGTCACTGTCTGTGGGGCACTTAGTGGTTTGGCCACTGTGAGCGTATTTTAAAATCTGCTGTCCGGGCAAAGAAACAAAGGAGACTGGGATGGGGCCAGGGGAGACCTTGGAGCACAGGGGTATTCATCTTGTTAAAAATAGCCCACCCGTTGCTATTTCTATTGAGCCTGGCAAACTGAGCTGTGTGATTTTCCCTTTTTTCTGCCATGCTTTGCTTGGACCATTTGATAAAAATAGTAGATAGCAAGCTCAAAAATAAAATAAAATAAAGCTGGGCTATTTTTATATGTAATCCCCACTTGGCAAGAATCTAAAGTGGGGTGAATGGGGACAAAGAATGGACAATAAAAGGGGAGATGCATAGGCTGTTGGGGCCAAGGAGGGTCCAGTCCATAGAGGACTAGGAAAGGGAGACGATGCTGTTGCCTGTGTCCACAGCTCAGGGTCAACAAACAGAAGCTGGGCCTTCCTGACCTGCTATGGGTCTCACAGTTTCCCAGGCCTCACTGACCCCTGCCCCAACCTGACAGCCCATTCTCACCACCCTCCCCAGTGCCTGCTCACCCGAGGCACCAGCAGAAGGCTAGCCCTGATGGGAAGATGGGATGGGACCCTATGGGCAAGAGAAGAGCCTTCTAGGGGAAAGCTGGGACCCTTCCGTCCCCCATGGTAGGCACTGAAACAGAGGAGAAAGAGTCAGGCTGGAGGCCAAATAACAGAGGGAGAACAGGGAGAACTATTAGCAGGTAGTCTCACACAGCTGGGCCATTCCTCCAGTTGTAAATGCACCAGCCAGCTTCTAGAAAGCCCTGTTGTGTGTGAGGGGTGGTTGTGCTTGAGGTTTGGAGTGTTATATCCTCTGGGTCTGAGACCAACAAAGTTGTAGGATTCTCCCATGGCTATGAACCAGCAACAGAATCAGTGCTTAGAAATGGGGTACCCAGGGACCGGAGGTGTAGCTCAGTTGATAGAGTGCTTGCCTATCACGAACCAAGTCCTGGTTTCAATACCCAGTAAGTATCATATAAGCAGGGATGCTGGTGCAGCTTATAGCCCCAGAACGTGGGAGGTAAAGACAGGAGGATCAGTTACATAGCCAGTTTGCAGCTAGCCTGGGGAGGGAGGGAAGGAAGGGGGGTCCAGAATTGGTGCTTAGAAAGGAATAACTCTAATCCAGGGCCAATCGGGGAGCAGCTAGGGGACAGTGAGGTCAGCCTCCATGTCCAGAGTCATAGGTCTCTGACTCTTCCCTTTGGAGCTCAGGATCAAGGGCAGGCATTCAGATCCCACGTCGGCTTCTACTGCTGCACTGTGGGTTTAGAGCCTGCGCCCAGACCATGCAGGACCACTGGGTGACGCGGTTCCAATGAAGCCGTCTGTCTCTCCATTAGATTCCTAGGCACCCACAGCTACGGCTCTCCTGGACTTGGAAGCCTAGCATATAAGCTCTCTAGGGGGTGGCCCCACTGTCCATCCCTGCTCCCTGCTCCCGGGGCCTGGCTTAGGTTAGCCTCTACAGTGGGGAGTGTAGAAACCACCTCCACATCCCTACGACAACCTTGCCAGGTTGGCAGGGCAACCCTTTCCTACTTAAAAGGTTACGAGGCTGCAAAAAAAAAAAAAAAAAAAAAAAAAAAAAAAAAAAAAAGAGGGCCAGGCGTGGTGGCGCACGCCTTTAATCCTAGCACTTGGGAGGCAGAGGCAGGCGGATCTTTGTGAGTTCAAGGCCAGCCTGGTCTACAGAGTGAGTTCCAGGACAGCTGGGACTACAGGGAGACCCTGTCTCGAAAAGACAAAAAGAAAAAAAAAGGTGACGAGACTGATCCAGGGAGATGACCTTGAGCAACAGAAGCCACAGGGAGCAACAAAGTCACCTCCCTCAAGTTGAGCACCTAGAGACACACCTGACCTCTTCTAGCACGGTGCCCTGAGCTGGGCATGGCCCCTTAGTCTCCATTAGGTCACCAGGCAACAGCTGCTATCAGGGAGGGAACGTCAAGGACTGGCACAGGCTGGCCTCTGCCACCTAAGAAGTACCCAGACCAGCCCAGAGCACTTGCCGGTCAGGACACTGGACAGGGAATTTATGTGTGTGACCCTGAGGTCACTTCCTCTCTCTGGTTCTCATTTCCTCCTGGTGGGGTGAAGTATTTTAAAGGATTGTATTTTTATGCGTCTGTGTCTGTGTGTGTATGATTATGTGTATGCCAGTGCCCACAGAGCCCAGAAGAAGGTGTCAGATCCCCTGAAGCTGGAGTTAGAGGCGGTTATGAGCTACCTGACGTGGGTGCTGGGAATTGAACTGGGGTCCTCTGCTAGAGCAGCAAGTGCTCTTAACCACTGAGCCATCTCTCCAGCCCAAGAGGTGAAGCATTTTAAACCCCAAGGCCCAGGACACAATAGCCCAGTATTTATAATAGTAAATGAAAGTGTGAGTTTATGAGTGGAGACAGTGGGACTGGACTGAAGGTCCCCAGCTACCCCCAGAGTCGTCTGTATCTCTGGGCCAGCCATGGGCTACTCATGTAGTCAACAATGCCACTTCTATCCCACAGCTGCCCTGGACACTTCCTGAGCGCCCCTTCCTGGGATTGTTCATCCCATCAGGGTCTCAGATTGCCCCCCCTGGTTGACCCCAAGTCCATCATTGTTCCTGGACCTTTACAGGAACATCTAAAACCTCACAAGTTTGGGTCGGGGTTCAGCCTTACCACAGGACTAGCATGACAAGTTTCTTGGCTGAAACTTCAGCACAGGTAAAATGCAAACTTTGAAATAAACAGCAGGGTTTGGGGGGGGGGTGCTGCCCACGGGGGATAGAAGAGAGCATGAGAGTGTTTGGAGCTACAATTTCAAGGAGGTGTAGATGTGAGGAATTGAACTTGGACCCTCTGCAAAAGCAAGTTCTTTTATCTGCCGATCCGTCTCTCCAGCCCCAGCGATCCCCTTCTTAAAAGTACAAGAACGAGAGCTCGAGGAGGAAGAGAGCGAGCCAGACATTAAGGCAGAAGCCAGTCTCACTGAGTGTCAAGGTTGGTTGCATGAGCAGTTTCAAGGAGAGGGGACATGTGCTGTTTGTCACCCAAGACTTTTGCTCCCCAAAAGGCTAAAAGCCCTCATCTCCCACTTCTAAAGCCCCTTGCCCACCACACCAACCCAAGAGACCTGCTGGGTACTTGATAAGTTTACTGACTGACCAAACACTAAAAGAATGAACCCGTGTGAATCTGTAGGATTTGGCTCTTACTTGCATGAACACCAGCAATGAGGGGCTGAGGACCCTGGTAGCAGGGCTTCGTGGACAGTGCGGGAGGCTACATGTGAGACCTGCTATGTTTGCCCAGCTCCTCAGGGAGCCTGGGGGAAGCTGTCATTCACACTGCTGCTCCCCATGACAGTTCCACAGGCCTCTCCTCCCCACTGGCGCCTCTCAGGGGAGGTCCCTCTCTGCACCACTGGAGCAGGGCTGAGCACCCTCTCCATGGGCGCTGCATCCCTCGGGCCTGGGAGGGGTCACTGTGAGGGAGGGTGGTTGGGATTTGCTGGCCTCTCCTTCTCCAAGTCCTCTGAGGGCCAACAGGAACTTGGCACATAGGAGGCCATGGGTAGATGGCTGAGGAATGGCCTAACCTTTGTCCCCATAGGACCTGAGCTACTGAGACCCAGGCCCAGGCCAGAACCTGCTCCTGTACCCCAGAGTTAAGCCAGCTCCCACAGAGAACCGTCTTTCTCCAGAGCCTGTGCCAGCGCTCCTTCCCACCCAGAACTGGAAATCCTGACTTCCCATGAAGGGCCCCAAGGGGAAAATGACCAGTGGTCAGTGACCTTGGTCACTCTGCCTGTAGCCAGCATCCTATGGGGTGCTTGTTGGCTGGGCACGTCCCATGTTCCCACACAAAGCTGGCAGGACAGCCGGTTCATCCTTCTTCAGCCACAGTCTGCCGAAAGCATGTTCTCTTTGGAGCCATGGGCCACTAGCCAGTCCACTGGGGACATCCCTCAAGGGAGGGAGAGACAGGGCGGACACCCAGGCTGGCGCACTGTGGCAGGCCACCCTGCTCTGCTGACCAGTGGTTTTCTTGTCTGGCTCCCTGCGGCCCACATGGCCCCAGCTTGGAGGTGGGGGGGTAGGCAGACTTCTGCCCAAACTCAAGCTCCCAGTCACTAAAAGGCCAAAGGTAGGAGCGAGGAGGAGAGGACTGGGTGCCCTAAGGAGCTGAGCCACAGTGGGCAGTACCCAGGGGACAGAGCCTATGGGAGCCTGGGAGAGGCACGTGGGTACAGAACGGAGAAGGGCTAGAAGAAGGCGGGGCATGCGGCTGAGTGATAGACTGCTTGCCTAGCCTAAGCAAAGCCCTGGGTTCAAGCCCAGCAGCATGTAAAACAGGCTTGATGGTAAATGTCTGTAATTCCAGCACTCAGGAGGATCAGAAGTTCAAGGTCATTCTCAGGTCTATATCAAGTTCAAGGCCAGTCAGGGCTACAGGAAAGTGTCTTAAAAAAATAAGGAGATGTGTAAGCATAAGGAACTGAGTTCAGATCCTCAGCACCCACATAAGAAGCCAGGCACTGTGTCCTGTGCCTGTAACCCAAACTCTGAGGCAGCAAAGACAGGAGGATCCCTTGGGCTTTCTGGCCAGCCAGTGTTGCTGAATCAGTGAAGTCCAGGTTCCTTGAGAGACCCGTCTTGATGGAGGGCAGTAGAGGGAGATATCCGTTAGCCTCTGGCCTCCACATAAACACACATATGTGTATACACATGTATACACACACACACACACACACACACACACACACAGAGACTTGATTAGGAAAGGACAGGAAACTCGGAGGCCCACGGGAGCACCTCCCTCCCTTCTTTGCTCCTGACCCCCCCTGTTCCTATAAGTCTTCCCAAGCCTGCCCTGGCTCTCCTGCCTCTGGATCTTTGCTCATTCTGTTCCTTCTAGAAGTGTCCTTCCCTACCATCCATCCATCAGGACCAGCTCTCAAGCTAGTTCCTCAGTCAGTCTTTCCTGATTCTCCCTGGCTAAACACAGTATCTCTTTCTGAACTCAAATCCCATTTGCTTTGTCTCCATGCCTCCCCCTCATTCATTCATCCATCCATTTGTGCAGCAATCAACAACTGTGTTTTAAATAGCCTAGAGCACTAGTGGCATCTGAGCAGTTATCCATGGTTCCTGATTCTGAGTTGATGGTGATCTTGAAGAAAACAAATGCAAGCAAATAACACTTGTAGAGTGGCATCATCTCTGAGAAGTGCCAGGCGCTTTAAATGAACACCTACTCTGTGCTGGGCCCTCTGCTAGGCCTGGGAAATATATCTTTTTGTTTCGTGAGGATTATTTTATGTTCAGTTTATTTGGTTATTGAAACAAAGTCACACTGTAGCTCTGGCTGGCCTCAAGTTGTAGCAATCCTCCTGTCTCTGCCCTCAAGTTCTGGAATTATAGGTGTGGGAATATGTACATTTTTATTGCATTTATTTATTTTGGGGGGGACACATGTATATGCTATGGACAGAACAATCTGTGGGCAGCCATTTCTCTCCTTCTGTCCTGGGGGTCCTATGGATTGAACTCAGGTCATCAGGTTTGGTGGCAAATGCTTTTATGCACTGAGCCATCTAGCTAGCCCCAAGGCTGTTTTGTTTTGTTTTTTCAAAAATTCATACTTTTGGAACACAATCCTGACTCTCAGAGGAACCAGACCAAGTGGGCACCTGGTGCCTCCTAGAGAGGGTCAGGGGCTTTGGGAGCACAGATCCAGCCTTGACCGAAGCCCAAGGGTAAGCAGGTATCAGTCAAGACAAGAAGCTAACACGGAGTTTTTAGGACCTTGGAACATCGTCATGACAGTTACCTGGGCAAGTGCAGACAATGTGGTCTCAAAGTGTGTTAGCTGGAGATATGTATGAGAGACCACTGCCGGGAAGATAGGCCGGAGCTGAAGTGCCCAAATGGTCATACTCAGAAATGGATATTCTGCTGGATCTCTGTGAGTTCAAGGCCAGCATGGTCTAGATAGTGAGTTACAGGCCAGCTGGAGCTATAGAAAGACCCTATTACATGGGATGGAGAGATGGCCTAGCAGTTGAAAGCGCCGACTGCTCTTGCAGAGGACCCGGGTTCTATCCCCAGCACCCACATGGCGGCCGAGAACCGTCTGAAACTCCAGTTCCAGGGGAATCCGAGACCCTCTTCTGACCTCCGCGGCATTGCACAACATGGGTGCACAGACTTGCATGCAGACAGTACATTCATACACATACAGAAAGAAATAAAATTAATAAAAAAAATTTAAAAAAAAGAAAGACCCTATTACAAAAAGACCAAAAAAAGGAAAGAAACAGATATCCTGGTACTGTTCCCCCAAGTCTTTTCTCCTTTCTTCATTCTGGGAGAAGGGTGCCAATGAACAGCCTCACACAGCCCCCTCCTGGTCTCCGGTTGACTTCAGCTAGTGGAGGCGACAGCAGCAGAGGATACAGAGCGTGCCACCACCAGAGGAGCCTGGCTAGACCACGGCCTGGCACTGCAGTGTCCCACCACCAGAGGAGCCTGGCTAGACCACGGCCTGGCACTGCAGTGTCCCACCACCAGAGGAGCCTGGCTAGACCACGGCCTGGCACTGGAGTGTCCCACCACCAGAGGAGCCTGGCTAGACCACGGCCTGGCAGTGGAGTGTCCCACCACCAGAGGAGGCTGGCTAGACCACGGCCTGGCAGTGGAGTGTCCCACCACCAGAGGAGCCTGGCTAGACCACGGCCTGGCAGTGGAGTGTCCCACCACCAGAGGAGGCTGGATAGACCATGGCCTGGCAGTGGAGTGTCCCACCACCAGAGGAGCCTGGCTAGACCACGGCCTGGTGGTGGAGTGTCCCACCACCAGAGGAGGCTGGCTAGACCACGGCCTGGCAGTGGAGTGTCCCACCACCAGCAGAGCCTGGCTAGACCACGGCCTGGCAGTGGAGTGTCCCACCACCAGAGGAGCCTGGCTAGACCACGGCCTGGCAGTAGAGTGTCCCACCACCAGAGGAGCCTGGCTAGACCACAGCCTGGCGGTGGAGTGTCCCACCACCAGAGGAGCCTGGCTAGACCACGGCCTGGCGGTGGAGTGTCCCACCACCAGAGGAGGCTGGCTAGACCACAGCCTGGCAGTGGGGTGTCCCACCACCAGAGGAGCCTGGCTAGACCACGGCCCGGCAGTGGAGTGTGCCACCACCAGAGGAGCCTGGCTAGACCACGGCCTGGCGGTGGAGTGTGCCACTACCAGAGGAGCCTAGCTAGACCACGGCCTGGCGGTGGAGTGTCCCACCACCAGAGGAGCCTGGCTCGACCACGGCCTGGCACTGGAGTGTCCCACCACCAGCAGAGCCTGGCTAGACAGCGGCCTGGCAGTGGAGTGTCCCTCTACCTGTGGCCCTGGTTCCTGGCAGGTGACTCTTCTCCTGAAGCAACAGGCCACAGTAGCAGCTGCCTCCAACGAAGCTGCATTGCTCTCGCCTACATGCTCCATCCATGTTGGAGCCTGGCCCCCATCACATTTCTGTAAACAGCCCTGTACCCAACTGTCCTCAGTTACTCCTTTCAGGGAGCCAGGGAGACCTGCAGGAACCTTGACTCATAGTACTTTGTTTGGAGCCTTGGAGAGACCAATACCAGGGTCAAATGTCCCACCATGCCCAGTGGCGAGAATCCACCTTGCCCTAGAACAGATGCCTGATTCTGTCATTTAGCCTATTAGAAAAGGCTTCTCTGTGGAGTAGAGAACCTATGTTTCTGAATTATTATTCTAGTTAACCTTCTTATCAAGGGTCTCAGGAAAATGAAGCAACTTGTCTGCCCAACTGGTGGCTGGTGACGCTGGGATTTGGGAGATTGGCCTGGCCTGAGGCAGGGCACCAGCCACCTCTCAGGATGCTGGGTCTTCTCTGTGGCCACACACTGTACTGTTCGCCATCTGGACACCCACTTTCTTCCCAGAGCAGCCTCATGCTGAAGCAGTTTTGGAAGCTCCTGCCCCCAGGAGGCTCGGAAGGTGCCCTCTCACCTCTCACCTCCCACCCCTATCATCACCTCACCCTGAACAAAATAGGGGTGGGGGAGAAGGGGGCTGTCCAGGGGACCCCCCTCCACCTCCATTTCCCCAGCCCCCAAGTTCTGAAAAATTCAAGTGTAAGAAAAGGGCTCTTGGGAACCCAGAAGCAGACTGTGCTCCAAATAAATTCAATATGTGAAAGCTGAGACCCTAATCACAGCTCCCCTTCTCCCCCTTTCCAGAGTAGCTTGTTATGAACTAGGGCCTGGCTTCATGGTGAGGCCTGGGGTCCCTCAAACCCTTGAGATTCTATAATCCCAAATGTTCCTCTACAAAGTCCACACTACCCCCCAAGACCACTTCCTCCTTGGTCCTGTGGACCCCCGCCCCGGCCTACCCTGTGTAGGAGGCAGCACCCTCCGATGCACAATCTCCACACACTCATCCTGGGACAGGCCTGTGCTGCAGCTGCAGCCCTCACGTAGCCTTGTTTAAAGCTGAGTTATGAGTCTGTCTCCAAGTAGCTAAGGAGCTGAGGCAGGAAAGGATTTACTGGCTGCATTCAATTATGTGCTTATTGTTAAGTGAGCCCAGCTGAGGAGGTGCTCGTCTCTTTCCATGTCCCAACAAAGCTTCCCCCGTCGCACCTTCAGGGACTACCTCTGGAGCCCTGACAGCTTCCTCCCGTAGCCCACACTCCTACAGTCGTGGCAGAGGTGTCCTTGTTCCCATTTTATTTCATTAATCTATTATTATTATTATTATTATTATTATTATTATGTGTGTTTGATGTTTATGTGTATGCATTATGTGTGTGAGAGGTCCATGCACACTGTGACAAGCATATGAGTCAATTCTTTCCTCTCATCTTTATATGGGGTTCTAGAACTCAGGTCAGCAGGTTTGCATTAAGCACTTTTACCATCAGAGTCATCCCATAACAAAATGTCAAAGCAACCTCAACTCAATGGTTGTTGGACTTTTTTTTTTCCAGTACCTGGGATTGAATCTAGGACTTAGAACCTCATGCACACTAGTTAAGTGCCCTTCCACTGAGTCCATTCTCCCCACTGTGCAGATGAGGAGGGTACGCAAGGCTTCAGTAAAGACAGGCAATTTGCTTTCCACTGTGCGGCAAGAAGATCAAGTGAAAGTGACAGGGTCTTGACCGGGTGCCCACCCTGGCTTTTCTGGACACAGGAATCCTGTAAGCTTTTTTGAGAACATTCCTTCACCTTAGCTCCAAGGGCACCTGGGCCACAGCAAGCAGCAAGCAGCAAGCAGCAAGCAGCAAGCAGCAAGAAGCCCTCCCCTAAGCTCTCAGGTAAAGGAAGTCTCTTGACACAGCATAGAAAGGAGCCCCAGTGACCAGTGCTCTGTCCCAGCCCCCTCCCCCCTCTGTGCTGGTGACATGCTAGGGGACAAGGTCACAGCCCAGGGTGAACCTCCAACCCTGAAATCAGTCACACATACCCCATCACCCACTCCATTCCTACATCTGCATCTGCCCTGTTGACTCTTCCCCTTTCCTCTCTCTGCAGACATTCCTGGCTGGTCCCCTCCCAGCCTACTGTCTCTAGGCAGCCTCCCTCTAGGCGCCCCTGACAAGGCACAGACCTGAGCCCGGGACACTAAGAGTCCCACTAGGCGCTTCCCAAGGGAACTGCTGACCTGGAGACTGCTCGGGGGGCGCACCCAGAGTGCCCAGGCTGCCCACATAGAACTCTCTGGGGTAGCACCTGTAGAATTTGCTGCCCAAGGAAATTTAGAAGCATCATTGGTTGGCTCTTGCTTAGTTGGCATTTTTACAATTAAAAGGCTGGGGGAAAGGCAGGGTCAAGGCCAGTGAAATGGGACCCCCAGGACACCAACAGCTTTCTATCCTTAGGAATGCACTGGGGTCTAGTCTGCACCTTACCTGAAAGCCAAAGGGTAGGGTCAAGGCAGCTGGAGTCGGCAGCCCTGCAGGGACCAGAGGTCCCCAGAGGTACTTTTCCCTAATCTGGAGGTCACTCTTCCAACCTGAACAGCGGGGACCTAGGCTAGGCTCTGCAGAGCTGGGCAGACCTCACTGGGAGTCACATTCTTTCATCTGGAAAGAGACCCCCTGGCACAGATGCCTAACCCCTCCCTACCTAGCAAGTTTGACCTGCAGAGTGGAAAGGGGAAAAAAGAACCCCTGTGGGGATGCCACATCCCTCGTGGGACATCTGGGTGGGGCTTATTGATTTGCCAATTTGGCAATGTCTGTGTTTAAAGACATGTTAGGGAGGGTTTTTTTTCTTTTACTTTTGGTATTTTGAGACAGTCTCATGTAGCCCAGGCTGACCTCAAACTGCTTTGTATCTGAAGATACCATCCGTTTGAACCTGTGATCCCTCTGCTTCCATCTTCTAAGTACTGAAGTTACAGGCATGCGCAACTGAGCTCTGCTTGGGGCAGGGGTTGTTTTATCAATTTCATTTTTATTTTATGTGTATATGAGTGTGCGCGTCTCTCTCTGAATGGATGCCATGTCAGTGCAGGTGCCTAAGATGATCAGAAGAGGGGGTTGGATCCCCAGGAGCTGGGGTTACAGGCAGCTGTGAACCACCTGACATAGATGCTTGGACCTGAACTGCAAGAGCAGCAGGTACTCTCCCTGAGCCACCCTTATAGTTCCTGGGTTTTTTTTTGGGGGGGGGTTAAAGATTTATTTCTAAAATGTGTATGTGGTTGTGTCTGTGTATGGCTATGTACATGTGAGCTCAGGTTCCCATAGAGGTTAGAAGCGTCAGATTCCCTTGGAGCTGCCATTAGAGGCAGTTGTGAGCTACCTTATATGAGAACTTATATCCTCTGCAGGAGTAACAAGTGTTCTTAACCACTGAGCCATCTCTCCAGCTGTTTTATTGTTTTTGCTTTGTTTTGTTTTGTTTTTGAGACAGGATCTTACTCTGTAGCTCAGGCTGGCCTAGAACTCCCCATGTAGCCTAGACTAACCCTGAATTTATAATCCTCCCACCTCAGCTTTGAGCCACTCCTTGTTTTCTTTTTTTTTTAATTTTTTATTAATTTTATTTATTTCCATATGTGTATGAATATACTGTCTGAATGCAAGTCTGTGCACCCGTGTCGTGCAATGCCGCGGAGGTCAGAACAGGGCGTCGGATTCCCCTGGAACTGGAGTTCTCCTGGAATTGGAGTTTCAGACGGTTCTCGGCTGCCACGTGGGTGCTGGGGATCAAACCTGGGTCCTCTGTAAGAGCGGTCGGTGCTCTCAACTGCTAGGCCATCTCTCCAGCCCCACTCTTTGTTTTCTAAGAGATGAGGCTTTCTATGGAGTCAGCTCCTCTATCTTCCTCCAAAGAAAGGCCTTAGCTTTCCATGCCGGCCCTGACTAAGTGAAGTGAATCTCCCAGGAAAAGCAGTACCTACAGTAAAGCAGCCGGACTTGGGTCGAGGAAGGAGAGGTCATAGGGTAGAAAGAGGGTAAAGCAACCAGCTGCAAGGGGAAGCTACCAAGCCCAGCCTCCCAGCATCCTCACTGAGGGTGCCTGCTCTCATGGAATTATGGCAGGGATCGTGGTGAAGGGCATGTGTCTGTGAGGAACACTGAGACAGGCACTATATCTCACTGTGGTAACAGCCTGGTAGGAAGGCAGGAACTTCCGGATTCTGTAGCCAATGATACTGAGGCTTTTGGGGTTACCATGACTTTTCCTCAAAGTCAAGGTGAGAATGGCCCTCTGAGATTCAGATTGAGCCTCAGGTTCTGTGTACCAACCCCAGAGTATTTTCTTCCTCATTGGGTTCCATGTATTTGGTTTGTTTGTTTCTTTGTTTTTGAGACAGGGTCTCTCACTGAACCTGACTTGGCTAGGTTAGCTGGCCAATGAGCTTCAGTAATCTGCCTGTCTCCACCCCTCCCCCAAGGCTGGTATGGTAGGCATCTGCCATCATGCCCAGCTTTTTATGTGGGTTTGGGGGATCTGAACTCACGTCTTTGTGTTCACATGGTGGGCACTTTACTGAGTCATCTCCTCAGCCCAGATTCTAATGCTTGGCGAGATGTGACCATCTAGTCTCACTGTATGCAGTACCAATCTCGGGGCTTTGATGACATGGCCGTGAAAGTTGGGTGGACGCTGTGGCCCTCATGACTTGGAACCCCACTTTCTCTTATTTGCGAAGCAGGGCTCACTCTTGGCAAGGCATGATATTAGGGAGGCAGGGTCTGGGCCTGGCTCTGTGGAGCCTCTTTTCATTTCTGCGATCTTTGACCCAGATCAGTCATCTGGTCATCTGATGCCATTTGGACTCAAGACCTCAATGTCCCATCTACGAAGTGAGCTGAAAGGCAAGAGAACCTTCTGGCATCCCTGATGTGTGACTCATTGCCGAAGACCATGTCCTCTCTCTTCTACCCTAGAACCACTCCTTGTATCTCAGGAGATTTAACAAAGTATTTCTCAGGAGTATACTCTCCAAATTCATTGGCTGTTTTGTTTCTGACAGAGGCCCTCAGCTATGTATAGCACATTCTAGCCTGCAACTTGCTATGTTCCTATATGGCCCAGGGTGGCCTTGAACCCATGACCCTCCTGCCTTAGCCTGCAGGGTGCTGGGATTGCAGGTGTGTGCCATCACATCATCACACTCAGCCCCCCACCCCATGCTTTTTTAAATGTTTTTATTTTATGTATATGAGTGTTTGGCCTGCATGGATGTAAGTGCACCCATGTATGCAATACCCACAGAGGCCAGAAGAGGGCGTCAGATCCCCTGGAACGAGAGTTACAGATGGTTTAGCCACCACGTGGCTCTGCAAGACTACCCCATGCTCTTAGCTGCTGAGCCATCTCTCCAGCTTACCACTGTGCTCTTTTAATGCCTCAAAGATTTTGGATATCTCTGTGCCTGAGGAGCTTGAGAAACCTACCCTTACTTTTGCTTAGGAAAGGTTTTATGTCATTCAAGAGGCTCTCAGAAGTAGCTGAGCTGCCTGGAAAGAAGTGGTGGCTGTATGGTAAGCTACATTTTGAGGTGACAACTTGGAGCTGGCCTCATTTTACAGCCCGTGAGTGGAGCCTGCAAATAAAAGCTTCCTAAGTACAGATGTTCAATTTGACTCTGAAGTGAGTTTCTTAGAGGATTTCAGGGAGGAGAGGGCCAGAGACCCAGGGCTTCAGGAATTCTGACCAGTTTCAGGCAGCAATTCCAATACCAAACAGGCAGGAAACGATGGGAGACGGGACAGGACTGGAAGTCCCGGCTGGCCGCCCTCACCCTCACCCTCACCTTCACCCTCATCCTTTCCGCTCCTTGCCTGGACTGTATTACCACCCCCTCCTCTCCCAGCTGCAGCAAGAACCTGGCCTTGGGTTGGAGACAGTGGGGGAGCCGTGGGAAAAACAATCAAACCTCGTCAGTCAGCCGGATAATTAGCTGTTCCTCTGTGACTGTTGCCTCCTTGGTCTTCTCTGGCTCACTGCCACCCCCAACCCTGCTGCCTAAAGGACAAGGGCTTCCGAGTAGTACCAGGTTGTTACCTCATTAATGTTAATGGGAAGTCCGGACATGAGCCGGATGGTCATAAATTGCCCTGTGTGAGAAAAGGTGAGTTTGTATTTGTGTATGCTGCATGTGTGTGTACACCTCATGTTTGTGTGAGTGTGTACAAATGTGTCCCACCACATGTTGCAGATATATATTGTATGCATCACACCAATAAGTATACACACTCTATGTCTGCCTACAAGGAAAGCTGAAGGGACAAGTATGTACAACATGCCCTGTGTCTATGTGGCAGGTGCCCATGTGCTCATATGCTGCTTATGTGTGCACAGGCATGCACATGTGCATGCGTTATTGCATTTGTGTATCTTCCATGTACACATACGTCTCTGTGTGAGTTGAATGTACAAACTGAATATATATATGAATGTGTATATCTATATACTTTAAATATGTCTGAAGCAACTTGTGCCTTTGTCATAAATATTGTTTGTATCCTAGAATGCATTCTATATTTAGACATGCCTACATGTCCTACATACATGTGAGAACATGTGTGGTATACATGTTCTGTTGGTATGCTCTGTGCTTAGCTATGCCTCTCTGTGGGACTGTATGATGGGTTGAATCAGAGCTACATGTCTTTAGGCTGTATTATGGCAGGTATATGATTTTGTTGGAGTTCCATACCCATGGCCTCCTTGATATATACAAGTTCTCTGGCATATTTACATGGAGAACAGCTGGTACCATGTCCCACCATCCTATCCCCAAGTCTCTGACGGCAGCCCCACATGAGTGCCCAGAGCACAGATACACGCTGTCTCCTGGCACCATCACCCCAAGCCCCTGGCAAGCTAGAAACAAAGGAGTCCCTCTCCCCCTCCCCCCTCCCCCCTCCCCCCTCTCCCTCTCCCTCTCTCCCTCTCCCTCCTCTCCCTCTCCCTCCTCTCCCTCTCCCTCCTCTCCCTCTCCCTCCTCTCCCTCTCCCTCCTCTCCCTCTCCCTCCTCTCCCTCTCCCTCCTCTCCCTCTCCCTCTCCTCTCTCTCCCTCTCCTTCTCCCCCTCCCCCCTCTCCCTCCTCTCCCTCTCCCTGAAAAATCTAATCAGTGTCCAATTTCTGTCAGTTGTGGCCCCAAATCTCTCAATCCATCCCTTTCCCTCTGTTACCTCTGAGGGACTGCAATCACCTCTTATATCTCCTAATCCACTCTCTACACAGAGAAAGTGATCTCTTAGAAATGCAAATCTCATCACCTCCTCCACAGACTGCTAAAATCCCTTTAATAGCTTCGCATTGCTCTCTGGATCAGGCCTGAAATCTCCATGGCTGCTGAAGGCCAGGGACCACATTGCCTGGCCCCACCCTGGCTGCTGCTCCAACTCTGCCCAGTGTGATGCCCACAGCTCAAATAGAAACCTGTTTCCTGGTATACCTACAAGACTCATCCTACTGCAAAGATACATGTACATCTATGTTTATTGCAGCTCTTTTCACAATAGAGAAGAGCTGGAACCAACCCAAATGCCCCTCAACTGATGAGTGAATAACAAAAATGTGGTACATCTACACAATGGAGTTCTATGCAGTGGTAAAGAAAGACGACATCGGCCAGGCGTTGTGGTGCACGCCTTTAATCCTAGCACTTGGGAGGCAGAGGCAGGCGGATCTTTGTGAGTTCAAGGCCAGCCTGGTCTACAGAGTGTGTTCCAGGACAGCTGGGGCTACAGGGATACCCTGTCTAGTAAAGACAAAAAAAAAAAAAGAAAGACGACATCATGAACTTTGCAGGTAAATGGATGGAACTCGAAGCCATTATATGCTAAGTGAAGTAACATAGTCCCCAGAAAACAAACGGGGAATTGTTTCCCTCATTTGTGGAAATGTACCAAATCTCCCAATTGAACAGCAAGCTGAGCAATGTTATTGTTATATTTCTTTCTATCTGAAGGCAACTGTGATGTTATAATGTGAATATCATAATGAGCCCTAGAATTAACTTACCACTTACTTTCAGACATGGTAATTAATGTATATGGGTGGAAGGTATATATTCGTATTTTAGAGTAATGTAAAATTAAAAGAAAAAAAATGTGAACTCCTAGATGTATATCGGAGTTAACACACAGTTTATTCCTGGAGGACATAATTCTGGTATATATATGACATGTACATGGGTATACTTTGGAAAGGTATAGTTGGGAGAGACCCACAGTAGCATGAGGACTGGGTCAAGGAATGGACTGATGTGGTTGAATTCTGCCTAGGACAATAAACCTTTGCAGAGAAAAACTTTGGAGAGACTGAGAGAAAGATGCAGGACATGTATGGCAGAATGCATGAACTGGGGTGGGGTGGGGGGAAGGGAAAGAGGAATATGTCTAAATTGAACTGAAAATGATGTCTGAAATACATAAAACATCAATAAAAATATTATATTAGGGGCTAGCAAGATGGTTCAGTGGTTAAGTACCAACTGCTTTTACAGAGGACCCAGGTTCGATTCCCAGCACCCACATGGCAGCTAAGAACTATCTTTAAGCCATGCATGGTGGCACACGCCTTTAATCCTAGCACTTGGGGGGCAGAGGCAGGCGGATCTCTGTGAGTTCAAGGCCAGCCTGGTCTACAGAGTGAGTTCCAGGCCAGCTGGGGCTACAGGGAGACTTTGTCTCAAAAAGAGCAAAAAAAAAAAAAAAAATATGATATCATGAACTTATAATAGTATTGTTATATACTAATAGTATATATTTCTAAAAAATACCGAAACGATCCGAGCTGTTCTCCTTTGCACGGATGCTCATCTCTGTCCTCTCCTGCATGGTCTCTCCTCCTAGCCCCTGGCTCTCCCAGAGGGGAGACCTCTCCTTACCCAGTTTCATGCCTTCATGTCCCCAGATAAATCTCTCTTCTACCCACTACACTCGGGCTTCAGTCATGGTGAGGTCATGCCATCCTTGTCTCTCCTTGGGTATTCTGAGTTTCTGAGGTGTCCTGGTCACTTCCCTATGAACTCCTGGTGTGCACATAGCCGCCAGCCCCTGGCCAGGGGTGCAGTGGACACCTGCTGGGCATGCAGAGTTGTGCAGGCTGAGAGAGATATGATGCTCCAGCTCTCAAGAGTGATGCAGGTGGGTGAACTCACATCAAGAGACATATGGGTGCATAAATTTGACTCAGTAGGCCTTAACATATAAGAACACAGAATGTGTGAAATCCTGTGGGCAGGCTATGGGAAAGGCTGCAGATAGGGAAGGCCTAACTATGATTAAGATGTACTATATGAAATCCAAAATAAATCAATAAAAATATACATTAGAAAAAAAAGAATGGTGCAGGGTTTAGGGAGAGAGAGCAGTGAGCAGAACCCAGGGGCTTCTGGGAGATGCTGCCAGAACTGGGTCCTAGGAGAGGAGGAATGAGGGGTTAGAAAGATGGTTCAGCAGTTAAGAGCACCAGCTGCTCTTGCAGAGGACTGGGGTTTGGTTCCCAGCACCCACATGGTGGCTAGCAACCATTCAGAACTCCAGTTCCAAGGGATCCGATACCCTCTTCTGACCTCTCGGGGCATTGTATGACACAGGTGCACTTACATATATGCAGGCAATATACTCACGCACGTAAAAGAAAAATAATAAATAGAATATTTTTAAGAAAGAAAGAAAGAAAGAAAGAAAGAAAGAAAGAAAGAAAGAAAGAAAGAAAGAAAGTTGGGCGTGGTGGCGCACGCCTTTAATCCTAGCACTTGGGAGGCAGAGGCAGGCAGATATTTGTGAGTTCAAGGCCAGCCTGGTCTACAAAGCGAGTTCCAGGACAGCTGGGGCTACAAGGAGACCCTGTCTTGAAAAGACAGAAAAAAAAAAAAAAAAGAAAGGAAGGAAGGAAGGAAGGAAGGAAGGAAGGAAGGAAGGGAAGGAAGGAGGTGTGAGTCAGCAAAGGGAATTCTAGAGTGGGAAAGCAGGGTGAAGGCCCAAGGGAGGAGACCCCAAGGTGTATGTGGTGAGGTTGGGTGTAAAAAGAAGTGAGGCTGGGTAGGCCAGTGGGAACTGGATCCTGGGACCACAAACACCTTCTTATTTCTCAGTCTGAGCAGACACCTGTAGGGCTGAGATTCCAAAGCCCTGGCTATGATGAGGACGCTCCTGTCCAGAAGCCCTCCTGTGGTTGAGAGGATGGCTCCCTGCTGCCTGTTGGAACCAGCTCAAGGTCCCTTTGGGGTGGCCGTGGGGTCCTGTTCTAGTTTCATGTCTGCTGCTGTGATAAAATATCCTGACTCAAAGCAACTTAGGTGAGAAAGGGAGTTATTTCCGCTTACAAGTCCACATTACAGTCCATCATTGTAGAGAACTCAAGGCCGGAACTTCAAACAGGTAGTCACACCAAATCCACAGTCAAGAGTAGAGAAAAACAATGCATACATGTGAGCTGAGCTGCATCTTACACAGTCCAGGAGCCTCTGCCTGGGGAGTGGCGCTGCCTACAGTGGGCGGGGCTTCCCGCATAAAGTAATTTAAAATGATCCCCAGGTGTCTAGCAGCCAGCCACATGCAGACAATCCCTCACTGAGACTCTCTTCCTAGGCTGTATCAAGTTGACAATTAAAGCTAACAATCACAGGTCCCCAAATTCCCACCTTATTAGCAGGACGGAGAGGTGCACAGGGTAGGCAGTGATTCCCCTCACACTCACAGCTCAGCCAAGGGGCCACCCAGCCTGCTCAGAGCCTGTGTCCCCCCAGAGATCAGAGGTCAGGGGTCAGGCAGCTCCTTCCCTAGAAAGGGGGAGGGGAGGGATGGCCCCTCACACGGGCTCCAGGCAGATTAGCTCCAGGAGGAGGCCCAGGTCTCCTATCCCTGCCTGGGCCTCTGTGAGAAGCCAGGAGTGTTAATTCTAATTCAGGTCCCAAGGGGCTCGCTGAGTGTGTCCTGGACCAGCCACTTAATCTTATAATACCTCCCAGCAAAGCCTCTTTGTTCTCTCTCTTGCATAAAGTTGCAGGAACTAGGCAGCCCCTCCAGACCCTGGTTGTCTCTATGGAAGCCTCTGCTGGTATTGCCGGCCAAGCAGCCTTCATTCCTTCCCTGAGCCCCTAAAAACTTTTCAAGGGGATATTTTGAGGCCATCTAGTAATAAAGATCCACATCTGAGCTGTCATCCTTCATCTTTCAAAGGCTTGGCTTGCAGCCCTGCGGCCCTCTGTAAAAGGCTAGGAGTCCTCAAGTCATGACTGCCCTCAGGCTCTGACTTCTACTCACTCTGGATCAGAAGAGGGCGTCAGCTACCCTAGAACTGGAGTCATGGAGGGTTGTTGGCAACCATGTGGGTGCTGAGAGTCCAAGGCCTCTTATCACCCAGCATCCCTGGGGCTGAGGGGTCTCCCTCTTCTCCTTCCCCCCATGGGCTCATGTCTAGAAGGCTTGGCTCTCGTTTACTGGTCTAACACATTACCATCCTGAAAGCTTAACAACTTCAGAACAAGCGACTAACTTGTTTTCACTTTACAGTGGATCTCACGGAGTCCACAACTGGTCCCACCCAGAATTAGGGAACAACCCAGCCTGGGAACCTGAGGAAATGGTTCTGGTCCCAGCTCAACCTAGCTAGATGAACTTCTTCCGCAAGCTCTCATCTGCTTTCTGGAACCCAAGGAACATCAGGCCAGTTAGCACCAACGGAATTCTAGACACACTGCGGGACCTCCCTGAAGCCACGCCCAACTGGAGCCTGCACAAGTTGGAGTCACTGAAAGATTAGTGTCCAGCTAGGGATGTCAATCAGTGGTAGAGTGCTCACTTAGCTTGTGCAAGGCCCAGAATTTAGACAGAAAGAGAGAGTGAGATGGAGGGAGGGAGGAAAGAAGGAGCAACGATGGACCTGCAGGATGGCTCAGAAGGTAAAGGGTCCTGCTGCCAAGGATAACAAACTCAATCTTTGGGACAAACGTGGTAAAAGACCTGACATGTACAAGTTGTCCTCTGACCTCCACATGTGTACTGTGTCCTGAGTGCTCCCGTCACATACATAATAAGTAAATGAGGGTCTGGAGAGCTGGCTCAGCAGTTAAGAGCACTGGCTGTTCTTGCAGAGGACACAGGTTCCATGCCCAGCACCCACGTGGCTGCCAACAACCATCTGTGACTTCAGTTCCAGGGTATCTGATGCCCTCTTCTGATATCTGTGAGCACTGCTTGCCACAGGTACAGTTACATACATATAGGCAATATACTCATACATATGAAATAAAAAATGATAGACAAAAAACATTTTTAAAAATTAGGTACATATATAAAACTTATGTTTTTAATATTTTCATTGCTGGGCATAGTAGTGTACACCTTTAATCGTAGCACTTAGGAGGCAGAAGCAGGTGGATCTCTGTGACTTAAAGGCCAGTCAGTTCCTGGCCAGCTAAGGCTACATGGTGAGACCTTGTCTCAAAAAAAACAACAACAAAATTTTAAGAGGGAGAAAAAGATGGAAGAAGGGATTAAGGAGACAAAAAAGGAAAGGGAAAGAAAAGCAACAGGAGAGGAGGGGAGAGAGGGAAGGTCACAAAAGAAGAGAAGGGGCCAGTCACTGTTTCCAAGTTGGACTCTGCCAAGAGCTTGGGCGGAGCCAAGGAAAGTGCCTGTCCCAGGCCCTTGCATCCCCTGCTGTGGAGAACATGGGGGCAGGGATGCGAAGCATGACGCGGTTCCCTCTTACCCTTCTTGAAGGGTCCTCACTGCAGACCAAGCCCCCATCCTGAGCAAGATAATATTCTGACACCATTCCAACCCTCGCTCAGAGAAGCGAGAGACTCAGGCTTGTGAGAACACTGAGAGGTCCACTCACAGCACCAGCCCCTTCACATTCCCAGGTTCTAGAAGGATCCTCAGCCATCCCAGGCCATGGCCACATCCACAAAGAGCTCCCCAGAGCCAAAAGCTACAGCTCCACGTGCAGATTCTCCCAGTCCCCATCTCCAGCCCTTCCCACTGAGTAGAAATCAGCCCAAGCCAGAGACGAGGCCCCAGAGGAAACACCCCCTCTCATTGGCACTGTGGGCTGTCATTGCCTAGAATCCTCGGGGTAGGGTTTTGCATGGGCCCTAAGGCAGGGCTGGGAGTCTGTGTATCAGAGAACCTTCTAGAACAAGGGAGTACATGTTCCTGTCCCACCACAGCAGTTGGGCAGGGCTGTGTGTGTGTGTGTGTGTGTGTGTGTGTGTGTGTGTGTGTACACATGCAGGCTTATGGATCAGATGCTTCCTGTGGCCCAGGTGTATTGTTCCCAGGAAGCACATGCCATCCAGCCCATGTGCTCCAATAAGGACAAGGAACCTACCCTGCCCATCTGGGTTCCCACCAAGTACCAAGTCCCAGCACAGCGCCTACCCACACTAGGCATCCCAACATTTATGTTAGCTGATGAACTAAGCTTGCTCTTTGGTTTCATTGATTCAATAAGCAAAGCAGAACTAGCCAGAAGCTCTGTAAGCCACTGAGGTGTAAACTGTCCCTGTCTCCACCTCCTAGCAGCACACACTTTCTTCTGCCCCATGGAAATCTCCAGAAGTCCATTCACTCCAAGAGAGAGAAATGTGAAATGGTTTATGGAGACTGAGATGAGTCAGTGGTTAAGTGTACTGTTCTTGTAGAGGACCCAAGTTCCATTCCCAGCATCCACGTGTGTGGCTCACAACCACCTGTAATTCCAGTTCCAGCAGGAATCTGATGCCTTCTTCTGGCCCCTGCAGACACTGCACTCAGTGCTCTTACACATAGACACATAGATACACATAATTAAAATCTCTCTTTTTTAGTTTTATGGAAACTTCTGGAAGCACAAGACATAGTAGTCCATCTCTAGGACATGGATTTATCTTTGATAGCCTTCCTGCTATCAAAGCTGCTTTCAGTGACATGATCAAGGGGCCTGAGCATGTCAGCATGTCATCAGCAGTTGGGCAGGGCTGTGTGTGTGTGTGTGTGTGTGTGTGTGTGTGTGTGTGTATACAGGCTTAGGAATCAGATGCACAAATATGTGACTTTTTAATTAAAAAAAATGACATCCAAGTGTCATTCTAGACCAAGGATGTACCCTCCACACTCATGTGCACACACATGCAAGGAAACCCACACATACACACACACACACACACACACACACACACACACGAGACAGTACAGCACACAGCTGTCATTTCAATAGAGTAGGACAATTTCAGTTGGGTTTTGATAATTGGTGAGCTATTAATGGCGACAGCGGCCACAAATTGTTCCCTCCTCACCATTGTGTGAACGCAGTTTCAGACACATTCTTTTCTTTGGCCTCATTTAATGCATTAATTATACTTTGCTTTACACCTCTGTACTCAGAGCTAATCTTTTGCATGTTTGCCCGAATCCTACCTTGCCAATCACATGAAAGGGCTTTGGGATGGTTAGACAGGGAAGTTCCATGAATTCTTGCAACAAGACGAGCCAAGTTTTACTCAAAAATGAGACAGACATTTGCTGTTTCTTCCTTCCATGTCTTGGGTCTTCTCTGAAAATGTTCACACGCATCTTTTTTTTCTTTTTAACAGGGGAGAATGCAGTCCCCCACTACCACAAATTATGCAGCCGAGTTTCCCACATTTGGGGAAATTGCAGGGGTCAGCACATCCGGAGTGCAATGGATGAGCCTCGCCCTGGGAAAACCACCTTCGTGATCATGGTATCTCCCCTGCCAGGTAAGTATACATCTTTTTATTTAGCAGCCCTAAATAGCAGCAAACCCCTCCTCGATTTTAACTTGATGGGCATTTTTAAGGCCAGCTCCCCCCAAGTAAGATCCTAAAGCCACCACAGCAGAATTATCAAGGGACTCTATCAAGAGGGCAGGTTCCTAGGCATCCCCCGTGCCTCACAGCTGCCAAGTTACTGGAAGTGGGGCCTGGGAGTCAGCATTTCTCACAGGTTTCCTGGGTGACTCCTGTGTGCACTCAAGTCTGAGAAGCTCAAGCATGGCAGGTATTCAGGAAATGTTTGCAGAATGAGTTGCTGGTGAATGAGTTTCAAGAGGTGTGTGGTAAACAGAAGCCCTATCCGTGGCATTGTTCAGTATCCCTCCCAGACACGGCATTGGGTAATGCCATCTCACAGCCACTGGCCAGGGGCTTGCATCCCCCCATGGGACCTGAGCTGGTGCTGCTGGTTATGCCACAAGCTGAAGCCAAGACCATGAGAGTGAGGCACCTCACTGTAGCCCAGATAATTTCTGCAGGTGGGTACCTAAAGTGAGCGGCTAAATGATGTTCAAACCCCTTTCCCCTCTACACTGTAAAACCTGTGGGTTGGGCCATCTTTGATGCCCAGTTGTAGGTCAAGTTCTAATGCAAAACACATAATTTCTCCCCTGTGCCCACTGACCTTTCATTCTGGCCACACTGATCCTTGATCCTGGATGCAGTCTGGTTCCTAGTCCTAGCTCTAATATAAATTGATCCCCAATTCTGGGTACACCCCACCTGCTAGTCCTGAATGCAAATTGATTCTGAAGCCTGAATACAGACTGATTCCTTACTTTGGGGTATAGACTGATCCCTGGCACAGACTTAACCTTAATTCTACCTGGCTAAATTTAATTCCCCTATCCCAGAAAACAGGCTGATTCATAACCCTGGTCAGAGCCTGATCCTAATCCTTAATCGCAGTCCCCCCTGATTCTTGCCACAGACTGGCCCAACTCTACCTAGATTGCCCTTCACCCTGACCACAGCCTGACCCCATGGGGCTGGTCTAGTGTGTGAGTTGGTAGTGGAAGTGGATAGTCTTCCAATGGAGGCCAGAGACTTGTCTTTAAGAAGAATGGGGTGTGTCCAGCCAGGGTTTGGGCAACTTGTGTTTTCCATAGAGGAGCCATGATAGAAATTCATGGTGCTAGGTCTTTGTGACTGCTTGGATGTTCCCACCCCCACTGGTCAGATCACTCGGGAGACAAATGAAAGGGAAAGGGATCAGCCCAAGCGCAGGAATGTGCAGGTATCATTAGTGGATGGAGGCTGGACATGCTGTGGCCATTCCATCCTTCTCCCAAGATGGACCCCGGCCACAAACAGATGAAGTGAGGCCAGGATGCCGGCAGGGTCACACACACCCTTCAGATGGGCAGCAAGGGCCCAGCAGCTCCCTCCTGTCCCCAGTGCTCCTGAGGAGGAGGGCAAGGTCTGGGTTTCCACGAGACTCAAGTGGCTCTCTGAGCATCACCCCACTTTCTAGCCAGGTCTGAAGGCAGTTCCATCTGGGATCTCCAGGACTGGGGGTGGAAGCTATATCCTGTTCCGGTTTCAGCAGCAGATGTGGGAACTCGGAGAGCTCCCATTTCATGGGAAAATGCACATTCTCTTAAGGAACTCCCAAGCTGAGTGACGAACAGCAATCTTGACCCCGGAGAGTTCCTGGTTTGATAGTGGAGACCCACAGAGCCCACTCCTAGCCTAAAAGTGACCCCACCAGTCTACTTGCCATTCACAGAGATAGAGATACATATCCACAGGGCTATTAGCAAGAGAGCAGGAAGGCTGCAATGGAGGACTGGATGGGGCGAACCCTGGTGGCCTCCCTAGAGGAAGATGAAACCCTACCACCCCCACTCTCCTCCCGGTCTGCCACCACCCTGCCCCAGGAATGCTGAAGGCCCAAATAATGTCCTCTTCCCAGCCCTGACTGGCCTGAGGCCTGTGCTCGTTCCTTTGGGGAGCTGGGAAGGGTGGGGGAATGGACAGGCCTCCCAGGCATTCCTCTTGCATTCCTGGGGCCATGCCTTCCTTCCTCCCTGCCTCAGTCTGGCCATAAACTATTTCAGGCTTGCAAAATCTGGTCTGCTGGGCTCTTGCAACCTTCCCGCCATGAGTAGTGGCTGGAGCCCTGGCCAGAAAACCCATAGCACTCGCCGGGTCCAAAGGGTTCTGGTCAACCAAGTGACCTCTCAGGCCACCAGCCATAGAAGGGTTGGGCAACAGAGAACATGGAGAAAGGCTGCTCAGGGGAGCAGTAGCTACAGAGCCCACTACCCAGAACGGTGTTCAGAGAAGAGGAGGGACCGGAAGGACAGGTCAGCACATGTTGGGGTCAGCCCTGGCCTGAAAGCATTCAAGCAGATTAACCAAAGAAGTCTCCCTGCACCTGCCCTCCATACCCAGGCTCAAGTTCTCAGCTGCATTTCACAGATGAGCTCTGTTCTTTCAGTGCTTGTGCAACGTCTTCTCACTCTCCCCATTCTGCTGTAGGGGCTCCACCTGTCCACACTGCTCCGCTCTCCAGCTGACCCAAATGTCCACACTTCCATCTTGCAGCCTCCCCTGGACACTCAGTGCCCAGACCTACCATGGAACCACTTGCTACTGCTGGGGAGGACACTTATCCCCCTGCCCCAGCGCATCTCTCCCTCAGGCTGACCTCGAAGATATCCAGGTAAGGTGATCTTCTGTCTCCAGGTGGCTGCATCCTGGAACAAAGCGCCTAAAGCCACCTGGTCCATGGGACAGTGGCAAGCTCGGACTCTTCTGTGTCACCAGATCTGGAATGACATGGATAGGGCCTATTGGAAGAGTAACTTATGGCCTGGGGGACTGGCTCAATGAGCAAAGTGCCCACTATGATGAGTTCAGATCCCCAACATCAGAGTCAAAAGCTGGGTATGACATATACCTGCGACCCCAGCACTGGGGGTTGAGGAAAGGGAAAACAGGTGGATTTCCAGGTCTCACTAGGCATCCAGCCAGACAAATCAGGGACTTCCAGGTTCAATGAGAGAACTTATCTCAAGAAACAAAGAAGGGGGATTAAGGAAGATACTCAGCATCAATCTCTGGTCTCTAACCCACCCACACTGTTGAGTATACATGTGCCTGTGTGTCCAAGCATGCACACACACACACACACACACACACACACAAAGAGTCAGGTGCGCTGGCACATGCCTTTAATCCTAGCATTCAGGAGGCAGAAGCAGGTGGATATCTGTGAGATCAAAGCCAGCCAGACCTTAGTAAAAAGACAAAAAAAAAAAAAAAAAAAAAGAAGCAGTTGTTTGCTGTCTTACTGGCAAGTGCAGCTACCCTGTGGCTGCTACTGCTTTTGCCATCTTTCAAAGATATGAGACACAGCTTTTCAACCTTCCAATATGGACTGAAGACTCATGTCTCTCCAAGAATCCTCCAAACCTTCAGTGCCAGATGAGGACTGCTGAGACATCCAACTTGTGGACTGAGGTATACTACTAGGGTTTCAGAATATAGACTGCCATTGTTGGACTACCCAGGGAGACCAGTACAGGAAGATCAAGAGAGGATGTGGTGCTTACTGGACCTCATTTGGTGACCATGGGAAGGGAAAACCCCAGTGTGGAACACAAGGGCAGAACTGATGGTTGTTTGGGCTTGCCAAGGAGGAGACTTCAAACATAACATCTTTCAGCCTAATAAAGAAAAAAATCATAAGCTAAAGATGCTAAAACCTATGATATATGTGTGTCATGCATATATGCATATTTTGGAGTGATGCATATTGGAAGGAATAACAACAACAACAAGAAGACTGGGTCAAAGAACTAACTGAAATGGTGAACTTCTGCTCAAAACAGTAAACTTCTGCATCGAGAATTTCGAGAGAGACTGAGAAAAAAATGAAAAACATGTTTGGCAGAATGTATGAGCTCTAGTGGGGTATGGGGGCAGGGAGGGGCACAGGTCTAGGTTTGATTTGAAATTTTATATGAAATCCACAAAGCTTCAATAAAAATCGGCTTTGGAAAAAACAACAAAAACAAAGCCAGCCTGGTTTACAACCAGGCCAGGTGGGCTACAGGAGACCCTGTCTCAAAAAACCAAGGAGGAGGAAGGGGAGGAAGAAGAGAGGAGGAGGAGGAGGAAGAGGAGGAGGAGGAAGAGGAGGCAGCTTGTGAATGAATGAGTGACACATTTCTGTGTTCTAGATACTAACAATATGACAACAAATAAATAAAATGGCAATTAGAAATTAATTTCTGTCCCCATACAGTTTTCATCTAGTGAGGAAGGAGGCAGAAGATGGGAAACATAAATACACTGCCAGTATTGTTTGCTGTGAAGCCAGATAAAGCTGGAACATGGTGAGAAAGATGTGTTCAAGCATGCATGTGTGAGAGAGCATTCATGTACACATGTGAATGAAAGCACATGTGTGTATGTAAGCATGCATGTGGGTATGCTATGTATATGTACATGAATGTATGAGTGTGCATGTATGAGCATGTATGTATGAGCATGCATGTATGTATGAGCATGCGTGTATGTATGAGCATGTGTGTATGTATGAGCATGCAAGTATGTGTGAAGGCAGCCCCCCATGAGGTAGGAGTCCTGTATCTAGGAAGAGAGAGAATGAATACAAAATGTCCCCTGGCTGTGTCATCTTGACTGAGTCCCACCCCATCTCTGGGCCTCCAATTCCTCCCCTGACAGGTGAGCAGGCAGACTAGAAGACCTTGGGGTGGACTTCAGCCTTGGCCGTCAAGGGCTCCAGCATATATGCCTCTTTGAGTTTAATCAAGATACTGCAGCAGCTTAAAACTATTTCTGAAGAAGACCTCTGTCCCAGTGGCTCCTTTAGGCTCCATTTATTCTGCTGGCATCATGAAATCTAAACATAGGTGACAGCACTTGTATCCTGGGTTCCCAGGCTCCTTGGGATGACACAGAGCTGGCAAGATGGCTCAGTGGGTAAAGATGCTTGCTTCCTGTGCCCGACAACATGAATTCAACTCCTGGGACTCATGGCAGAAGGAGGGAATCAACCCCAGCAAGCTGTGCTCTGACCTCTGCTTGTGCATTGCATCGTGACTTGACTTACATTCAAGCTTTTCCCCTGAGAAAGGGGAGCTGGTGGCAGAATTCTCTAGACACCTTGGCCCTGTGTCCTTTCCCCTCTCTTGGTAGCCTTTAGCCCATTCCTTTGCCCCAGGTTAGACACCTCACACCTGGGCTACCCTACAAATGTCCACAGGATTCACTCAAAATCAACTGTTGAACCACATCCCAACATCATCTAAACCCCATGAACCACTGCCTGGCCCTGCCCTGCTCTGGGAGCTCCCAGCCCTCAGGGGCTGCACCTTCCCTTCCAGTGCACCCCCAAACCCAAGGCAAGCGAATCCTAGAGAATCCAGCCTCTAATTCCTCCTGAAATCAGTAAACATCATCCCCCCACCCCACCACTGCTAGGATTTGCAGATCACACACATTCCTCAGGGTGAACCCTCCTTAGAGTTGGTGACATTCACTTGACCACAGTCACACACGGGAGCACACTAGTGACGGGGGGTGGGGGGTGGGACTACCATTCATGGAGGCTTCGCTTATGCCCAGCTCATCTAGGTCTACATCCACAAGCACTTTTTAAACATTCATACTTTTTAAAATATATTCTTTGGAGGCCAGCAAGATGGTTCAGTAAGTGAAGACCCCTCCTGCCAAGCTGGAAGACCAGAGTTTGGTCCCGGGACCCACATAGTAGGAGGAGAGAACCAACTCCTGCTTGCTGTCCTCTGACCTCCACATGTGCACTGCGGCTCCCGTACACCCACACCCCCCCACACAAATAAATAAAATGTAATTTAAAATATATTCTTTTTCATATACTTAATATATTCTTTCTCTTCATATTTATGGGTACAATATAGCATTTCAGTATAATGCATGGTGGTCAGAATGAAGTAATTAGCACACTTATCCCCTCAGAAAGTGATCATTTCTTTGTGTCTGAAACATTCAGAATCATCTGAACTGGCTGTTTTGAAATATTAAGTTAACTGCAGCAAGCATAGTTTTAATGCCATGCTGCAGGACATTAGAAGTTTTTATTTTTAATTTTTAAATTATTTTTTATGTGTATGAGTATACTGCCTGCATGTAGGTAGGTGCACCCATGTCGTGCAATGCCGTGGAGGTCAGAAGAGGGTGCCAGATTCCCCTGGAACTGGAGTTAAAGATGGTTCTTAGCTGCCATGTGGGTGCTGGGAATCAAACCCAGGTCCTCTACAAGAGCAGTTGGTGCTCTTAACCGCTGAGCCATCTCTCCAGCCCCCAGAAGTTTTTCATCATACCCACCTGCACCCTGCGCTTCTAAGCACCCTTTCTCCACCCCTCCCCGCAATTGTCCCGGGCACTGTAGCCACCATTCTATTCTGTGCTTACTTCAAAATAGTGTTAGATTCCACACTCGAGGAGTGTATAGGATTGTCAAATATCCATAAACATACATGCATGTATGCACACACTCATGCATGCACAGTGACCAGCAGACCCAGGAATCCTGCTTGGGTCTTTTGAGTTCTGTCCCTCTGGGCGCTGTACCACACTCTACACATGTACACAAACACACTCTTACAGGAGCTGTGAGCCCAGCTCGGCATTATCTTTCTGGGGTCCAAAGGGCTCTGGAAATGGGATTCATTATATTTCTCTTTTCTCTGTGCAGGATTAACCCAGGTGGCCTGTGAGAGACTTTTCCAATTCCTTTATCATAAAGACACCAGTCTTGAGCCCTGGGACACCACAGACTTGCCATGTATTCCACGAACCCAGGCCTCTGGCCTTGCCACCCTCTTTGCAGTGAGGCCACACCACTTCTCACTGGCCCTTGACTATAACCCTCATGAGTGCTGATGACTGCGTTGCTCTGCTTGCTGCTGACATCAGCGCCCATTTGTTTGTGGGAAGAGAGGCCTCCTAGGGGAAAGGCAGCCAGGAAAGATCTGGCTGGGCTGCTGAGGCAAGTTTGGTAAATATCCTGGGCAGGTAGACACCTTTGAAAGTAGAACTAGCCGGGCACAGTGGCGTGCGCCTTTAATCCTAGCACTTGGGAGGCAGAGGCAGGCGGATCTTTGTGAGTTCAAGGCCAGCCTGGTCTACAGAGTGAGTTCCAGGACAGCTGGAGCTACAGGGAGACCCTGTCTCTAAAAGACACACAAAAAAAAGTAGAAGTGGACCATCAGGAAGAAAGCCTCTGCCAGGCAGGCAGTCCCTGCACTACCCCCCCCCCAACTGGGATCACACGTCCCAGCTTTGAACCTTCTCTTCCCATCTCCCGCACTACTACCCTCATCAATGCTGTCCCCATCCTTTGTCACCAGATCACTGAAGCTCTATCATGACACTGGGATACTGCTCCATGGTGGAACATTTGCCTAGCATGCTGGAGGCAATAAAAGCACACACTCACACACAGTTCATAAACTATATTGGCTTCCAGGTTTGGTAGTGCATACCTATAATCCCAGCACTTGGAAGCTAGATGCAGGAGGATCAGGAACTTCAAGGTTATCCTCAGCCACTTCATGAGTTCAAGGCCATCCTGGACTATAGGAGATCCTGCCTAAAAAATAAAATACATTCCCCCTCCCCCTCCATCTTCCTCCACTCTTAACCCCACCATCCTCCACCCTCACCCATACAAATCTAAAAGGTCAATATCTAATCCATGATCTATCTCGCTCACTGCCTAAATTCTTTACCGAGCAATGAACTTTGGCTGGAATGACAGCCAGACCACAAATCTGGGACTCAGCAACAAGCCCCAGGAGGGGAGAGGGCTGCACCTCTGCTCAATGGCTTCTCTTCCGGCTAGGCTACTCATGTAGCCATCTGCAAAGGCTAGAGAGAGGTGGGTACTTCCTTACTGAAGAACCATAACCCCCAGAGTGGGCTTGGGGTGATCCAGCTGGCTGCAGCTCCAACTCTCACCTCTCTGAGCAAGCTCGCAGCAGCACACCTGGCTTGTTTAAACATACATTTTGACAGGTGCTGAGGAAGAATTAAAAGTGATCACAGAGATTGAGCCTCCATGATCAATTCTGCCTGTCTTAAGCCCAGAGAAGTCTGAGGAGCAATCAGTGTCCATCTGTTGTTTCTGACAGTAGATAACACCAGGCTTCCACTTGCAGAGCCAGCTAGGGTGGGTGGAGTTCATGGCCCAAGCAATGGAAGACTGCACCCTTCATCTAGCCGGGGTGCCTGCAGTGGGCTAAGCATCAACTGTGGTAGAGGAAGGGAGGGACGGAGGGAGGGAGGGAGGGAGGGAGAGAGAGAGAAAGAGAAAGAGAAAGAGAAAGAGGAGAGAGAAAAGGAAGAAAGGAAGGGAGGAAGGGAGGGAGGGAAAGAGGGAGGAGAGAGGAGGGGAGGGAGGGGGGAGGGAGGAAGAAAAGAGAGGAGAGAGAAAAGGAAGGAAGAAGGGAGAAAAATAGGGAGGAATTGAGGGAAGAGAGATGGGAGAGGAGGAAGGAAGGGGAAGGAAAAAAAAAGAAGCGAGAAGGGAAGAAATAAGGTGCCTCAAGCTGGGTCTAAAGTCTGAGTTGAAGTCAAGGGATCTGTATTGGAATCCATGGATCCACCATTTTCTTTCGGCCCTGCCTCAGTTTCCTCATCTGTAAGATACAAGTAAGAATCCCACGTCATAGGATTGACTTGAGGGGCCAGCGTGAAAGGAACTCTTAAGGACCATTGGTAGAGCCTGGCTTGACAGCAAGGAAGGCTGAGAGGAACGAGGATCACTCCGAACCCCGCAGAGAAGCTGTCTTGTCTGCCGCAAGTCATTTTTGGAGTTCTTTTCACATGCATCACTTCCCAAACCAGAATTAAGTTTATTACTGATACTTAAGTTCAAATAACTTAGTGACTTCTGGCGACTTCTTCCATGAACCCACTTCCTTCTTTCCATCTCCATGACTGTGCTCAGACTCCCGCCCCAGCTTTGGTCCCTTTGATCTTTCTGATAAGCTGGAGACTGGACCTTGTCCATACTCTTCCCTGGACAAGTCTTCTCCTGCCCTTTGGCTGAGGGCCATATGTGCTTCCTGCTGTCACCATCAAGGCTAGTCTGATTTGAACGTTTTAGGGAGCTTGTGCAGAAAGGAGACTAAGACCAAGCCCCAGGACAGAGCAGAGCTTTAGGGTAGCAGTTCTCTAAGAGCAGTCTGCAGACCAATGCCCTGTGCATTGTCATCTGGATATGCAGATTCCCAGGCCCCACCCCATACCTGCTAATTCAAAACTCAGATTGGGCACTTGGCAGTTACATCCTGAGTGTGAGAACCACTGATTTGGAGAACAGAAACCCTCAACCATAATCTGTGTGGATGAGGGTCCAGTAAGATACAACCAGATCCAGAGATGTCATGTCAGTGAAACGTGTCTACACACACATGCACACATATACCGGCAATAGCACTCCTGGAATCACGTGGTGAGAAAGATCAGGGCTCTGGAGACAAATGAGGCCTTGGGAATCGTGCAGCTGAGGGAGGTGGGGAAAGGACAAAGCACCTGGCTCGTGCTCAGGCCTCTTCATTGACAGGGAGTCCCCAGCAGCGCCCACGCTGCTCTGGCTCCTGTTGAGGGGAGCCTCCCAGATCTCCAGGCCCAGGCTGAACTTGTTAGTCATGCTGGCATTCCCAGCTGTGGTTTGGCACTGACGTCTGACAACCCCCACCCCTACCTGGCTCAGGGCCATCTCCCTGACAGAGAGACCTAATCAAAGACTACCCAGGTCTTAACTATAAGGGCCTCGACCCATCACCCTGTGTACTGTCCTTGTGCCCCTTTCTGATGTGGCTGGTGCTCTAACAAGACAGATGGCTCAGTGGGTAAATGTGCCTGCTGTCTACTAACCACCTGAGTTCTATCCCTGGAACCCACATGGTGGAAAGAGAGAATTGACTCTTACAAGTTGTTCTCTGAGCTCTACACAGGCACCATGACACACACACACACACACACACACACACACACACAAACACACTCACACATGCACACACATACACAAATGTAATTTTTTATAAGAGGTAGGCATGGAGGTACAAAAATGTACAATTCCTGCCATCAGAGAGCCCAGGGAGATGTCAGGGCAAGGGGACTGAAGACTGCTATATACCCAGTGCTAAGCCACTACCCAGCCACCAAGCTGAGGCCTACTTGAACATTCTAGAAGCTAATTAGCCAGGGTATGCACAGTTCAGGGAAGAAAGTGGCTGAGAACAGGGCAGTCTGGAAGTTTGTCCAAGGGATAGAGGCCCAGCGCTGATTGACCGACAACATGCAAGCAATGAGAGTACAGTCTCCGACTCTAAAGCTGTCTCTTATCTCCTCACGTCTCTATCTCCCTGGCTCTCTCTTTCTGCATTTTCTTCTTCCCATGCAATAAGCCACTCCATAAATGGACAAATTCTCCCAAAGACAGACTGTGACCTCATTGGGGGTCAGGAGAGATGGCTTGGTGGATAAAGTGTTTATTATGCAAGCTTGAGGACCTGAGTTTGGACCCCCAGGACCCATTTAAAAGCCAAACACCACAGTGTGTATCCTTAAGCCTGTGCTGGAGGCGAGGGTGGAGAAAGGCAGACCTGGAGAACCAGTCCTGCTGACTAGAGTTCACTGAGAGACCCCATCTCAAAAGGAAGCCAACAAAATGGCTCAAACGGAAAAGGCATTTTGCCATCAACCCTCACAACCTGAGTTCAATCTCTGGGACTCACATGGAAGGAGAGGACTGAATTCCATAAGCTGACCTCGCACAATAAATCAATTAAAATATAACTTTAAAAATTGCAAAAGGTTGGGGCTGGAGAGATGGCTCAACAGTTAAGAGCATTTGCTGCTCTTGCAGAGGACCTGGGTTCAACTCCCAGCACTGACATGGTGGCTAACAACCATCCATAACCCTAGTTCTAGAGGAACCAATGCCCTCTTCTGAACTCTGTGGGTATAGCAGGACATGGGTGCACTTACACACATGCAGGCAATACACTCATACACATAAAATAAAAATAATAAATAAAATATTTTTTAATTGCAGAAGGTAGAGAGCATCTGAGGTCAACCTCTGGTCTCCACATGCACCCACATGTACCCACATGTACCCACATGTACCCACATGTACCCACATGCACCCACATGTACCCACATATACCCACATGGGCAAAAGCAACACACACACACACACACACACACACACACACACACATTAATGGGACAGTTGACAGGCTTTGGATAAGCACACTCGTATATGACCACACACTGGAATGCTACTCATGGATATGAGAAGACCCCTGAGAAAACCCCTGCTGACATGCCAAACACAGACGAACCCCAAAGCAGAGCACTAGACAAAAGCTGCCGGCCAAACACAGTACAGCTCACATGATCTCAATATAAAACTTCCAGAAATGGTCAAATAATAGAGAAGCAGCGACTAAATCAGTGGTCGCCTGAAGCTGGGGCCAGGGCAGGGACCACCACAAACAGTCCGAAGGGAGCCTTGGTATCAGAAGGGCCCCAAACTGGGTGCTGTTAATGGCCACCCACCCATGGCATAAATCTACTTAATCATTACATGTATGTTTCAAACCCATGAATGTTATGCTGTGTTCATTTTATTTCCATCAAAGAGCCATGATGTTTAAAAAACAAAAAAAGGTTGAATTGGCAGCCTGGACAGGCAGGCACATGGAACAGAAATTCTAATAACTGTCACCTGTAGGATTTGATCATGAGAGTGTGCATCTGGGAGGGCTCCCTGCGCCGTGCCACCAGCTTCCCTATATTTTTCAAGTTTTGTTGGGGGTGGATTTTTATTTTTTATTTTTTTATTTCGGTATGTATATCAATGTACTGTCTGCATGCAGGTTTGTGCACCCGTGTCGTGCAATGCTGCGGAGGTCAGAAGAGGGTCTCGGATTCCCCTGGAACTGGAGTTCTCCTGGAACTGGAGTTTCAGACGGCTCTCGGCCGCCATGTGGGTGCTGGGGATCGAACCCGGGTCCTCTGCAAGAGCGGTCGGCGCTCCCAACCGCTAGGCCATCTTTCCAGCCCCGGGGGTGGATTTTTAAAAGCTAGAAGCAGGGCCTGGAGAGATGGCTCAGCACATTAAAAAAATAATTCCTGCTGCACAAACCTGATGCCCTGAACTCATGGTAGAAGAAGAGAACTGGCTTCCAAGAATTATCTGACTCCACACACATGCTACGGCGGTTTGGCTCCTGCTTAAAACATAAGCACTTTAAAACTTTTTGCTTTATTTTCATTTTACATGTATGCATGTATTACGTGCATGTGGGCAAGAGGGCAGAATAGGGTGTCCGACCCCCTGGAACTGGAGTTATGGACAGTTGTTAGCCTCTGTGTGGATTTGGGGATTTGGACCTGAGTCCTCTGCAAGAACAGCCAGTGTTCTTAACTGCTGAGCCATCTCTCCAGCCCAATTAGTACTTCTTTTAAAAAAGCTGGAATCAGGACCAGGCATGGTGGCACACGCCTTTAATCTCAGCACTCGGGAGGCAGAGGCAGGTAGATCTCTGTGAGTCCAAGGCCAGAGTGAGTTCCAGGACAGCTGGTGCTATAGGGGGACCCTCTTTCAAAAAGACCAAAAAAAATTAAATAAATAAATAAATAAATATAAAAAGCTGGAATCAGGGATGTGATTGAAGGCTCTACAGCTTAGAAAGGTCATTTGTGTCACCAAATTGTTGAAGTGAAGCTCCTGACAGTGGTATGATAAGGACATGGAAAAATGGGGATGCTTATCCATTGGAAAGTGGGTGTGGACACAGCACTTCACCTGGAACCCCAGCAGCATCCACCCAATGATACAGCAATTCCAGTCTTCAGTTTATAATGCCAGTGTGTGTGTTTGCACACCACACAGCAGAGAAAAGTATTGCAGGAGTGTACTCACCACAGCCCTGCCTGACACACAAGTAAGATGAATTAAAAATGGCGTATTCAGGGTTGGAGAGATGGCTCCATCAGTAAAGTGGTTGCTGCCCAAGGAGGAAGACCCGAGTTCAGATCTCCAGGCCCCACATCAAAACCAGAAATGGTGGCATTATATCTAGAACCCCAGTGCTAGAGAGGGTAGAGACAGGAGCACGTTGGCCAGCCAGTCCAGCGGAACAAGGAAAGGTTTATCTAGGCTGGAGAGATGGCTCCGCAGACCATGGTACGGACCATGGTTCAGTTCCCAGCATCCACAGGCAACTCACAACCGCCTGTGACTCCAGTTCCCGAGGATCTGAGGACCTCTTTTGTCCTCCACAGGTACCAGGCATGTATATGGTACACGCACACACACACACACACACACACACACACATATATACACATAATAGTATTTGCCTATATATATATAGGCATATAACATATATATAGGCAAATACTATTATACACAAAATAAAAATACATTTAAAAATATTTTATTTTTGTGATGAGAGATCAAGAAAGACACCTGATATCAACTTCTACACACATGTACACATGCATTCACACATATGTGAATACATGAATGAACACATACACACCACACACAATAAAATAATGGTATATTCACACAATGGAACTTATCAGATGATGAGACTGCATGAACTGCATTGCACACATGAATTTCAGAATGTTCAGCTGGACTGGCCAAGAAGGCTCGGGGGGTCAAAGCACTTGCTGAGCAGGCCTGATAACCTCCACCAACTCTCAAAAGCTGTCCTCTCACCTCCACACAAACACTGTGGCATGCATGGACTTACATGCATGCACACTAAATTATATAATTTTTAATGTTCATAAAAAGCCCATATATTCAGGTACATATGCATAATGCTGTTTATATAATGTTTCAAATTAGGTAACACTAACCTCCAGGACTGGAAGGCAAAAAAGTGCCTGTTACAGTGAGGGTGACATCAGAGAAGAGACTCCAGGAGGACTGTGGGAAGCTGGCAAAACTCCACTTCATGATCCAGAGGCATTGCGTGAAACGTCCCTGAGGCACGAATGCACTTACAATCTGTATACTTTTCTGCATGCATCTTTTAATTAAAGAGGAACATAGTTTACTAAACAATTAAGGAAGGGGAAATAAAGGAAACTTTTTTGACCCTCACCTTAAACCTGACCTCCAAGGGGCTTCTGGGGGTGCAGTGAGCTTGCCTCCACCTCTCACAGCTGGACAGTCTCCAGACCAGATCTCACGCACACAATGTCCTTGGCATTTATCAGAGACGCAATGGTAGGAGACGGGAAGGAGACACAGGAGGCTTTGATGCCAGGCTAGCCCAGGGACCCCACAGAAGTCCTAGAAAGTCTGGCATGGGCACCCTAAAGCAGAGTGACTCACAAAAGAGCCCGGGTCTGTGGAAGATGAGGGTGTGAGCAAACCTCCCAGCGCAGGTTGGTAAGAAATGGTGGAATAGACAGCAGCCAGTTCACCTACTAAAAGCCCCCACCTTCAATCATCCCCTCCGCCTTATCACCCTCATCTAAAGGGGCTTTGAGGGAAATCTGCTCGAATTAACTCAATAGGAGCCCCTTTGTTAATGTAAAAGGCTTTCTCTCCCTTTTGATACACCCTGGTAAGGTTTCTGTTTGCAAACCACATGGATCTTTTCCTTTTTTTTTTTTTTTTAATCAACCTCAACTCTGATTTTCCACTGAGGGAAGCAGGGAGATTGGTTTACAGCTTAGCCATAGCAAGAAGCTTCATTCCAGGTAGGACAGTCAGGCTTGTCGCTGATCCCAGATAACTGAATCCTGGCGCTATCTCAGTGTGTCCTAAGTGCGATAAAATGTTAAAAATGTGAACAGAAATCACAAGCCCCCGGCTCAGGAATGAGTCGGTGATGGTGAGCATAATTTGAAGAATTATCAGACTTAAGCCAACAATTTTGATGTGCTTACAGGCCCTAACAAAGGCAGCCGCAGATGGTCTATAAGCCTGTTAGGAGTCTTGGAATGACATCTAAACATTTGAAGAATGAATGAATGAACAAGCAAGAGGACTGGGCAGATCCAATGCTCAGGCGATTTTTGACTAGCTGTACACCATCCCAGGCCTCATAATGGGCTGGCTTCTCCCAATACTCATGATAGAGTTGGGTAAGTATGGGGGGGTGGGGGAAGTGATTCCCCATAACAGGCTCTACCTTGAAAAATTTAATACAAGGCACAGATGAATTCCCCACTGTTGGTGAGGATCTAAGGCAAACAGGCCATATGTGGTAGTTGGCTGGGTGACGAGGACCGATGATATGTGGGGCAATGTTCAGTTGCCTTTAAAATTAAAAATGAGCATGGCCTTTGGCCCAGCAGTTCTACTCCCATAGAGCTCCACTCCCACAAGGTCCAAATGACGTGTGGACAGGATTATTTGTTTATAGCATTGTTTACAATAATAAAATCCTAGAACAGCCCAGTCTTCTCAAAAGGGGTCTGGCAAAATAATTTGGGAGCAGTAGCTAATATTTATTGAGTGCTTGCTACATAACCGGCTCTGTGCAAAAGCCCTTAATGACTAGTTATCTCATGGAATCCTCACAAAACATGTTGGGATTAGATGTTTGCTTTTCTCTCTGGCCCATTAATGAGGAAACTGAGTCACTGAGACATTAAGCAATTCGTTCAGCTTGTTCATACCAGAACAGGGGTCCAAAAACTCTAGAAGCCTGCCTCCAAAGTCTATGCTCTGAACCATCCCTCTCCACAAATAAACATTCCAGCCAACTGTTCTGGATGGAATACGCTGGAGTGTGGGGCTGGAGAGATAGCCTAGTGGTTAAGAGCACCGACTGCTCTTGCAGAGGACCCGGGTTCGATCCCCAGCACCCACATGGCGGCTAAGAACTGTCTGTAACTCCAATTCCAGGAGAACTCCAGTTCCAGGGGAATCCAAGACCCTCTTCTGACCTCCGTGGCATTGCACGACACAGGTGCACAGACCTGCATGCAGACAGTACATTCATATACATACAAAAATAAATAAAATTTAAAAAAAGAATTGAGAAATACGCTGGAGTCAAGAAAAAGAATGAGGCAACTCAAGTAAAAGAGAACGAGATGCAAGACCATGTGGAGGAATGTTGGCATTTGCATGGGAGAAAGGTTTATAAATATATATATTTTAGACTATTGTTAGATGAATACACAGGAAATTGGTAACTCAGGGGCCTCCAAGAAAGGGAACTTGAGTTGCAGCTGGAGGAGAAGGCAGAAGAGAGATTTCCATTTCTGTCCAAATTTGTTTTTAGCTTTTCAGTGTGTTTTGAGGTAATTTCAAATTTACAGAAAAGTTGCAAAAATCAGAACTGCTGACATCATTCACCTACATTCATTATTATTGCACTTGAGTTTCATTGTTTTGTTTTTGTTTTGTCTATGTCTCTATTGTGCCTCTTTGAAATAAAATTAAGACTAAGTTAAACAAGTATTGAAGCTGTTGTAGCTCTCTCAGAAGCAGGCCAAATTCACCACTTTTTCAGGAAATCCACTGCAAAGCCCTCCTCACTCAGAAAGAACTACTTAGACAAAGGCACAAGGAAGTTTCTAGAACCATGGAATAAAGCCAGAAGTGGCCGTGCCTCTCTGAGATGGGAAGGCAGAGGCAGGGCTGACAAGGCCACTGAGCTCCTGCTTCCAAGTCCATTCTCTGCACCCTGCTGAGAGTCAGGACCGCGGCAGGTTGGGGGGGGGGGTAACCAAGTGTGCAGGTGTCTAGGTGTCAGGACAATGGCAGGAGACCTCCCAGGCTCCTCCTTCCTTTCCCATTCAGACCCTGAGAGTGCTGGCTTGGAGCCTGAGATGGGTGCAGGCCCTTCATCCTGTGAACCACACACTGGTAAAAACTACCATAGAGTACACAGAAGGCAGGAAGGCTGGTTCCCTGCCATCTTGAGAGGTGCTGACTCCTTGACTCCAGCCTAAGGGGCTGGTCACTCATCCCCTGCCTGGCCCAGTCACCAGAACTCTGCCACGCTGTCATCATCGATCCTGGTTTCCTCATTACAAGGGTCATCAGGTCTGTTTAGGTGTCCTCTAGTCCTCCTTGTCCTCACCTGGCTACAATCTCTCTGAGAAAGGGACTGTGTCTCCTTCAGACAGCAGCTCTCTGAGGCTTATGGGCTGTGTCTTCCTCCGACTGGAGATTCCTGAGGATAGCTCATATCTTCTTCAGGCTGTAGGTCTCTAAGAACGAGGTCAAGTCTCCTTCAGACTGGCTCCCTAGGGATCAGCCTCTCAAACTGGGGATCCCTGAGAATAGGCCATGCCCTCCCTCCCAGACTGGGACTGAGAACAGGCCTTGTCACCCTCAGAGACTCCTCAGGCCATGTTTCAGTTTCCCTTAAAATGGGCTTCTTTTTTTTAATTATTTTTTATGTGTATGAGTGAACTGTCTGCATGTAGGTTGGTGCACCCAGGTCATGCAATGCCACGGAGGTCAGAAGAGGGCATCGGATTCCCCTGGAACTGGAGTTAAAGCTGTTCTTAACCACCATGTGGGTGCTGGGAATCGAACCTGGGTCCTCTGCAAGAGCAGTTGGTGCTCTTAACCGCTGAGCCATCTCTCCAGCACCAAACTGGGCTTCTTAAGGATATATTATGTCTCGGTTAAACAGGAGCACATTGAGGACAAGCCATGTCTCCCTCATTCTAGAATTATTCAAGCCAGGAACATGGGAAGCTCTTGCCGTCTCGCTAGCCTCCTCCTGGATTCCAAGGCCCTGACTCTGTGCAATCCCCTTTCTCACGCCCTGACTAGGTGCTAGATACCCCCCCCCCCCAGCCTTTTGCCTACTGAAAAAAGGTGCTGAAGGCCTGCACTGACACCAGCCGCCCGCAGCAAGGTCATTGCATAACTGCAGTCCGGCCACAGGTTCCTGATGATTCAGCACTGAGGCCTACATGGCACTTTGGTTTCTGTGTGGCTGGACTCAGGATTATGCTTCACAGAATCAAGGGACAAGAGGCTCAAGGATCCCACCTCACCCAGGGACCTTACACTCCGACTGTGACACCCCAAGAGAAAGATACTGTAGTTGTCTTCTAGCTGCTCAGAGCTGGTCTCTCTGGGTGTCTGAGCTACATTCAAGTGCCCAGCCTGAGTTCTAGCCTGGGGCTGGGCCAGGGGACCCACCCTGCCATTAAGAGCCTATACTTGGGGTTTAGATTCCTTAAGTAGAGTTGTGACCCCGGAGGACACAGACAGGGGAAGGGACCCCAGGGGCCAGATTAGGGGTGGGGGGTCGACTGGGTAGTTCTTTTTCAGACCACTAGATGTCACTTCCATTTCAAAAGAACCCACTGGTTGGAATTTTCTTCAGTCAGGTCCCCCACCCTCCAAGTCTTAAAGACACAGGAGCCTCATCAAATTTTGCCTTCCCTAGGGCATCAAGACACTGGATGCCTGGCCAGGAACGGGGCCCATCAGCCCAAGCTGAAGCATCTAGGAGCTCCCTAGTACCCCATCCACCCCTGCAGAGAACCAGGAGGGCAGAACCCCAGCTCCCCTCCCCCAACACCCTCCCGGATGGTCAGGGGTTGGCATTTTCTGAAACAGAAAATAAAACATGTGATCAGAGTAATTGGAGTGCATGTGATGGGAACAATATTTCAGACAGGGGCCTATGCCATGCCTCTAAGAGCCTCAAGAAACTCCTCAGGCCCAAGAGATTCCAAGTTCACCAGGGGCCAATGCTATCCATCCCCCTACCTTCAAATGGCCATCAAGAATTTCATGAGGTAGAGCTTCTTTCTACCTGTGTCCCCAATACTCAGCCAACACCTTCTGGCTGCCTGGAGCCTGTTATGACAATTTATAACATGTTTGTTGATTGCACTGGAGTCCGTAGCAACCTCCATGAAGTGTCATTGAACCCCATTTTACAGATGAGGAAGCTGGGGTGTGGAGAAGGCTAAATAAGAAAGTCTTCCTTAGGTCTCCTGCTGGCCGGCTTCGACTTCCGCTAAGTGGCGTCCGTGGTTGGGTGGTCGTTACACGTAGCTCGCCTGGCTGCCAAAGACCATTTCCTTAGCTTTCACTCAAGCCTTTCCAAGTTTGCTTGCCCATCAGCTTCTCCTGAGGAGGTTGAAAATTTGTAGTTGCCTAAGTCTCCTACCAAGGTGGAGGCTGGAGTGAACATGACACAAGTGAGTTGTTTGAAAAATGCAGATGTGGTGGGGTGAGGGTGAAGCTGGAGAAATGGCTTATCAGTTAAGAGTGCTTGCTGAGGAGCCAAGATGGCTCGAGTTCAGATCCCAGCACCCGTGTAACAAGATGGGCAGGATCTCACATCTGTAGCCCCAGCACTGTGGATAGAAAGAGTCCTGGGGTGGGCTGGCTACTAGCCTAAGCTAAGAAGGAAAAAAACAAAAAGGCAAGCTCCAGGTTCAAGGAGAGACCTTGCCTCAAAGGATCAGGGTGGGAAGTGGTAGAGGAAGAGACCCAACATCCTCTGGTCTCTGAATGTGTATACAGGAACATACCACACACACACTCTTTGGATGATTCCAAGGAGAAGCCAAGTTTTGGACACTCTTTAGTCACTCTCCTATTTGCCCCCCATAGTCATCCAACCCATAAACTCCTAGAGAAAGACCATGGGGCTCTCTTGATTTTGTTCTTGGTGGAGTTTGAGTTTGGGGTTTTTTAAATTACTATTATTGTGCATGTGTGTGCACATGGTGTGTGAGTTGCGGGCATTGCATGCACATGGTGTGTGGGTGTGGGCATTGTGTGTGTACATGGTGTGTGAGTGCAGGCATTGTGTGCACATGGTGTGTGAGTGCGGGCATTGTGTGCACATGGTGTGTGAGTGCAGGCATTGTATGTCATGGCCACATCTGGAGGCCAGAGGACAACTTTGTGGAGTTGGTTCTTTTTTTCCACCTCTACTTGAATTCCATCAGGCTTGCATGGTAAGCACCTTTACCCACTGAGCCATTTCAGTGGGCCTTTTGTTTCTGTTTCATTTTTGCTCTTTGAAATAGGCCCTCATTCCATAGTTCAGGCTGTCCTTGAACTTGTAAAAATCCTGCCACAGCCTTCCAAGTGCTGGGATTGTAGAAATGACCTAGCATGCCCAATGGCTGTTGTACTTTTAGTGACAATTTGACTCAGATTTCGTGCAAGAACCCCACACAGCAGGGATGAGCACACCGATGCTTTCCTGATGGGGCAGGACTTCCATTCAGAGGGTGGAGGCAACTTCCTGGAGTCCCCAGGCCTCATGCACTAGAGCTGGACTAAATATGCAGCCTCTTCTGAGTTCTCAAACAGTACTTCTATCTCTTCTTCATTATGCCTTAGAGACTACACTGCCCTTTCCAAGGCAGTTACTACACACAAAGAAATCAGTCCTTACTTAGTCACCCCTGCCTGGGCCTGTAACCATAGTCACAACCTCCATAGACCCTTTATTTTGACCACCAAATTGATCTATCCTGGCCACTCCTGACCTCTAACCGTGGCTACTGACGACCCCTGACTGAGGTCTGATGTACTCAAACATCTCAGCCATGGTCAACACTGGTCAGAATATGGAGGAACTCTGGCACTCCAGTCACACCACCAGTAAACAACTATGGTGTAACTAGTACTATTTTATTTATTTATTTATTTATTTATTTATTTATTTATTTATTTATTTTTTTGTAACTAGTACTATTAATGAAATCAACATGATACACCAGGCAGGAGGATGGCAGTATTATTTTGATGACTTCTTCCAGATATTTCCAGAATTTACTTTGCTACTATCAGGTCAAACCTCAAAGCTTTTAGGCATCTCCCCTGTGCCCAGGGCTCACTCTTTCCTGATGTCTAACCATGCACACACATGCATACACATGCATATTTACACATATGAACATGATTGCCTACCCACCCTTGTTGCTCTTGCTGTTCCCTGACCTGGAATGCCCTCCCTCTCCTCACACCCATTCCACAGGGTCCCCAAGGCTTCCTCCCCAGGGAGTCTTCACATCGCCCATTGTCTGTGCTTACCAACCCCCTCTATAGGTATGACTGAGTCACCCAAGCCTGCCTCTTCTCGTCTGTCTCCCCAGGTGTGGAGTCAGGGTCAACCCAGCCTAGGACATGAAAGTTCACCCACAGGCACACACTTATGTACACACACTCATTGGATGTGTTTATAGAATTCTGGGCAACTGTAAACTTGGCTCTACCCATGGCCCCCCGGGTGCAGCTGAACCATAAACACCTCCTGCTGACCTGGAGGAGGTGACTGGCCCTTTCCCTCCACGAGGCCAATCACCTCCCAGCACTTGGACACCCCATTGTTGGAGGGAACTGACTCTGGCTCTCCACTTCCCATTGGGCAAGCAATGCCTTGCAGTCCTTGCTGGGCTTGAGACCTTCTGAGATTCTGCCAGCCTATGCCCAGCCATCACTACCGTGAGAACACATTCCTTGCTTTGCCACTCTAGAGGCCCCCTGTATCTCAAAGATACAGTCAAGGGTCACCTTCAAATACAATGGGTATTTCTTAGAAGGGGCTCTGAGACTTCAAAAAGGAGAATTATCTGTGGAAAGGACCTACAATTTATTCTTAGAGCTCCACTGTACTGTACTAAAAGTGCCATCTCCTCAGGAAGGGGATCCTTTCAGGGGTCCTCTATGTGTGAGGGTGTCAAAGTGGAGGCAGTTGGTACATGGGTCAGGGACACACTGCTTTGGAGCATCAATTCTGGCTCTAAAGGTGGAACTACCTGCTTGAAGGGATTTGGGCTCCCTGGGTGCAGGTAGTGGAACAAGATTCTGAGTGCGCCTCCAAGGTACCTCTGGTTCCAGTAGATAGTGGGTTTTTTTTTTTTATTGCTGTTGTTCTTAAATTGGGAAATCACACATGTGACCTTGCCACTTTAAAAATGTTGCCATTGGGGGCTGGAGAGATGGCCTAGCAGTTAAGAGTGCTGACCGCTCTTACAGAGGACCTAGGTTCGGTTCCCAGCACCACATGACTGTCCATAACTCCAGTTCCAGGAGAATCCAGTGCTCTCTTCTGATCTCTGTGGGGACTGCATGACATGGGTACACTTACACACATACAGGCAGTATCCTCAAACATATTCAAAAAATGTTGCCATCACTTTAAAGAGGGGAGAGATGCCCTCCTTTCTTAGACCCAGGTCTAAAGTATTAACAAATTAAGGTCAGCTCTAAGAAGGAACTTCCAAGATTGTATACCAGCAGGGAAGATAAAACAAGCCCACAGGATGTCTCTTATGGAAATCTTTAACCTTATTCCTTCCTCAAAGGGTGATCTGACTTTATTTCTAAAAGGAGAGAGTCTCTGACCTCTGTAGAACCAGGTAAGGGGAGAGGGGCTTAATGGTGTTCCCAATGTCAAAAGATAGAGTGTGCTAAATGGGCCCAGGGGTTAGCCCCCACCTCCTCCATTGTCCCTCAGTCCCCTTAATGAAGGCTCAGACCAGGGGAGCCAATGAGGCTTGGAAAATCCGCCCGTTGTGTGAGAGGATTTTCTATAAATCTCTCTCATTCAGGCAACGACAGCCCTGTGCCCTGTGGAGAGAGGGCTACTCTGTCCTAGGACCATCATTAAGAACAGCCCCTGCTCCCTGGGCCCCTTGGATGCTGGGATTTGGGGCGGGGGTGTAAAGAAACCACCTTCTAGGAGTCATCACCGAAGAAAAGGATCTTAGGCTTCCTCCCCCTCTGACTCACCAACCCCACAGCAGTATGCAGAGTTGTTTTGCATAAATTTGTTTGCCACCTGTTCAAGACCCACTCCTAATACTTTATAGACCCATGGAGTAAGGTAACCACGAGAAAGCTCTTTGTGTGGAAATGAATTGAAATTAGGTTTGAAAATCCCAGGAACTCCAATACAGTTTGGTGCTCAGGATTCCCCTGCAAGTCCCTAAATTTGTAGAACATACCCCTACTGAGGCATGTTCTAAGACATTGCCACTCACAGCCCTCAAGCAGAGCAGCCTAGCACACCAAGGATGAATGTTATATGGGCTGAAATGTCAGTATCCACAACCTGAATGGAGGTCTTGGCCAAGTCCTGTAAAAGGTTCCAGGAACTCAGAGAGCCCCAGTCAGAGGTAAGAACATAGCTCTATCCTCAGGGAGTGCCAAGCCCAAAGAGGGTTAAATAATTCCTTGGCCAGACCTTGTTTTCCTGAGCAGGTGAGGGGGAAAGGACCCAGCTGTCATTTAACAGGTTCATTAGTGATGTCTACTGGGGCCTCTCCCTCTCCTGGGGTAATCATTAACAGGCCTCAGGTGTGAGGGAGCATGCAGCCCAGGCAACTCCTTCCCATTCAAGCTGCCTAGGCCAGCTGGACATCCTGGGGACCCAGGGCTGAGAATCCACACAGACACAGATGCTGGCCTGAGTAATATACCCCAGAGACCCCAAAATTACACACACACACACACACACACCCCAAAGCAAGCCCAGCTCCATGTTTGGTCAAATGAACCTTTAAGCAGAGGGCAGGGTGCTGATGAGGAAAGCTGCCTACCTCCTCTTGGCTAATGGAAGTTGGTCCAAACTGAAGGACCATCCTAAGAACCTCGTGGGGCCCTCAGACCTGCGGCCTCACCCCTGTCAGCAGGAATTTTCCACATTTGCTGAGATTTCTGTTTGCCTTCCCCATCAGCTCAACGAGCATGGATGGAAAGATGACTAAGGTAATTAGTGACTAAAAGTAGCTGAGAGGGAGGGCCAGGCCAGAGGGGTGGCTGGAGAGGAGATGGAGGCTGGGAGTCAGAAATCAGGAGCAGCACAGAAACTCCGACGCAGGACTTGCATCAACCCAGAGGTCCCGGACCAGGCCGGAGAGGCCCAGAGAAGGTCCACTAGAGTCAGCAGCATGGGGCACAGCGAGCAAGAAAGCTTCCATCCTTAACTGACGACATCCTAACCAAGGATGCTTCTATGGAAGGAGCCCTAGGTGGGTCAGCAGACCTGCCGGAGAAACTAAGCTACAGCTCTGGTTAGGCCCCACCCCCACGTCAAGCCCCGCCCAGGTCAAGCCCCACCCCCAAGGGACCATGTTCACAGGAGTATGCTTCTGGAAAAAGCAAAAACAGCCCCACCTGAGCCTCTCAGTGGAAGAAACAGAAGAGGAAATGGGAGATCTTCGGACACTCTCCAGTGGCACGTCCAAGCTGTTTCCTTGCCACTGGCCACTTGTCATATTAGCAAAAAGTCTGTAACGTTAGGCATGGTGATGCATGTCTGCAATCCCAGCACCCAGGAAACTGAGGCAGGAGTGCCAGTTTGAAGGCAGCTTAGACTATGCAGCGAGACCCTGTCTCAAGGGGAAAAAAAGAGTTTGTGACATACGACCCACAATACGTATATTAACTTATGTGTAAATAGTTTACTGGGACTAACATAAGTTGTTATATGTGCATTATTTTAAATGTACCAAGGGCTGTGAGATTGCTTAGTGGTTAAAGCACTAACTGCCAAAGTGTGAGGACAGAGGTTTGGTTCCCAGAATCCATGTTGGTTATTGGTTTGGTGAGTGGGTGTGGTGTGTGGTGGTCCCCTGTAATTCCAGCCTTGAAGACAGGAACAGGTGATCCCCAGAGCAAGATGGCTAGAGACTAGACATTATCAACGAGCTCTGGGTTTGATGGAAGAGAGACGAGAGTGACTCTCAGGATCAGCCTTGGGCCTCCACATGCAGACAGATACACACGCACAAACCAAACATATGCACACTCACCCGCACACATGTGCACACACACATGCAGACATGCATCCACATCCACACAGATGCACATGACACACATGAATGAAAATGGAAAAATAAAATGTCCCCCAAACCAGACATTCTTAAAGAATGGAAAAAAAAATAGAAGATTCTTCTGTGGTGAGTCAGTCAGTCTTGCCCACCCATTTTGAAGCCCACCAATTTACTTAAAGAACTGGGTGACACATTTCTAACTAGGTTCATTAAAAGAGCAAATTTTCTGTGTTTGCAAGTTCAACATCAGTCAGTCCTCCCTTGTTAACATTAAGATTAGTTGCTATCTTGAAATTAGTCTGAACTTGAGCTGACCCCTCTGCCGGGGTAGAGATGGTGGTGGGGCTGGCATGTCAGCTGACAGCAGGCTCAGGAACCCCTCCCCCACCCCACAGCAACTTTGCCCAGGCTGTCCCCTCTACATGGATCTGTCATCCTTCAAAATCCCACTGTTCTCCAGGACTGTTTCCATATTCCCAGGCTGGGCCATGCCCTGCCACCACACATGGATGGATTTCTCCCATCTGGAATGTTCTATATTGCACTGGGATGGTGGGGTTACCGCTCTGCCTCCTTCATTGGGTGATGAACTCCCTGGGTAGGAAGTGGGCTGAATTGATCTTGGTCCACAGCTTCCAGCAGGGGCAGACCTGGGCCTGCCCACACCCCTGAGCTGGCACTGAGGAGCTCTATCTGCTGCAAGGGGAGCGATGCCAACGAGAAGGGCTAGGGAGTTGGCATCTCTCCGGGATCCCTCAACCACTGCCTACAGGATCTGGTAGCTAACATGCCAGATCCCCGGCCCCCTGGGTGGATAACTTTGGAAGGAGTTGCCCTACAGAATCTCTAGGATACACCTGGCCAACCCCACCCCTGTGACCCAGCACTAGAGGCCTTCAGCAGCTCGGCTCCATAACACACTACAGGCTTGTGCCCTGCCTTCTCCATTCTTTACTGGTGGTTCATGTGATCAAAACCCAAATAAACAATTAAATCTTTATTTCAGGGGGAACCATCTCAAGATACTCATGTATACTAGAGGCTTTGTAGACTTTAATTCATGAGAATCTACTGAGGACCCTCTATCTCAGCCCCTAAGGAGGAAACAGTCCACTAAACTAAGGCCTTGTCTGGATATTTTTTTTTTTTTGAGACAGGGTCTCCCTGTAGTCCCACTGGCCTGGAACTCACTCTGTAGAATAGGCTGTCCTCGAACTCAGACATCCACCTGCCTCTGCCTCCCAAGTGCTAGGATTAAAGGTGTGCACACCACAACCAGCTGGCTTTTTCTTTTTCAGACAAGGTCTCATATAGCCCAGGCTGGCCTTGAACTCATTATATGGCTGAGGATGACCTTGAACTTCTGATGGTTCTGCCTTTTCCTCTACAGTGCTAGGAAGACAGACATGTACCAAGCCCAGTTTCTAACAGAAAGGCATGGATAGGCTGATCTAGGCCATTCCGGATGAACAGGAGAAATACTGGCAGGAGGACAAAAATGGAGATAGAGTTCCTGGTAGAAGGAGGACATGCTTAGAAGCAGGGAGACTAAAAGGAAGGCAGCCCAGTCCAGGCAATGAAGACGCATTGAGGGCCACATTCTACCATGCTATCTTCCTCAAGTTCTTCTTTCTTGGAAGTCCTGATTGCTGGCAGCTGGGCAAGAGGTTTGGCATCTTGGGGGGAGGGCTTTCCAGAAATTATGTGTGTTTGCAGAGAAGGGAGCCCCTGAGCTCACCCCGGGGAGCAACCCTCATTAAGATCTCTCCCAAGACAGGCAAGGGATTAGGCTGACTTCTGGGAAAGCCCTGCCTCCACCTGCCCCCTCCTTTCCTCTCTGCTCTGGAGAAGGAGGCAGGGATTCTCTCACAGGCTCTATTCATCATCGAGTGCAATTAAAGGCAGGCAGGAGACCAATCTGAGCGTGGCAAGACCTGAACCTGTGTACCCCTTCGTCCACCCTAGACTCTGAGGGTCTGCCTGAGCTGCAGTGGTCCAGGCTGCGATGGCAGCCTCAGTCCTCAGGCAGCCGTATATATCCATTGTGGGCCTGAGGGCTTGCTCTAGGACTGTAGGTCAAGCCCCCACCCCTTAGTACTCAACTGAAGGAAGCATCCTACCTAGCTCTGCAATCTCCCAGCTGGGAGCCCTTGGGTGAGTCCTTTCCATGTAACTCAGTTTCCCCAGCTAGCCAGCGAAAGACCTGGATCCTATCTAAGGCTTCTTCAGCCCAGATTATTATTATTATTATTTTTAATGTGTATAAATGTACTGTCTGCATGCAGGTCTGTGCATCCGTGTCGTGCAATGCCACGGAGGTCAGAAGAGGGCGTCAGATTCCCCTGGAACTGGAGTTCTCCTGGAATTGGAGTTACGGACGGTTCTCAGCCGCCATGTGGGTACTGGGGATGGAACCCTGGTCCTCTGCAAGAGCAGTTGGCCCTCTTAACCGCTAGGCCATCTCTCCAGCCCCCCAGATTATTAGTAGTAGTAGTAGTATGTGGGGTTCTGCCCTGGTGCACATACGGAGGTCAGAGGAAAGCTTTCAGGAGCAGGTTCTCTCCTTCTACCTCGTGGGTCCTGGGGGTTGAACTCAGGCTGTCAGGGGTGGCACGCATCTTTACCCACTGAGCCACCTCACTGAACCTCTAGCTCAGATGTTTCATGTTCTAAATCTTTAAAGATATCCTGGGATGCCAACTTACAGGTCTCAAATTAAGTTGCTCTGAGGTCCCAGGCTAGGCCAGGGTGCTGTTAACCTAAGAGCCTGACAGGAAGCTCAGAGTCCTCAGCTCAAGCATGTTGCCTATTACCATGCACAAGAGGAAATGCAAACGCTATGCAATAGCCAGAGAGGAGACCAACTCGGCCTGTTTGAAACATCAGACAGATCCCACACTGGGCCTCCCCAGCCTCCCCAGTGCCAGGCCCAGGTGTTTAGTGGCCTCTGGTTTCTCCTTAGGGGGAATGAGCCTCGGAAAAGGGAGTGCAAACTACATGGAGGGAGAACAGGACATACAATGGAAATTGGCCTGTTCTCCTTCCACAGGGTCTCTAGGCCTGAGGAATTCTGGGATACTTTGATTCTAGAGAGCCCAAAAGGGACTGTGCACCTACTCATTTATGGGTCCCTCCTATTTTGTGAGTCTTCGAATCCTCCCGGACAAGCCTCACCTGATGATTAAACGGGATCTAGAACCCCGAGAGTGGCCCCTGGACGCGCCTGTGAGGGATCATCTTGATTGTGTTAACTGAGGTGGGAAGGCCCATCACTACTCTACTATTCTCTGGGCAGGGGAACCCGGGCTGTGTCAAATGGAGAAAGGCAGCTGCTCACTCACTGTGCTCATGATCTCTGCTTCCTGGCCGAGGTGCAGGGTGACAGCTCCCTCATCGCCTGCTTCTTGACTTTCCTGTCAGGGGGGACCACGGCTTGAACTATGAACCAGAAGAAACCCTTTCTCCTCTAAGTAGCTTTTGTCAGCATTTATCACAGCGACAGGAAAACAAACCTAGAATAAGGACATAGTCTTTGAGGTTTGGAGTGGGTTAGAGCTCAGAGACCAGCTCTCCATTGGGATGACACCCCAGAATGCTCTATGGAAGAAAACAACAGCTTTTCTACATACCTCTGGCTGGGATGGTTCCTGTGGAGCTTGCAGTCTCCCTCCAGCCAGCTGTCCAATTAAGTAAAGTGAGAAGTTCTAGTCCCTTTCTTTACCACTTAACCCTGGGGAATCTTTCTCTCTCTCTGACAGAACACCACCTTCCCTACATCCGGCCAGACACTTGAGTAAATAAGAGAGTGTGTCCAAATTAGAGCTATAATAATACTCAATTTTTCAAACTGGCAAAAAAAAAAAAATTGATAGCTCACTTCCTTGGCCAGGCTATGGGGAAATAACCACCTCCGTGCATTGATGGAAATTTAATGGTTAAAAATGGCTGTGGAAAATAATTCAGCAGTATGTATATCAAAATTACTAACACATATGCCCTTTCATAATAATCTCAGATCTAAGAATGGATTCTGCAGCTGCACTTGATATGTAAGAAATGACGCATGTTTGGAATTCATCATAGCATTGTTTGCAAAGCTAAAGAGGGAAACGATGCAACTCAAGAAAAGTGTTGAATAGGTAATGGATCATGAATCAGCCATGTGATGAAATACTATGCAGCTATAAAAAAGGACCAGCACATTCTTCTTGTACCATTAGAAAATATGCTTCAAGACAGCAACCCAAAGAGCCCTGTGCAAAGTGCATTATTTTTTGTGGAGAAAAAAAAGAAATAGTCATATTTTTCCTTGTAAAAATAGAAATTAAAATTTTTATGCTTTAGGAGATAAGGGAGAAAGAAAATGGGGACACATCAACTCCTGGAGTGAAGCTACCCTGCCAAATTCTCCATCTTTGAACAGGAAGCTAATGACATAAGAGGTGAAAGTCAAGGGCTCTGGACACTCCCAGGGACAAGGGGACTGTATGGCTGGACCCACATGGAGGCCAACCGTACTGGCCAATGAGGTAAGGACATGGGTGGGGCTTAATATGCAAATGAGATGTTGAGTTAGGTAAAAAGTACCAGAGGGAAAAAGATATAGGTGTTCATGATGCAAGTGATTTGGTTCTAGCAAAACAAGTCATTGAACACCCTTCTGTTTCCAAGGTACTGATTATATTGTTTCCTCTGTATTAATTAACTAATTTATCTATTTTTTTTTTTTGAGACAGGGTCTCCCTGTAGCCCCAGCTATCTGGGAACTTACTATGTAGACCAGGCTGCCCTGGATTTCACAGGGATCTGCTTGCCTCTGTCCACCCAATGCGCGACTCGGAAGATAAATAGATAGATAGAGTAGATAGTGGATAGATATATATATATATATCTCACCATGCTTGGCTTACCCTATATTTAAACTGCAAATCGTGGGTCAGTGAAATGGCCCCACAGGTAAAGGTGTTTGCCTCACAGGCCTGACGACCTGAGTTCATCTTTGGAATGCACTTAAGGAAAAGAGAACTGGCTGCACAAAGTTATCCTCTGACTTCCACACACCCTCCATGACACACACACCCTCACACATACATCATGCATGCGTGTACTATTAAAAACCAACTTAAAACTACAGGTTTTATTTTCATTTTTGTATTATGCATAAGCTAAACGTGAAGATGTTCTGTATCTTGGTTGTATGTTTCGCTATATCCTATGTATATAAACCCTAGTTTAAAGTTAACACTGGGGTCTGCTGAGGATTATCATAGGGCCAGACTGTCCTTGGAGTCATTATATAGTTAAGAATAACCTAGAACTTCGATCCTCCTGTCTCCACCTCCCAAGTGCAGGGATTACAGGCGTGTACCACCACACCAGGTTTTATGCCGTGCTAAAGAGTGAACCCAGAGCCTTGTGCATGCTGGGCAAGCACTCTGCCACCTGAGCTGCATCCTCTAGCCTTTTGCATTTTGCATCTTCTTGGGAACACAGTGGAAGCCTAGGAAGTGTTTAATGAACTAAAGCTCTGATATAAGTAGGTAAGAAGTTTCAAGGCCGCTTGCCTCCCCCTTGCCTGCAGTGGGAAAGAAGGCTTGTCTGTAAATACCTTGCTCACCCTCTCCCTTCCTGGGGCCTCCAGTTTCCAGCCTGGGAATGAGGCAGGGAGGGCAGCAGACCACTGCCAAGGTCAGGTGTGGTCCCCCAAGTCGATGAGAACACGTTCCTCAGATAGGGGTGCGATGGTCGGAATGTGAGGGGCCGCAGGCAGTGATGGCCCGCACCAGCCCAAGAGCTGAACAAATATTGACCCTCAGCAAGTCAGCCTCTTGAAAAGCCTCCACAGGATGCCTCTCGCTGTTCCCTCATCTCCAGCCGCCTCACAGGGCAGGGTGTCTCCAGCTGCCAGGGGGTAGGATGAAGGCTGCCAACTCCAAGGCTGATCCTGACTCCTACAGAAAGAAGGAAGTAGGGATGGGCAGCAGGCATCCTGGGGGAGCAGCTGCCTCCCCTCAGAAGTACCAAGGAACCCTGGCTGTGACCACAGCTGAGCTTTCAAGGCTGCTGAGGGCAATGGCCTCTGGTCAGAAGGAAACACAGCTCAGTGTGCCCTGGCCTGCCCCACCCAGGCACACCCTGCCTTCCCAGGTCAATAACCTCAGGAGCTCTAAGAATGACTAGAAGGCCTCCCATTCATCTTCTGCCTCTTTGAGATAGAAAAACTGAACACCCTCTGTACTGGGTGGCTTCAGTCCTCAACTTGACATACCTGGAAAGAGGCTACTTCAATTGAGACACTTCCTCCATCAGACTGGCCTGTGGCCATGTCTGCAAGGCATTTTCTTAATTGCTGGTTGATATATGAGGACCCAGCCCATTGGAGTCAGCGTCAGCCTGGGTAGGTGGTCTTAGGTTGTATAAGAAAGCAGGCTGAGCACAGGCCAGGGATCAAGCCAGTAAACAGCATTCAGTACTTCAGTTCCTGCTTCCAGGCTCCACCAGGTTCCTGCTTTGAGTTCCTGCCTTGGTTTTCCTTGATTGGACTGTGAGCCCTAAGTCAACTAAACCCTTTCCTGCCCAAGTAACTAAGTTAAGACACCATTCTCGAGGCAAAGCAGCCATTTGTGTTTAACCACAGACCCATTTCCCACCCACTGCACAACCAGGCAGGGCAGCCCCCAGGGTGACACACACACACACACACACACACACACACACACACACACACTAGCCCACCCTTGACTAAAGTCCGGGTGAGGTATTAGCAACAACACAGCACTCTCCATAGAGCCTCAGGACATACATTCTTTGGCTCCAGAACAGGCTAGAGGCAAAGAAAGACACCCATGCTCCTTCCAGGGAACGTCCGCCAGCACTCAAGGAAAACAGTCAAGTGCTGACTCACTGAGTAGGCCAAGAAAGTTTCCCCGGGGTTGGCAAGGGAGAGGCAGGACCACAGTGGCTTGAGCTTAAGAACACAGAGGAAATCCCTCCATTGATATCACGTGGTCCAGAGGCTTGGGGCTACCCTGTGAGAAGACCTGGGTCTTCTCTCCACAGACTGGGCTCCTAGGGGACAGGCCATGTCTCCTCGGACTGGGGCTCCCTGAGGACAGGCCATGTTCTCCTCAGACTAGGGCCTACTTAGGACAGGCCATGCCTCCCCTTTAGGCTGGGACTTGTCTAAATAATAGAGATGTCTTATCAGACTGGAAACAAGAAGATAAATATAAAAGTTAAAGAAGGCTAATTCCAAGCTGTGCCTAGAAAGAACTTACTTTTTCCTGTCACTTAAAACTGATTATCTGATGCAGGGCGTGGTGGTGCATGCTTTTAATCCTAGCACTTAGGAGGCAGAGGCAGGCATATCTTTGTGAGTTCAAGGCCAGCCTGGTCTACAGAGTGAGTTCCAGGACAGCTGGGGCTACAGGGAGACCCTATCTCAAAAAGACCATTAAAAAAAAAAAAAAAACCACCTGATTATCTGTATGGAAAATAGAGTCCACATGTATTCTAGATATCAGACAAATTGCAGTTAGATACCTACCAGGAAAAGGAAATAATTAAAATTTGTCTCGCCTCTTTTTAAAATTAGATAATGTATCTTCATGGTTCAATATCAAGGTCAATAAAGCCTGAGAATTTTCACTTGCAGTACCTCCCTGTCTCCCACTCTCTCTGCCATGTGTAATCCCAGGGTTTCTCATGTCTTTCCAGTGTTTGTTTATGCAAATACCAATAACATTCTTACTTTCCCTTCTCAGAAAGAACTCTGTGAAAGTTGGAACGTGTCCAATCAAAAGCCCAGGTTTGTACCTGTGGTGAGGGGAGGAGGGGTGAGTCTTCTGATAGTCACACCCCGCTTTGAGCTGGGCCAACAACCCTGGCCTGCTTGTTGTGAAGAAAGAAGGGGCCCAACATCACAAGTGAATTCCACTGATCCCCCTGCTTCTCTCTCCCAAACAGTGGGATTACAAGTATGTGCGACCATGTCTTGTTTATGAAGTACCGGGGACTGAACTCAGAGCTTTGTTCATGCTAAACAAGCACACTGCCAAGTAAGGCATATGTCCAGCCCCTGGATGAAGGATTACTTTTAAGAAGAAATTATCTACTTAAGAACCAAATCTACTTCCTTGTGTCCTCAAGTTTGGCTGAGCTCTGCCCATGGGGAAGTGGTTGAAGAAAAGAGAGCTATGCAGGTAAAGAGTTGGGGCCTTGAGGAGGAGCCTCTGAGAAGTGGGGTGTGGCCCTGAAAATGTGGGAGCCAAGTGGCACTTCTGTGGTCTGGGAGTTCTGAGAATCTCCTAGCAAGGTGAGGCATCCTGGTTCTGGGAACAAAAGTTGTACCCATATGTCCCTGGCAGCTCGGGTGCTGCAGCCTCAGAGGCCAGGTTTAAAGCCCTATCTAAGGTACACATCATTATCTCCATTCCTCCCCACTGGGGGAGCCCAGGCCTCCTGGAGGGCCTGGCTCCCGGCACCTTGTTAATATTTACCACAGCTGGAAAACAGCAGCACACACAGGCTTTGGGCACCCTCCCACACAGAGGTGCACACACAGCACTTCACCTCTGTGGTCACCTGGAGTCCCTCTCCAGAGCCAGGCAAGTATCACAGCCACAGACCCACAGAGGGCCCTGTAGACCACCTGCAGCTCCAACTCTTTCAGATAGGGAGGAGAGATGCTGACATAGGTAGCCAGGACACCTCCGTCCACCCCCATATGGCTGCTGAGTCCTTGGAACACAGATGGTCTGAATGGAGATGTGTTCTAGTGTAACGTGTATAGCACAATGTAAAGACAGCATGAAAATTAACAGAAGTGATCTCAACAGGTTTTCAAGTACTGATTAGGTGATAAAATGACATTTTGTATAGGTTAGATAAAATAAATATATAACATATTGAAACTAAGTTCACTAGAGGCTAGAGAGATGGCTCAGTGGTCAAGAGCACTTCCTGAACATCCATGAGGACCTGAGTTTGGATCCAAGCACCTATGAAACAAGCTGGGCATGGTCTTGCATTTGCCTGGAAGCCCAGCACTGTGGGGAGCAGGGACAGGAGGATCACTGGGGCTAGCTCGCTGCTAAGCTAGCCCAAAAACATCAGCTCCAGATTCAGGGAGGGATCCTGACTCAAAGACACAAGGCAAAGAGCGATGGATGGACGGACGGACAGACAGACAGACAGACAGACAGATAGATAGATAGATAGATAGATAGATAGATAGATAGATCAGAACTCTCAATACCTTCCCTGGGCCTCTGTGCATATAACCCAAGACACACACACACACACACACACACACCACACACACACACACACCACACACACACACACACCACACACACACACACACACACACACACACACCACACCACACACTCACAGGAAAGCAGTTTCTTTTTTTTATTTTTTATGTGTATGAGTGTACTCTCTGCATGTAGGTTTGTGCACCCATGTCATGCAATGCCATGGAGGTCAGAAGAGGGCGTCGGATTCGCCTGGAACTGGAGTTAAAGATGGTTCTTAGCCACCATGTGGCTGCTGGGAATCGATCCTGGGTCCTCTGCAAGAGCAGTTGGTGCTCTTAACCCGCTGAGCCATCTCTCCAGCAAGAAAGCAGTTTAAAAAAAAAAAAAAAAAAAAAAAAACAAGTTTTCTTATTCCTTTTCTGTGGTTTTTTTTTCACATAAATTTATTTTTATTTTTTTAACAAATCTAGACCCGTGGCCCCCCCCATTCTCCCACCCCACCAGAGCTCATGCATTCTGCTAATCATTCTCAGTCTTTCTCAATATTCTCCATGGGGAAGTTGACTGTTTTGAGCAGAAGTTCACTGTTTCAGTCAGTTCTTCGATGCAGTCCTTTCTGTTGTTGTTGTTGTTGTTGTTTCCAATATGCATTACACCCAACTACTTTTTAATCGTGTGTATAGATGTGAGTCTTTGTGGGAGTTTATGCACATGAATGCAGGGACTGGCTAAGACCAGAAACATCCTATCCCCCTGGAGCTGAAGTTACAGGTAAGGAGCTGCCCACTGTGGGTGCTGGGAACTAAACCAGGTCCTCTGCAAGAGCAGTACATGCTCTTAACTGTTGAGCCAAGTCTCTAGCCCCCACAGTACACTTTTTGTACCTTGCAGATAGGATTTCATGAGCACTGACTACCTATTTCCCAATCCTCTTGTTCTTGAATTAGGCCGACACTGCTCCTAGTGACGCTGTGCTGACTTGAGGGCCCTCTCCCGCATGCTCCCTGGCTACTCCTATACAATCCCGAAAGCTGCCTTGCCCAGGACTGCATGATCCAGCCTCCTTGTTTTAAAACTCCAATCCCCGGAGCTGGAGAGATGGCTCAGCAGTTGAGAGTGCCGACTGCTCTTGCAGAGGACCAGGTTCTATCCCCAGCACCCACATGGCGGCTAAGAACTGTCTTTAAGCCAGGCATGGTGGTGCATACCTTTAATCCTAGCACTTGGGAGGCAGAGGCAGGTGGATCTCTGTGAGTTCAAGGCCAGCCTGGTCTACAAAGTGAGTTCCAGACCAGCTGGGGCTATAGGGAGACCCTGTCTCAAAAAAATAAAAATAAAATAAACTCCAATCCCCGGCCTCCCATCTTCAGGCCTACAGTGTTCCGAGGTTTCTTAGAGTGGAATAAGAGGACCTGGAAGTTCATGAGTTTCTTTTGTGCCTCAAATATCATAGGCACAAAGGCACCATTTGCAGGGAACATCCCTGAAGTGACCTTACCTCTTGGTCTAAAGGCTGCACTCACTCCAAAGGAGCGGCCGAGATCTTTATCTTTCTTCATCCTATACCAGGTTTCCCATCAGACCCCTCTTCAGCCTCTTTTCCCCTCCATCTTGCCTGGCTCTGACCATAGCTAAACCCTCACCTCTCCCAAATCTCTGCTGATTTGTCCCCTTGACCCCATCTTTACAAACTCATGGCCATCTCAGGTCTGTCCTTTGCTCTCCATCCAAACCTTAACAAAGAGTCTGAATGAGAGATCTCTGCCATCCATGGATTTCCTTGGCCTCTTCCCCTCTTCATCACTGGGACACAAAGTAGCCTGTGTGCAACTGTACAGTCTAATATATAATTATATAGTAGAGATATAATAATATATAGAAGTGCTTGTGTGTGTGTGTGTGTGTGTGTTTTTAGAGTGTCACACCCTTCTTGAGATTTGTGCCCTGGAACCCCGCCTACCTTGTCACTGAAACATCAGCAGCTTGACCTTTGGAAACACTTTCTCCAGGCCCTCTCATCTGGAGACCAAAGGAACCCTTTGCCTGGGCTCCCTCTTATCTGCACCTCTGATGGCTCTGCTCGACCATCATCTTCCACATCAGAATGGAGCCATCCATCTAAAATGCACTGCAAGCCCCACCCCTCCATGACTGGAACCCATTTAGAACAATGCAGGATAAAAACAATAGTTAGTTGGGTGTGGTAGCACACATTAGTAATCCCAGCACTCTGGGCAGACAGGCAGGAAGATCAGGAGTTCAAGGCCAGCCTAAGCTACATATTGAGTGTGAAGTCAGCCTGAGCTAATGAGAACCTGTCTCTAACCAAACAAAGCCACTTTTTCTCCATCTTTCCACCTGTACCTCCCAAGCACATTTCTGTCTATCTACATCCATCTTTCACCTATCTACCTATCTTTATGTTCATCCTTTAACCAAATATCTAATTGTACAAACTTGGTGTGGGGGTACAATGTTATTTCCCAGCTCTCTGATTTTGATCCTGCTGGCTGTCAACTGGTTTTCTTTTTTTAAAATTTTTGTTAAATTTATTATTTTTTATGTGTATGAGTGTACTGTCTGCATGTAGGTTGGTGCACCCATATCATGCAATGCCACGAAGGTCAGAAGAGGGTGTTGGATTCCCCTGGAACTGGAGTTAAAGATGGTTCTTAGCTGCCATGTGGGTGCTGGGAATCGAACCTGGGTCTTCTGCAAGAGCAGTTGGTGCTCTTAACCGTTGAGCCATCTCTCCAGCTCCTCAACTGGTTTTCTCAAGGCTGCTCAGGACCTCACTGTGCTATCATTTCTTTCCAAGAAGTGTTCCCTGAACCTTACCCCCTGCCCTGTTAGGCAAACTCTACCCCTCTGGTTTCTTTTGTGTGTCCTGTGGGCCTCACCACAGACATGACAGAGGTCATAACAGCCATTCTCCCCTGTCCCCCCTCCTTGCCACCAGAAGCTCTCCCTTTCCAGTTGACAATGCACTCAGGTTTAAGAGATGAATCAAGCTTCCAGTAAGTTCTCATTTGAGTCCTGTTCCCGCCTGCTAGCTCTAACCTTCCCAGACTCCCTGTGGCATTTCCTCTACTCTGGCCAATGAGACGGGAGAGGCAGTTTTCCAAAGGCTTCAAGGAAACACTCTTCTGCATGATGAAAATATAGCCCCACTTTTTCCTTGGTATTTCTCCTTGAGAAAAATGGTAGGAGGCACTGTGGGAGGCATCTTGAGAACACAAAGCAACAAGTCTGTAGACAGAAGGTTAGTATATTGGGGATGGCAGGGGAGAAAGAGAAAAACCTGAGTTTTTGTTTTTGTTGTGTTAACATATAGAAGTGTTTTGCCTGTGTGTGTCTGCACCATGCGTGTGCCTGTCGAGGCCAGAGAAAGCGTCAGATCCCCTGAAACTGAAGTCACAGGTGATTGTGAGCTAGATGTGGATGCTGGGAACCGAACCCTGGTCTTCAACAATAACAGTATGTGTTCTTAACCAGTGAGCCATCTCTCCAGCTCCCAAAAGCCTCAGTTGTGATTACATCATTGATGCTATCCTCTCACCAAATCTGGACCCATTTACCTGGGGCCTCCTGCTGTGTGAGACATGTCTTTACCTTTCACCCCACTGCTTGGTGAGTACTGTGTCTCTCGAGCCCAAATATATCCCCGACTGTTATTGTAGGTCATATGAAATCATTTTGGAGCCAGGTCTGGTGATTCATGCCTGCAATCCCAGCATGTCAGAAGCGGAGGCAGGAGCATTTGCATGTGTTTGAGGGATACCTGGAGATATATAGTGAGTTCCAGACAAGCCTGAGATATTGTGTGAGACCATCTCAAAAAAAAAATTCCAAAACACATCTTGGAGTCTGCCCCCATGGCTAAAGATATAGATTTAGGGGGCTGGAGAGATGGCTCAGTGGTTAAGAGAGCTGACTACTATTACAGAGGACCTGGGTTCAATTCCCAGCACCCACATGGCAGCTAAGAACTGTCTTTAACTCCAGTTCCAGGGGAATCCAATGCCCTCTTCTGACCTCTGTGGCATTGTGTGACATGGGTGCACAAACCTACATGCAGACAGTACACTCATACACATAAAAAATAATAAAATTTTTAAAAAGATATAGATTTAACACATACTCCATAAACGATGATTCAGGGACCAACAGCTAACCTTCCTGACTATCATGAGTCAAGGGACAAGTTTGCTTTCATTCTGGGCTTCCTATCACTTCCGCTCTGCCAGCAATCTCTCCTCCCTCCACCTACTTCCCCTACCCTCTGAGATGCTCTTCCCCTGCCAGTCCCACAGAGGAGCATCAAGACACCATCATGTGCTCTTGCTACCTATAGCCAGAAGGGGGAACACTCCTTGGGAACCTCAAGGTTCCTCCCTCCTAGCTTCTGTGTTTGGTTTTCTACTTCTCTGGGAATCTCACCTTCACTGTCTTTGAGAACATCTGAACCAGGTGGCATACACGTGTAGTGCCAGCACATGGGAGGTAGAGGCAGGAGACTCAGGAGCTCAAGGTCATCTTGGGTATATAAATGGTTCCAGGTCAACCTGCATTATAAGAGACCCTGTCTCAAAAAAAAAAAAAAAAAAGAGGGCTGGAGAGATGGCCTAGCAGTTAAGAGTGCCGACGGCTCTTACAGAGGACCCGGGTTCGATCCCCAGCGCCCACATGGCGGCCAGACCGTCTGAAACTCCAATTCCAGGAGAAATCCAGTTCCAGGGGAATCTGACACCCTCTTCTGACCTCCACAGCATTGCACGACACGGGTGCTTAGACCTGCATGCAGACAGTACATTCATTTCATACGCATACAGAAATAAATAAAAATTAAATTTCATTTTTAATGTTTTATTTATGATTTTTTCATATGTGCACCATGTGTATGCAATGCCCACAGAGGCCAGAAGAGGGTGTTAGATCACCTGAACTGGAATTACAAATGGTTGTTAGTTGCCATTAGATGCTGGGAATCAAACCTTAACCACTGAGCCATTTCTCCACTGGGAGAACTTCTTTGAGGGCAAAACCTTGTTCTTCACCTACTTTGCCCCCCTTAGCCAAGAGCAGACCCCCCCAATGAACAAAGAAGGTATTTGGTGGGCCTCTGCTTTCTTTCCAGGGCTTAGCTTGGGAAATACTCCATTCTAGAACTACCACCCTGTACTCAAATCCTGCTCATTAAACAACAGATTGAACCACTTAAGGAACACAATTAACTTTTTAGATCCACTCAATGCTAAGTACTTAAACCACTGAGAGCTTCTCGTATTGGTTCCTAACTCTGAAGGAAGGGCTGCCACGTGTCATCCAGGGACAGCTGTCCTTGTCACCCACTTTGTCATTTGCTAGGTGGCTTTGCCTAGGGGCAAAATCCTGAAGCCTACAAATAGAGCCCCGCCTCTACAGCCAGGCAGGACCAATTAGGCACTCTCTGATGTCTCTGCCCACTTCTACTCCAAGGGTGTCCCAAAAGCCATTGTGTCTTTCCCCCAACCTGCTTGCCGGTTGTGCTGGTTACTGTCATTATGCAATTTACCAACAATGAAATGAAATAGCACTGGGAACAGAAAGTTTTCTTTTTTCTAAAAAAGAAAAAAAAAAAACTCCAACTTACATACCACAGAAGGGTTTAGCAAGAGCAAACCGCTGAAAACAATTGAGTTACATTCTGTAGAGATGGACCAGAGGAGGCTGTGGCTGACTACTTCCCCAGAGCCAAAGCTGGAATTCAAGGTTTAAGTTGACCATCACAGGTTGGTTTATGCAAAGAAGACCATTCAGGCCAGCTGGGTCCAGGGCAAGGCCTGCGCTCTTTCTCCAAAGGCTTCACGTACCACAAGTGTCTCTCCAAAGCATATACTGTATTAAGTCTCACTTTTTTATGACTGACTCCCCTATTACTGGGAGTCAAATCTCTGACCTCACACAAACTCTTCCACTGAGCTCCACCCAAGCCATTGTGAACCCTTTTCTGTGTTCTTATTCTTTTCTTAGACATTTTTTTTATTTTTTTTATTTTATTTATTTCCATATGTGTATGAATGTACTGTCTGCATGCAAGTCTGTGCACCCATGTCGTGCAATGCCGCGGAGGTCAGAAGAGGGTCTCGGATTCCCCTGGAACTGGAGTTCTCCTGGAATTGGAGTTTCAGACGGTTCTCAGCCGCCATGTGGGTCCTGGGGATCGAACCTGGGTCCTCTGTAAGAGCGATCGGCGCTCTTAACCGCTAGGCCATCTCTCCAGCCCTTCTTAGACATTTTTATTACTGTATATGAATTATAAAAATGATCCGTTAGCTGGGTGTGGTGGTGCATGCCTTTAATCCTAGCACTTGGGAGGCAGAGGCAGGCAGATCTTTGTGAGTTCAAGGCCAGCCTGGTCTACAGAGTGAGTTCCAGGACAGCTGGGACTATAGGGAGACCCTGTCTCAAAAAGACCAAAAAAAAAAGAAATGATCCCATTTATAATGAGACTTTAAATTTTTATTATATGTATTATTTATTGGCAGGGTCCATGGGTATAGAAGACAGAGGACAATAGGGGTGAATCAGTTCTCTCCTTCCATGTGAGTCCTGGGGATCGAACTCAGGTCTTCAGGCTTGGTGGCAAGCACCTTTACCTGCTGAGCCATCTCACTGACCCTTATACTGAGATTTTTGTGTATGTACATAATGTACTCTGATTATATTCACATATACCCATTGTCCTCTCTTGTCCATTACTCCAGTACCAGAGCATCTGACACCCTCTTCTAGCCTTTGTGGGCCACTACATGGTACACTTACAAACTTGCAGACAAAACACTCATACACATAAGATAAAAATAATAAATTGGGGCTGGAGAGATGGACTAGCAGTTAAGAGCACCGACTCCTCTTGCAGAGGACCTGGGTTCGATCCCCAGCACCCACATGGCAGCTAAGAACTCCAGTTCCAGGGGAATATGATGCCCTCTTCTGACCTCCGTGGCATTGCACGACACGGGTACACAAACCTACATGCAGACAATACATTCATATACACACAAAATAAATTAAAAAAAAATTAAAAATAATAAATTTAAAAATTAAGATCTTATTTCTTTTTAGTTACATGTATATGGGGGGAGGGTATGTGCATGTGGATGCAGATGCCTGAGGAGGCCGAAAGAGGGCATCAGATCTCCTGGAGCTGGAATTACAGGAGATTATAGGCCACCCAACCTGGATGCTTGGACAGAACTTGAGTCCTCTGCAAAAGCAGGAAGCACTCTCAATTGCCGGGCCATATCTCTGCACTTCTACCACGTTTCCTTTATCTCTCTGTCAGCTGATGGGCACCTCGGCTGCTGGTGCATGTGAGCATGGGCATGCAGGTCTGCCCACGGTACACTCAAATCACTTCACATTAGGAAGCAGCCACTGGCAAGCCTCGATGGCATGGAATAGGAGGACTGTACCAATCAAGTCCCACTCGAAGCTTCCATTTCCTGGTGGAGTGTCCACAACCCACCTCAGAAGGCCATGGAGATGACCTGCAATGCTGTCAGGTTAACGAAGTGCCAGTACCAGCAAGCACACAGTCCTCTGTGTCTGTAGGTGATGTAACCTCTCAACCAATTAAGCCAGCCAGAAATCTCAGAGCCATCTTCCCAGCCTCCTCCTGCCAGCACAGTGTCTAGCTTATCACTGAACTCTGACTGTCCCGGGACCTGCATCCCCATGCAAACTTCCCCTGCTCATGCAGACGGTTCTCACCCCCAGCCCAGAATCCAGGCTCTGCCAGCAGCAAGGGGCATGCTGGAAGAGCATGTCTCCACCCTGTTACACTTCTGATTAAAACTCTCCAAACAACACACAACACACATATACATACACACAAATGCAAACACCCACATATATACACAACATGCACCACACACACACAAACACAAATACACATACAGACACAGACACACACACACACACAGACACACACACACACATTTCAGCTGCACCAGCTGCTTGTCAGGATGCACCCTGTCCTTTCCTGCCTCAGTACCTTTGTACATACAGTCCCTGTGGCTTAGAACAGCCCTCACCCATCTTGACCTGTTAATTCCTACTGACTCTTCAGGCCATTTTCTAAGGAATTCTTTCCCCTTCACTTACATTTTTAAAAACTCCAGCCCCCTCTACATACCAAGGATTGTTCCTGGCACAAGAATATAACAGGGAAGGGGACAGAATGAGTCCTGTTCTCATAAAGTTTAGATCCAGTAACTGGGGAGGGTGGCTCAGTGGTAGAGCCCTTGCCCAGCCTACATAAGGTGCTGGGTTCCATCCTCAGCAACACACAGACACAGACAGATGGATACATGCACGCACACATGAAAGTACACATATGCAGAGGGGGAGGGGGAGAGAGAAAGGGAGAAAGGATTGAGATTATAGCTTAGTTGTGAAAGACATGATTAAATAATTAGTGTTTTCAGATGGAATTGATGAAAGCATTTGATCAAAATGGCTCATTATTATTAAAAGAACATGTTTGTAATCCCAGCCTAAGGAGGCTAAGCCAAGAGAGTCTCTGTGAGTTCCAGGCCAGTTTGGGCTATATATCAAGTCTAGTCTAGTCAAGTCTAAGAATAACCTAGGCTACATAGTGAGTTTGAAGCCAGCCTGGGCTACATAGTGAGATCCTGTCTCAACCGAGAAAATGGAGAAAGAGGTCTGGGGATGTAGTTCAGTTGGTAGAGTGTTTGCCTGGCATGTACAAGGCCCTGGGTTCAGTCCCTAACACCACATAAGAAAAAACGACGTGGTGGTGTATGCTTGAGTCCCAGAACTTGGGAGGTAGAAGGAGGATCAGAAGTTCAAGGTCATCCTGGGCTACATTGCAAGTTCAACAGCAGCCTGGGCTACACAAGACCTTGCCAGAAAGAAAGAAAGGAAGAGAGAAAGAGGATGGAAGGAAGGAGGGAAGGAAGGAAGGGAGGGGAGGAAGGGAAGGGAAGGGAAGGGGAAGGGGAAAGGGAAGGGGAAGGGAAAGAGAAGGGAAAGGAAGTGGAGGAGAGGAAGGGAAAAAAGGAAAGAAGGAATAAAAGAAGGGAGGAAGGGAGGGAGGAAGGAGAGAGAAGAAAAAAGGGAAGGAAGGAAAAAAGGAGAGAGAGAAAGTAAAAAGGAAAGAACCAAAAAAAAAAAGTTGGCCGGGCATGGTGGTGCACGCCTTTAATCCTAGCACTTGGGAGGCAGAGGCAGGTGGATCTTTGTGAGTTCAAGGACAGCCTGGTCTACAGAGTGAGTTCCAGGACAGCTGGGGCTACAGGGAGACCCTGTCTCGAAAAGACCAAAAAAAAAAAAAAAAAAAAAAAAAAGAGAGAGGGAAGGAAAAAGAAAAATCAGGCATATATTTATATTAGTGACTATTAAAATAAATTCTAGAATATTTTATCTATTGCACAATTTTGATAATGTGACTCTGGCCAGTTCTCCAAAATTATAAAATAGAACACAGTGACACGGTTTGACATCATCACAGAGAACTCAAAGGTGACATGAAGAGTGGATCACAGGTTAGCATACTTATAGACACATGCACCCTCTCTCTCTCTCTCTCTCTCTCTCACACACACACACACACACACACACGTATGTACATACTATGCACAGAGGGATAAACACAGTCCAAGGCAAAGCACCCCTGACCTCCCAAGCTCCCCATACTCCAGCCACCCTGCCCTTGCTGACTGGAAGTATGGTAGCTGAGGGTGGTGAGCTTCCCACCTCCCAAAACGTCATCACTCACATAATAATCAACAGCTGGGGTGGCAACAGAGGCTCCAAATTCTGCCCCCACCCCCAGTTACCCAGCAACCTGAGCCCTGGCAGAGGCTGAGGTTAAATTAAAATAAAGAAAGATGGAGGGACATTGTAATTTTGTGGTCACTCTCTACTCTGACCTCTACTCGCCCCCCAAGTCCCAAGCCAGGTACTGCACTCAATCCCCGTCCCGCATTGCCCCGTGCAGCCTCTCACACACACACTCCTATATGAGCCTACACTTCCTCAGTCTCAGCAACCCCCACACCTGTCCCACAGACAGCTCCCCGAAGTCTAACACAGACATACCCATGGGAAAGTCACATGCACATGCACATGCACACACACTCTCTCTCTCTCTCTCTCTCTCTCTCTCTCTCTCTCTCTCTCTCTCTCTCTGTCCCCCCATATCATACACAATACTCTTGCATCCCAAACCACACTCCTCCACTCACACCCTCAAACCACAGGTTTCTATACCATCCCATCCCCCAAAGTGTGCAGATGCAAGTCAGCCACCAGCTTCTGGGAAGATGGCAACATCTGGAGTGTGAGACCTGGGTCCCTTCCTCCTCCACTCCCACACAGGCCTAGGTCTGTGCCCTGCCCTTTCTCCCCACCACTAAGTGAGTGACTCACTACACCTACACCCAGAGCCAGCCCTGCAAGCAGATGGTCCCCCACCCCTGGCTCAGGCTAGCCTCCAAGCCTCCCCATGGTCCAAAGCCACCTGTCACCACCTGCCACACTGACTGAATACTGTAAGGCAAGTCCAAAGTCTTCAAGGACAAGGTCCCTTCAGAATGGGGCGGGGCAAGTCATGGGACCCAAAATGACGTCAGGGAAATCAGGGCATCAGGAGCCTAAAGAGCCTGGGCAGAGGGCACAGTTGACTGCGTGGGTCTGGTGGGGCTGGCAGCTCCAGGGACACAGCTGGCTCTGGCAGCGTAGCTGGCTGGAGGGCAGTGGGGCAGCGCACAGAGGTATCACCCCATTACTGTGGGACATAGGGAAGAAGCCAGGGTGTCTTCAGCCCTCCCTCTAGGATTTGATTCCTGAGGCCGGGAGACCAAAGAACCACTCCAGACTCATAGCAGAGGTCCTGAGGGTGTGGCTCAGTTGACAGAGAGCTTAGTTGGGTTCTATCTTGCACCTGGGAGGTAGAGCAGGAGAGGATCAGAAATTCAAGGTCATCCTTGGCTACATCCTGAGTTTGAAGCCAGTTTGGGCTATATGAGATGCTATATCAGAAAACCAAAACAAAACAAAACAAAAACAACAAAGAGTCTTGGCAGAGGGGCTCTGGGAGAAGACAAAGCTAGCGTTCCCTCCCTGGATATCTTGGTATCTTTTCTCTCTGAACCCCAGAGACCAAGAGAAGCAGGCCGCCAATCACTGCAGACAGCAGACAGGATGGCTGAGTGAGAGCAACGTGCCTCGGGACAGGGCAGGAGACACTAGGGAGAAAGAAAGGGAGAGTGTCCACCCTCTCTACATCCAGTCCATTCCTAGTCACATAGACAAGGTGTGGCCAGACCTGAGGTTACAGATCTGCCACCACAGCCTGCCCAGGCCCCAGCCCAGCCCCACCCAGCCAGGGGATCCTTCGTGGAGGGCTGAGAACACCAATTTGCCTTCATGGGACCTTTTAGCTCCACGAAAGGATAGGGGAAAACAGATCCAAGTGTGCAGTGTGCAGAACAGGGCTAAAGGGGCTGGAGTTGCAACAAGAGATCCTCTGGGTAGAATGATGAGGGACTGACTGCCCACCTGACAAAAGATAATTTCATTCAAGCAACAAGTCCCAACTGAGTGTCGACCCTGCATTGAAACTGTGGTGGGTGCCAGGGTGACAGAGATGCGAGCAATGTGTTCTCTGCCCCGAAAGAGCTGACACTATAATGAAGTCATAACAATAACAGCCAGCATCAACATAGTGTTTATGATGTGCTGAGCCCTATTCTCTGGATTTTACGAGTCATTTGATCTTTAAACCAACATTCTAAGCTAGATATTATTATCACTCTCATTTCAAAGATGGCAGACATTGAAGCTAATAGCCTGCCCAAGGCCACACACCCAGAGAGTGAGGCTAAACCTGGTGCTTTTTGCCCTACCAACCTTGCCTCCCATCTAGCAGTGTTGGGCCATCAAATACGCATCCCCCATAGCAAAGGGAGACCCTAAATGATGTATCTTCAAGCTTAGATTACTGAATTCACCATTCACCAAATACACTGAATGTTAAGTCTTTCTTGGGCTGGGACTACAGACATCAGCTGGGGCCCGGGCACCAGGCGCTCTCTGCCTGGTAAATGACCTCATCTAAGTACACAGATATCATACACAAGGAGACATGTCTGGTGGTCACACAGACACAAAGTGCTCTGAACTCTCAGGGAAAGGAGTCACACTGATATCAAGAAAGAGCCAGAGATGAAAGTCCATAGAATGAGAGGAAGAATGGGTGGTTGGATGTGGTGGTGCACCCCTGTGGGCATTTCAGAATTGGAGGTAGAAGGATCAGGAGTTCAAGGTCATATTGAATATGTTAAGTTTGAGGTTGGGCTGGGCTACATAAGACCCTGTTAGCAAGGAAAGAAGGAAAGAAGGAAAGAAGGAAGGAAGGAAGGAAGGAAGGAAAGAAGGAAAGAAGGAAAGAAGGAAAGAAGGAAAGAAGGAAAGAAGGAAAGAAGGAAGGAAGGAAGGAAGGAAAGAAGGAAAGAAGGAAGGGAAAAAATGGGAGGGAAGAAAATATTTACAATTACATATATATGATCTTTTATATTTTATTTTTTTATTTTATATGTATGAATGTTTAGTCTATATGTAAGTGAACCACATGTGTGCAATGACCACAGAGGTCAGAAGAAGTGTTGGAGCCCCTGGAACTGGAGTTACAGATGGTTGTTAGCTACCATGTGGGTGCTAGGAATTGAACCTAGGTCCTCTGGAAGAGTAGCCAGTGCTCTTAACCTCTGAGCCATCTCTCCAGGCCCAAGAGATTGAATTTTGAACATATAATTCTTGTGTGTGTGTGTGTGTGTGTGTGTGTGTCTGATGGGAGCAGTTTGTGATAGGAGAGTTACTGGCTGAACCATCTCGCTGCCACCCTAGGGAGAACTCAGAATCTCAACAAGAAAAACGAAAAGCAAAAACCCTGATGCAAAACAGGTGAAGGACTTGAGTAGACATTTCTCCAAAGAAGATATAAAGAACCTGGTTATTACTAATCACTGGAAAATGAAATCAAAAGCCACTAGAAGAATAGAGTGGTTGCTATCCAAATACTTAAATAAACAAGAGCCAGTGAAGGGGCAGAAATCAGCCCCCTGTGCAACACTGGCAGGAAAGTAACTAAAGTGTGCGCTGCCATGCCCAGCCAACAATGGTTTCTTAAAACATTAAAAACTGGGGCTGGAGAGATGGCCTAGCGGTTAAGAGCGCCGACCGCTCTTACAGAGGACCCGGGTTCAATCCCCAGCACCCACATGGCGGCCAAGAACCGTCTGAAACTCCAGTTCCAGGGGAATCTGAGACCCTCTTCTGACCTCCGCGGCATCGCACGACATGGGTGCACACACCTGCACGCAGACAGTACATTCATACACATACTGAAATTAAAAAAAAAAAAAATTAAAAACTGGGGCTGGGGCTGGAGAGATGGCCTCTTGCAGAGGACCCAGGTTCGATCCCCAGCACCCACATGGCGGCTGAGAACCGTCTGAAACTCCAATTCCAGGAGAACTCCAGTTCCAGGGGAATCCGAGACCCTCTTCTGACCTCCGCGGCATTGCACGACATGGGTGCACAGACCTGCATGCAGACAGTACATTGATACACATACAGAAATAAATAAAATTAAAAAAAATAAAATAAAATAAAAACTGGGGCTGGAGAGACAGCTCAGTTGTTAAGAGGACTGGCTACTCTTACAGAGGACCTGGGTTTGGTTCCCAGCATCCACATGGTGGCTAATAACCATCTGTAACCCCAATCTCAGGGGAATTCAGTGCCCTCTTCTGACCTCCTTGGGCACTGCATGACATGGATGCACTTACATACATGCAAGCAATGCACTTATACATAAAAATAATAAAATACTTTAAAACATTAAAAACAGAACTGTCATAATTTAGAAATTCCATTTCTGGGCATAGATAACCCCCAAAGAATTGAAAGCAAGGTCTCAAAGAGATACATGTACACCTGTGTTCAAGCAGACTTAACTACAATAAAGGAAAGGCAGATGAAACCCAAGGAGCCATCAAAGAACACATGGATAAGCAAAATGTGGAATGTCTATACAGGGGATGGTAACTCAACATTAAAGCAAGGACCTTCTGACACAGGCCACAACATCGGGGAACCTGGGGGATGGTTAGGCTAAGAAAATAAGCTCATCTCACACAGGCAATAATGAATGCCTCCAGGATTTGAGGTAGACTCATCCAAATGAGAGGAAGGCTAGAAACCTCCAGGAGCTAAAAGAGGGGAGTTAGTGTTCAATGAACAGAATTTCAGCTTTGTAGGATGGGAAGTTCTGGAGATAGAGAGCAGTGAGTGTCAGACAGTATGAACATGCTTATTACCACTGGAATTGTTGAAAATGGTTATGATGACAAATTTCATTATGTGTATTTGACCTCAATAAAAAGAATTGTGTGTGTGTGCGCGCGCACATGCATGTGTGCGTGTGTGTGTGCGTGTATGCGTGCGTGCATGCGTGTGTGTGTGTGTGTGTGTGTGTGTGTGTGTGTGTGTAAAACTGTAATGCTAAAGCCAGAAACGTTCAGTCAGAGGAGCAGCTCCTAGGGCAAGGACAGGATAGAGGCAAGAGACAGGCGAGGAATGCCTGAGTCCTGTTTGGGTCATTTTGTCCATCTATCTGCCTCCAGGCTAGTCAGAGCCCCTGCCATAAGTTCCAGGAGACTATAGTCATAGAAACCCAGGCAGGGGCTGATGGTCCAGCCTGACTGAGCTCAGAGCCACTAGATTCTTACTTGGAAGGAAGAGAAGGACACGTGGGCTGGATGTGTTCAAGTCTCAAAAGCTCACTAGAAGGCGAGCTGAGCCAGTCCAGTGGGGACACAGGAGGGACTGGGCCCATCACAGTGACTGAAATGAATGCCTTTCTCCCCAAGTCATAGTGTGAGCTACACAGGAATGCGCATGCTAACTTCAGAACCAGAAGAAGAGCTGTTCGCTGTCACTGCTAGTCCTTGTTGCTCTGATCTCCAAAGCTAGAACAGAACCAGCAGAAAGGTTTGACGTGGGGAGGTGCTGAGGCACCCACCAAGTCTGGTGGTGTGAGGGGCCGTGAGCAGCAAGGCCTGCCTTCCTTAGATCGCTAGATGTAACCCCACTTCCCATTTGGCTGGCCATCATCCCCCTTCATGGCAGGCATTCTATCTTGGCATGATTGTTCTTCTCCTGATTGAGCTCCAGTCAGAGCTGGGAGAGCACCCTAGACTTTAGCCTCCCTCTGACGCTCACAAGTTCCCTGTGCTCTTTGTCACTAAAGACACAGATCCTGCAGGCCAGCCAGGAGAGCTCCAGGCTGGAGACAGCCCCTGAAGGGATGTGTTCCAAGGAAAATGCCAGCCTCCCCTTCGGGCTAGGCCACCCCTCTGTCATCACCTCTTACCCATCCTCACACATATTGCCATCTGTTGGTGACCCAACAAGTTAACGATTAACCCTCTAACTGGCACTGGCCCTCTAAGGCTGCCCTGGGAAGAGATGACAAAATCAGCCCACTGGACTTTGTGCCCTAAGGCTGGTGGGGCAACAAGGTCTGGGAGCCCTGATGGGGAAGGTGGCATCCGGAGGCCTGCCCCAGGGCAAGGACAGCTGCAAGGTCCCCTCATCTTACCACCTCTGCACAGTGGAGGGAAAGAAGTGGATCCCAGGATTCCAGCGCTGTGTTCTCTCTCTGTACACCTAATGGTTGGGCCCCGTCTACGTTCCTCCTCCCTCCAACAAGGTTCTCAGTCTGGGCCCTGCTTTCAGGCCTACCTGCCACTAGGAAAAGGGGAAGCTTGACAGGGAAGAACATCCCGGTTGTGCCCAGCTCCTAGCCCAGCTCCTAGCCCAGCAAAGAAGGCTCGGGCCTGGTGAAGGCAATGGCAGGGCTGCAATCAATGGGAGACAGTGTAAGTAAGCATCCATCCCCAGGGTCGCAGCAGAGCCTCAGCAAGGCCCTGAGCCCAGTGCACCTCTCTGCAAGTGAAGGGCCTCTCATAGTCAGTCACTATCTATAGTTCTATAACTACTGGGAGCAGGGATAAAGAAGGGATACTGATGTGGGGGTTCATGTGTCACTATCTCTCTGGGATGCCTCCTCTGCTACCCTGGCCTTGGGCTCCTGTGCTACAGAGCTACTCTGGTCAGTACCTAGAGGCCAGATCTAGCACTAAGCCTGGTACACTGAGGCATGTAGCAAGTGACTTTGGAGAGAATAAACTAATGAACATCAGCAGTTTTAGATGACTGGGTCTGCACAGAAGGAAGTCCCAGGCCTGAAGCATGAGGTGTAGGGTCGTCCAAAGGAGAGCCTAAACTCTTGCATTACCACAAACTAGACAACCTTGAAAAAGTACCTGGCCTCCCAGCCTTCTTTAGACAGATCTTTTAGGTGATTAGTGAGCATCGACTAGGAGCCTGCTGTTGCAAGTACTAGAGAGTGTTGCAGGATCACGTGGAAAATTAGAAAGCATGGTGTCTGCTTTGCCTGTGATTGATCAGAGTCATCTGAGAGCAGGAGCAAGGCAGTCAGATGGGATCAACAGACCAAAGGTAGGAAGGAGACCGTGAGGACAGTAAGGCAGACAGTCTCAAAAGTTTTCCCAGAGGAGGTGAGCTCTCAACTGTAGAGCCAGGACATTAGTCCCATCCATCCACCCATCCACCCAAATATCCATCTAACCATCCATCCATCTTTACCTGCCCATGCATTTAGCCATCTATCTGCTGGACTAATCATCCTTCCACCACCCATCTAACTATCCATCTATCCATTCATTTGTCTTCCCATCATCCACCCAACCAAATATCCATCTACCTATTCATCCATCCATCATTCCATCCATCTATATACACATTTACCCATCCTCACCCACCCATTCATCTACCCATCTATCTCTCTATCCACCAATCCATCCCATTCATTCATTCAAACATCCATCCATTCATTCCACCCACCCATCATCCATCCATCCATCTCTCCATTCAACTACCCAATCATCCATCCATTCTCACCAACCCATCTCTCTATCCACCAATCTACCCATCCACCCACTTTCCCAACCATCTATTTGCCTTTCCAAACACTCAGCCATCCACATATCCACCCATCTACTCAACCATAGCTCCAACCATCCATTCATACTTGCCCACCCATCCATCAAACTATCCACCCATCCATCCATCCACCAGGCCATCTATCCATGTACCCAACCATCCACCCATGCATCCATCTACCTATCTATCTGTCCATCAATTCACCTATCCATACTCAGTCATCTGTTTACCTACCTAATCCATCCATCAATCTACACATCTACCAACTCACAAACCATCCATTTACCATTCCAACTACCCATAATCCATTTATCCACCCATTTACTCACCCACCCAACCATCAATCCAACTATCCATCCACACCCACTCATCCACCACCCACACAACAAATCCATTTACCCACCTACACAATCATCCATCCATCCATCCACTCACACACTGAACCATCCATCTACCCACCCACCCCCAAATCCATCTACTCACCCATCCAACCATCCACTGAACCATCTATGTGTCCATACACACACACACACACACACACACACACACACACACCACATCTACCTGTGCATCCTACCATCCACCCATCCACCCATCCACTCATCCATCTATGTACCCACCTAAACTATCCATCCATTCATTGATCCAATGAAACAGACATTATTAAAAGTTTGTCCCTAGAATATGTTTGTAAATGAACACAATCCTACTCTCAACTTTCTTTTGGCCTTACTGGGTGGCCAGCATCTAAACTCAGGTGGTCACACGGTCTGAGATAGGGCCTGATAGATATATACCTCAAAAGCCAGACAGTATAGTGAGGAGTGGCTTCTAAAGATGCTCAGTCTTGCAGGGTCCCCACCCCTAATGCACCCCAAAATCTGCCAGTGGACCCGCACTTCAAGAACAAGAGGTACTGAGGCTACAGAGGGAGGTGCTCTTGAAGTAGCAGATACCTGCTAGGCAAACAAGGTTAATGATGACCTGTTGTTTTTCTAGGCTCTTGGTGACCTCACCTTTGACCAACAATTTCCTGGCACTAGCTCAGTCTGCCGGGGGGGGGGGGGACACCAAAAGAGCTAGAAGAGGAAAGTAAACAGCAGGTGAGGCCAAAGGTGGCCCTAGAAGGCAAGGGGCACATTCCGAAAAGTCTCCCAAGCCTGAGGCCTGCAGCAGAGCCCAAAGTCCATAGGGAACATACACCTGTGTTCCAATCAGCAACAATGCCAGAAACACCCCCATTGTGTACTGGAACAGGATGCCTTCTGCTGCAGAGAATGCCGCTCTGCTCTGGTCTTCACCCCGGCACCCCCAATGCCACCTTTCTTTCCAGGATGAGCACCCTTCTTCAATATCAGTACCACCTGCCCTCAGGAGCCGCCCACCCGTCCCTCTGCATTCCTGGGGTGAGGGAGGATAATAAGCCTTGCTGGAGTGTCATCCTGCCAGCACCCCAAAGGGAAATCCTGTGAGCCTCAGCTAGCAGTCAGGTTCCTGTTCTCTCTGTCTGGAAAGTCACTGTAGAATGGAAGAGCACTTCCACAGGGCTGATTAAAGGAGGTCCCATACAAGAAATACAATTAAACTTCATTATTCTAAATGCTGAATGTTACTACTGGAGATCACCCAAGCTTCTCATTTTACTAATGAGGGGACACAAAATCATGGAGGACTGAGGACTCTCTCCTTCATCCTCCTCCTCTTCCTGCAACGACTTGACTCATCTCATTGACCTCCCTAGTCTTCTATATATGGGCTTCTAAACTTCGGGGGGACACAGATTCTTTAGAGACATAATGAAAGCTAAGGACTTCTCTTCCAAAATATATTCATTTGCATACCCTCAAGACTGTGCAAGCTGTTTCAGGGGGTTCATGTCCCCCAAGTCAGACAGAGCAGAAAGAGAGGCTGTCACAGTCTTTACATTGTGTTTCCTAGGGTCACAGCCCCTAGGGCGTACCCTGAACTCCAGAAAGCAAACATACAAGGAGTCACCCAGAGTCTCCCAAGGCCAGATTCCCAAGGCCCCAGAAGAAAGTTGTATGTGACCCTCCCCCCAGAAAAAAACCCTCCTCCTCTCTCTGCCCCTCCCCCGACCAATCCTCTCTCAACCATCTAAACTCTGCCCCAAAGCTGTGTCCTGAGCTGGTAAATTCCATTCTAGTCTTTGAAAGTCAAATGGAATCTTAGAGACCATCTGTACAAACCTCTTTATCTCTTCTGATGAGAACTATAAGTGGCCCAAGGTATGCTGACTCACTTAAAAGTTGCTCAGATAATTAGGACAGGAGCCAAGCAGCCAGACCAGACTCCATCCCAGCCCCACGTGAGTGTGCTAAGGGCCTACTGTGCATCCCTCCCCGTGTCTCCCTGGAAGGGGAGGAGCCACCAGGAATACATGAGTTGCAAGTGCTTTGGGCAAGCACGTTGAAAATCCTTGGAATGAAAGTGCAAACAGGGTCACCCTGCTCCTGATTATGTAAGAGGTTGCAAAATGTCTGGAAGTTCAGCAAAAGAGAGTTGGAGAATTCACTAGCTCATTCATTCATTCAATAATTATTGAATCTAAGAATTAACCATGGGACAAATGATCAAGACAAGTACCCACACAAACCTTCTGCTCTCGAGAAAACCAAGACATGAAGAAAGTGATTGTTATACAAATCAAAACCTGCTAGAGACAAACACCATAGAGAAAAGAAAATAGGTGCATAGGAAGAACTTGGAATGTCATTTTTTGTTTTATTTATTTATATTTTCATGTGTCGGAGGTTTTGCCTGCATGTATGTAAGTGCATCATGTACAAGCAGTGCTTGTAGAGTTATTGATGGTCATTAGCTACCATGTGGGTGTTAGGAACCAAACCTGGGTCCTCTGCAAGAACAGCAAGTACTCTTAACCACTGAGCCATTTCTTCAGCCCCTCATGTTATTTTTTAAAAGATTTATTTATTTGTTTATTTATTTGTTGTTGTTGTTTTGTTTTGTTTTGTTTTGAGACAGGGTCTCACTATGTAGCCCTGGCTGGCCTGGAACTTGATATATAGACCAGGCTAACCTTGAGCTCACAGAGATCTTGCTGCCTGCCTCTGCTTCTCCAATGGTGGGTGGTGCATGTGCTGACACATTTGGCTATTTTTATTTTTTATTTATGTGTATGTGTCTGTGTGTGTATGCCACATGTGTACGGGTCCCTGAAGAGGCAGGAAGTGACATCAGATCCCCTGGAGCTGGAGTTGCAGGTGGTTATGAGCCACTTGCTTTGGGTGCTGGGAACTGACTCCCACTCTCTGGAAGAGTAGCAATTGCTCTTGACCATGTCTCCAGTACCCGATGATGTCACCTATATTTCGGGAAAGGAGGTGATAAAGGAGGGCCTCTTGAAAGAGTTGACATTTGAACTAGTCCTGAAAGGCAAGGAGAATGTATCCATGCAAAGGTATGAAGGCAGAATGTTCCAGAAGGAGAGCATAGCAAGTACAAAGTCCCTGTGTGAGATGTGAAATGGATTGGTTCAAGGAAGGAGGCTCAAGGAGGGGTGTTGGCAGCACTGGCCTAGCCACGCTGCTGGTGAGAGCTGGCTTTGTGGTGTGTGTGGAGGGACAAAACTCTCTGGAGGTTCAGTAAAGGCAGAGTTGGGACATTCATTCATGCTTTCCTCATTTAACTAATGTTTACTGAGTCTCAATTAATCACCCAAACCAGGTATGACAGCTCCAGTCTGTAGTCTCAGATGCCAGAGCAGAAGGATCATGAGTTCAAGGCTAGCCTGGACTATCTAAATAGGACATCTCAAGCAACAACAACAAAAACACCAAAGACAATCACCTAGCATTCAGGCTGTCCAAAGTCTCAGGGAGGGAGAAGACAGTCTGTCCTGAAACAGAAGGAAACGTGGTGTCAAAGTCTGTCCTGGCTTCTGAGAGGAGCAAGAACCACCAAGCCAGAGGAGAGGAGTTGCCAAGAACCCAGGCCAAACAAGAGAGGGACAGGGCCTGGAATTATTCATTTTAGTGGAGGTAGATGTTGGAGATAGTGGTCTGGGAATCCACTGTGTAGCTGAGGATGACCTTGAACCTCCTGCTTCCACCTCCTGAGTGTAGAGGTTATAGATGTACACCACCACTACATTCAGCTTCGGAGATATTGTTTCAAATAATTGAAATTTTTTTTAAAGATTGCTTTTTATGATTTTTAATTATGTGCACATGTATATCTGTGTGTGGGTATGTACGTGTGGATGCAGGAGGCCGAGGAGGCCAGAGGTGTCAGATCAGCCTGGAGCTGGAGTTATATAGGCAGTTATAAGCTGCCTGACATGGGCACTAGGAACCAAACTTAGGCCCTCTACAATAGCAGTCGGTATGCACTCTTAACCACTAAGCCTCCTCTCCAGCACCTGGAAATATTTTTGCAGTGGAGCAGGTCTAGGGGTTGCTAGCTGGCTTGGTTGTGTAAGACGAAGCAGGTGTATTCTTTTTTTTTTTTTTTTTTCTGTATGTGTATGAATGTACTGTCTGCTTGCAAGTTTGTGCACCCGTGTCATGCAATGCCACGGAGGTCAGAAGAGGGTGTCGGATTCCCCTGGAACTGGAGTTCTCCTGGAATGGGAGTTTCAGACGGTTCTCAGCCGCCATGTGGGTGCTGGGGATCGAACCTGGGTCCTCTGTAAGAGCGGTCGGCGCTCTTAACCGCTAGGCCATCTCTCCAGCCCCAGCAGGTGTATTCTATATGAAAGCTGGGCTTTGCTCTGAGCGGCCCTGTGGACAGTGGTGCCACCACCAAGTACGCTAGTGAAACCAACTCTGACAAGCTGCACATCAGCTGAAAGCTCTCTACACCCTTTCCTCATAAAGCCTATTCTGGGGCTGGGGAGATGGCTCAATGACTGAACTGTTGCACAAACATGAGGACTGCCATTCAGATCCCCAGCACCCACATAAAAGGTGGGCCATGTGTATATATAACCCTAGTGCTTGGGTAACAGAGACAGGTAGATTCCTTGAATACTATAACCAGCTGGTCTAGCCAAGATGGATGGCAGAATAAGTAAGAAACCTTGTCTCAAAATACACAGTCGGGGCTGAAGAGATGGCTCAGGTGATGGAGAGATGGCTTGAGGGCTGGAGAGATGGATCAGGGGTTAAGAGCACTGGCTCCTCTTGCAGAGAGCCCAGGTTTGGTTCCCAGCACCCACCTGGTGGCTAACAACTATCCTTCGCTCTAGTTCCAGGGGATCTAACCCCCTCTTCTCGCCTCTTCAGGCATTGCACAACTTGGGTGCACTTACATTCATGCATGCATGCAGGCAAAACATGCATACACATAAAATAAAAATAAATAAATGTTTTTAAACGATAAAGTGGGAGTGACAGAGGAGGACACACTTGATATCAACCTCAAATCTCCACATATATGTGCACACATGTGCATGTGCACATACACATACATGTGCATACATGTACACATGCCCCCCCCCAAGAACCTATTTTGTCTGAGAGGCCTATAAAGCCTGTGTCTACTGAGACAGAGCCACTGAAAGAATTTCTTTCTTTTTTTTTTTTTGCGTGTGGATAAACATACTGTCTGCATGTAGGTCTGTGCACCCACCCGTGTCGTGCAGTGCCACAGAGGTCAGAAGAGGGCGTCGGTTTCCCCTGGAACTGGAGTGGTTCTCAGCCACCATGTGGGTGCTGGGGATCGAACCCAGGTCCTCTGCAAGAGCAGTTGGCGCTCTTAACCACTAGGCCATCTCTCCAGCCCCCGTGCCACTGAAAGAATTTAAAGGAAGCTGTGATGGAGGAGGAGGCGATGTCAGAGGCAGAGCAGTCACAGATAAAATGGTTCCAGTGCTTCAGCAATGGGGTTTTCCATGTGTAACTGACTAGGCTTCTGCTTTAGCACAGGGGACAGTATAGTCAGGGAGAAGGCCACAGAGGCACCTGTGCTCCCTCAGACCCCCATTTTCAGGTCATGTGAACAGCAGATGATCCATACCATTGGAATTTGCTGTGATTTTTATAACTCAGGAGTTCCTTTTTATTGGAAGAAAAGTCCAAGCTGGGACGTATATAAAACTGCTTCTTAACACCATGCTCTGTGGAGTCATGGGCTTTAGGCCCTGCAGGGCGCCTCCAATTAAAGACAATACCTACCATCTGCCCCCAGCCTGTCAGGAGGCCCTGAGGGAATCAAGGCAAATTCCTGCCTCAAGGGAATCCACCGGGCAAAACCAGATTCTTCCTCCAGCTGCTTGTCCTGTGGGGTCTCATCTACACTGGTTAGTTTTTACTGTCAGCTTTACGCCAGCTAGACTCAAGAGGGAACCTCAGCTGAGTAGTTTCCTAGATTGGACCGACCTGTGGGCATGTCTGTGGTGCACTGTCTGGATGGTTAACCCCACTGTGGACAGTACCATGCCCAGGCATGTGGGCCTAAGCTGTGTAAGAAAGCTAACTAAGCCAGGCCTGGTTAATCCCAGCACTCGGGAGGCAGAGGTGGGCAGATCTCTGTGAATTCAAGGTCAGCCTAGTCTACAGAGCAAATTCCAAGAGAGCTGGGGCTACAGGGAGACCCTGTCTCGAAAAGACCCCCACCCCAGAAAAAAAGCTAACTAAGCATAAAGCAGAGGGCAAGCTAGAACCTAAGCAGCATTCTTCTAAGGTTCCTGCTTGAGTCCCCTCAATGATGGACTGTGTCCTGACAGTACAAATGAAATAAACACATCTGCCTGTCTCTGACTCTAAGAGTGGGGATTAAAAGAGTGCAACCCACATACCCAGCCCCAAGTTGGGTTTTGGCCATGGAACTTGTCAAAACAACAGAAAACAAACTAAAACACCACTGAAACCTTAACCCAAACCTTTGGGACACTTCCAGCCCTGGCTTCCACCCTGCCTCTCTCCTGGGCCTCCCCTGACCATACCCTCCCCTGGACCCTTCCATCCCAGGCCTTCCACCTGGTTCTTCTCCACCCCACACCACTCCAGTGCCCAGGATGGAAACAGGGCTTCTCACCTGCTAGGCAAGAGCTCTACACTGAGCCACACCTCCCACCCCTTCAGCCCTGTCCAGACCATTTTTAACTTTTTATTTTGAGACAGGATATCACTAAGTTTCCAAGGCTTCCCTTGAACTCACTCTGTAACCCAGGTAGGCCTTGAGCTTATGATCCTGCTTCAGCCTCTGAGTAGCTGGAATTACAGGCCTATAACACCAGGTCCAGCTTGGTCCTTCATTATTTCTGACTGGAGAGGACCTGAATTTTTTTCCTCCTCGGCTGGTTTAACAAGAGGCTACAGAGCAGGAGGCTTCACAGGGTAAGCCAGGGCCAGGATCTGCTGACAACAGTTTTCACCCTTCCTCACTGAAGGATCTCAAAAGACTTCAGAAGTCCAATAGATATCAATTCCTTCACCAGGAGTCCCCCCTTATAGGGAGGGGCTGATGCCTAGGGTCCCTGGTCACTGTCCTGTCTTCCCACTCATCCTGACCTCTATTGAGATCTCTCTACCCAGCCAACAGATGTACTGCGTGCGTTGTGTGTATCAGACAAGTACGGCACACACATGGCCCCAAATCTGGTGTTACTGTCAGTTGGGGTGAGAGTCACCTCAGAAATAAGGAGGATAATGGGTAAATGGAGGGGTAGGGATGTAGGAGAGGTGGATGGAGAAGAAAGACCATCACTGTCAGGGACAGGTGTCATTTCCTCACAGGACAAACTGAAACCATGCTATGCATCCAGTGCTGTTCAGGGAGTTTAGATTTATCAGTGAGTGAAAGAAAGGTACCCACCCCTGTGGAAGATCCAGTCTAGTAGAGACAGACAGGCAATGAATCATGTACATAGTAAGTGATTTTTTTTAATATTTTTTTGATTTTATGTGTATGTGTGCATTTCCTGCATGTGTGTAAGTACACGCATGTCATACAATGCCCATGGAGACCAGAAGAAGGTGTTGGATCCCCTGGAACTGGAGTTACAGACAGTTGTTATCCATCACATGGGTTCTGGGAATCAAACCCAGGTCCTCTGCAAATGCAATCAGTGCTCTTAACCACGGAGCCAGATCTCTCCAGCCCCCAAAGTAAGTGTTTTTATAAGAATAGAAGAGGGGCTGGAGAGATGGCTCAAGCAGTTAAGAGCACTGACTGCTCTTGCAGAGGACCCGGGTTCGCTTCCCAGCACCCACATATCGGCTAAGAGCCATCTTTAACTCCAGTTCCAGGGGAATCCAACACCCTCTTCTGACCTCTGCATGCATTGCATGACACGGGTGCACAAACCTACATGCAGACAGTACACTCATACACATAAAATAGTAAATACTATTTAAAAATTGTTTAAAAAAAAAAAAAAGTAGGAGAAGCATTGTGCTGGGCTGGAGAGATGGATCAGTGAGTGAAGCCCTTGCCGTACAAGTAGAAGGACCTGAGTTTGAATCCTTACAGAGCCCAAGTAAAAGCCAGACATGACAGATCAAATCTGTAATCCCAACATTCCTGCCGTAAGATGAGAGGTAGAGCCAAGAATTATTGGCAGTTTGGAGCCTGCTAGCCTGATGTGTGCAGTACAAAAAAACATGCCGGGCATGGTGACGCACACCTTTAGTCCCAGCCCTCGGGAGGCAGAGGCAGGCAGATCTCTGTGAGTTCAAGGCCACCCTGGTCTATAGAGTGAGTTCCAGGCCAGCTGGGGCTGCAGGGAAACCTTGTCTCAAAAACATGAAAAAAAAAAGAAGAAAAACAGGAGACTGCTTCAAACAAGGATTAAAGGTGTGCACCACCACGCCCGGCCAAATTAAAATTCTTAATTTAAGTGATATATCTAGGGAAGAGGATAAAGCAGTGGAGCGGAGGGGGGCGGAAAGCGTGGGGGAAACGCTGGCTCCTTAAGCAGGATGTTCAGAGACTGGGGCGTGGGTCCATTGATAAAGTGCTTATCTAGTGTGTACGGGGCCCTGGTTTGCTCTCCAGAACCATACGAAGCCAGGCATGGTAGTACACATGAAATCCCAGCACTCAGAATCCAAGGTCACCCTCAGATACACAGTAAGTTTGAAGCTAGCCTGGGTGACATACATAAGACAAAAAAAAAAAAAAGGATGCTCAAAGTAGTCTTCATTATAAGGTGATGACAAGACAAGATGAGAGCATGAATCCTGCAGGTGTGTGCAGATAGGACATCTAAGACCCAAGGGAAAGTCTGTGCAAAGGTCCCTGGACAGGAGCATGTCGGCTGTGTTTGAAGAATACACTTGTAGCTCTTGGAATAGATCATTTGGGAATCTTGAAAGCCATTATAAGGACTTTGGCTTTTACTGTCAGGAAAACAAGGAATCACTGCCAGGATTTGAGGCATAAGGTGACCCAATGTGACCCGCCCATTCCTCATAAAAGGAAGTGATAGAAAGTGGCATGACCAGGAGGTGACCACTTGGAGGGAAGTTGGGAGGTGCTAGGAAGAGGCTCATCTAGACCGGGAGCTGAGGGGCAGGAGACACCCTTTGTTCCCTTCTTTTCCTCTCTCTTCCAGCCAGGACAAAGCCTCTGAAGCCCTGCCGCACCTCCCTCCCTGCTCCCTGCCTCCCTTCAGCCTCTCTCCATCCTCACATTCCCTCCTGTCCTAGCCTCTCCTTCTTCCTTCAGTCTCACCCCTCGGGGGCATGGCCCTTCCTTCCCAGCACTCTCAGAAAACTGAGCTGGACAGAAGGGAGATGCAGCGGGCCTGGCGGGAGGAGGGCAGCAGATTACAGTGTCTGGTCCTGGCGGCCCACCCTGTAATCATCACAGGGCTGCAGGTGGACAGGACCCTGGGCCACACCCCTGCTGGGCCAGCACTTGTGATCCTCCCCAATGCTGCTCTGATACCTCACCTCAAGCAAGGGCGGGGGGAGGGAGGGGAGGGAGGACATCGTGGAGGCCCCTGGGCCGGGCTTCAAGCCTATATGAGAGAAGCTTAGAGGACACTTATTGTGCTAAGCCCCTGACAGAAGAGGATGGAGTCTGAGGGACACATAAGCTTTGATCTCAGGATGATGCTGGCCATACCCTGGATGCTTCTTCTTCTGGTTCAGGCCTAGAACCAAGCAGTAAGTCAAGGTTTAACAGTCTATCTCAAGCAAAGAAGAAAGAACTGACCATGGCCAGATACCATGTGACAAGGCAGTATACTTGTGGTTTGCTGCAGAATGCTGGCTTCCAGAGGGCCTGGTAAAACCTTACTCAGGATGGTGACCCTAACCCTGCATGTCTGAGAGAGGGAAGATCAGTCAAGAAAGTTTGCCTCACACTCAAGAGGAAGCCCTGCCAGGCCATGCATCACAGGCTCCAGTGGACAGGGAAGCCCCTGCTCCCTTGTCACTCCACCCCAGCCTCTGAGCCTGCATATCTCTCCTGGCCTCTAGGAATGAAAATTCCATGTCAGCCTCTTGGGTCACCTGTCTGTCCGGGTAAAACTCTGGTTTCCTTTAGCTGTCACGTGCCACGAGTGGCTATGGCCTCCAGCACCTGAGTCATCTGTGATTCATTGCCCTCTACCCTCAGCCCAAGAGGGATGGGCCAAGTGGACTCAGCCCTGAGTGGGATAAGAACAGTCTGATGTCTCTGGTACAAGCCTGGCCCTCCCCTCCCCTACAGTCAGACACAGAAATAGCAGATTCCTCAAGGAGGACACCTATGTGACCAGGCAACCTCCCAAACAGGACCCAACACAGCTGCATCCGTCCCCAGCCTACCCCACTATGCCCTGTGGCACCTGCCACCCACATCTGTGCTAGAGAATTCCACCTCCCTGTTTTCATAAGACCAGAACACTATTGTGAGAATGAACTCTGCTGCCAACTGTGTGACCTAACACACACGCACACGTGCACACACACACACACACACACACACACACACACACACTATCTGGGCCTCAATTTCCTCCTCTGATCTGGGATCATCTCCTATGATCCTATCTAGCTTTTATTCTAAGCAGAGATTTTTTTAAATTTATTTTGTATGTGTATGAATGTACTGTCTGCATGTAGGTTGGTGCACCTGTGTCATGCAATGCTTCAGAGGTCAGAAGAGGGTGTCAGATTCTCCTAGAACTGGAGTTAAAGACGGTCCTCAGCCGCCATGTGGGTGCTGGGAATCGAACCTGGGTCCTCTGCAAGAGCAGTCGGTGCTCTTAATTGCTAGGCCATCTCTCCAGCCCCGAGATTCTTTTTAAAATTTATTTCTTTTTTTTTTATTGATGCTTTGCATATTTCATACATCATTTTCCAATTCAGTTCAGGCATATTTCCCTTTCTCTTCCCCCCACCCCACCCCACCCCACCCCATCCCAGATCATGCATTCTGCCATAACTGTCCTGCATCTTTCTCTCAGTTTTTTTTTTCATTTTTTAGCAATAAGTGATAATTTATGAGTACAAGCATCCCTCATGTAAAACCAATTTGTAGGCTGTTGTGCCCAAACCCCCACAGCCCCACCATACAGCGAGGGGGGGGCTTATATGTTCAATCAATTTGATCAAATGAGTGTCCAGACTATATTGCTGTAGTTTCACCATTCACCCCAATCGCAGCCCTTACATTCTACCACAACCCCTCTTCTGCAGATTGTTCCCTAGGCTTAGAAAAGGGGCACAGGTAGATGAGAAGCACAACAGTCTACTTTCTCTGGAGCTGTTGTCTTGGACTCTGGTCAATCCTCACCTGCCTGGAAATACTGTGTAGCAGAGGCAGCCATATGCCTGTATATCCCAAATCTAATTGGCTATTGGCTCTCTCCTTGGAGGAATAACCCACGGCTGATGCCACAAGCTTACATCCTCTACAGGTTAGGAGATGTTATAAACCACAGTAAGACCCTGTCATATTTAACAGGAAAAAAAATGTAATTCATGGATTAACATACCATCCAAACATATGTGTCTATACCAAAGTAACCTACCATAACTATTAGTGTTGTTTAAAATTTTTTTTAATTTTTATTTTTATTTCTGTATGTGTATGAATGTATTGTCTGCATGCAAGTTTGTGCACCCGTGTCGTGCAATGCTGCGGAGGTCAGAAGAGGGTGTCGGATTCCCCTGGAACTGGAGTTCTCCTGGAATTGGAGTTTCAGACGGTTCTCAGCCGCCATGTGGGTGCTGGGGATCGAACACGGGTCCTCTGTAAGAGCGGTCGGCGCTCTTAACCACTAGGCCATCTCTCCAGCCCTATTAGTGCTGTTTAAATACCTATATATCTAATTGGATGTGCTTCATTAGTAGGATCGAAAGGTTATTCCTGGACAAACTGTCAGCCCATGAAAGGAAACAGCCGAATTGACCAGAGTCTAAATTTATTTCTTATGCATGCACTATGATCCTATCTAGCCTTTATTATAAGCAGGGATTTTAAAAAGTTATTTCTTATGCATGCACATGTGTGTGCGCACGCGCGCTCATGTGTGTGTGTGTGTACATGTCATGGCACTCAAGTGGAAGTCAGAGGGCAACAATTTATAGGAACTGTTTCTCTTCTTCTACCATGTGGGTTCCAAGGATTAAATTCAAGTCCCCAGGTTTGGTGGCAAGTGCCTTTACCTACAAAGCCATCTCCCCAGCCCGAAGCAAATATTTTAATAAGGTGTTTACATACCTGTGATCTATCAGGGTCAAGAAACCCAAGAGCATGATGGCAGATAGAAGCAAAGAAAGAAGATTGGGGGCCTGGACCCTCCAGACATTCCCATACCCCCGACTACAGTTGGGTAGTGCAGGGAAAGCCCTGGAAGATGCTGCATCAAGGAAGGGACCCACCTCTGGGGAAGGAACAAAAACTGAACTCTCACAGAATGTACCCTCAGGTGGGGCTTCCTTTAGGATGGGTCCATGTCCTCTTCAGAGGTGGACTCCCTAAGGAGGAGGCTGTGTCTTCCTCAAACCAGGGCTCTCTGAAGATGGGCCATGTCTCTACCTCAGACTCACAAGTCCTTACCTTTGGCCCCACCTTCTTTTATCCAAATCTTCCTCTCGTGAGTGAACATGATGCTTATCTAAGGTCAGTTAACAGCCTATTTGAACAACTGGGACGAACTCCAGAATTCAGTAGTAACAGCCCCACACAGAGACCAGATAGTAAGCAAACCATCTGAGTAGCTGCTTCACCTGGCTCCTTCACATTTTGGGTCCCTTTCATCTTCAGATCCTCTGGGATGATATGGGTCACACCTGATATGATCTACCAAAGAAAGGCAGAGAAGCCTTACGAATCACAGATTCAGGGGCTAGAGAGATGGCTCAGCAGTTAAGAGTATTGGCTGCTCTTGCAGAAGAGCCAGATTCAGTTTCTAACACCCACATGGCAGCTAACAACAGCCTGTAACTCTAGTTCCAGGGGTCTGACGCCCTCATCTGGCCTCCATGGGCATTTCACACATACAGTGCACTTACATGTATGCAGACAAATCACTCTTGCACATAAAATAAAAATAAATAAAAAAGTTAAAGAATCAAGGATTTGAAAGGAACGCCATAGCTGAAGGTCCTTGGCCACTCAGTGTCCCTTTGGTCCTGGTCCCCTCATCCAGAACCCCTGTTAAGTGTCTCCTCCATCATCTCTCAGGAAGGGGTTAAAGCTCCCTGGCCCTCAAAGGGTGGAGAATAGTTGGGAAAGCCAGAGAGGGAGCTTGTTTCTCCATTTGGCCTGAGTGTTGGTTTCTCAATCCAGAGTGATTACCGTGGGGTAAAGCCAGACTGAGGCACCCAGGCAGGCTTATGGAGCCTAGAACCTTGGTCTCCTGTTGGAACAGTGCAAGGATCCAGACTAGCCCCTGGGAGTGTCTGGCATAAGGAGAGTGAGGACAGAGACCCCACAGAGAAAGAGCAAGAAAGGCAGGTCTGAGGAGGGCGGAGAAACACCCTGGAGAGGATGGTGCCCATGGGTTTCCCATCTCTAAGGAGGAAAGCTATCAGAAACCTGCTTCGAGGTCCACAGTACCCTGTCTTCCAGATTTTTTTCATTTGATCATAACCCATGTGAAGAATAAATTCCAAGTAGGGTATGGCAGTATACCTTTAGTCCCAACACTTGAGAGGCAGAGGCAGGCAGATTTCTGTGAGTGCAAGGCCAGCCTGGTCTACATAGTATATATATTCCAGTCCAGCCAGGGCTACATAGTGAGACCCTGTATCAAAAAACTAAAGGAGAAAATGAATTACACACATGAACCAGAGCACATATCCACACATCTGCCTCAAAAGTTTCAGGAAACCACAGTGTGGCGATGCACACCTTTAAATCCTAGCATTCAGGAGGCTGAGGCAGGTGGATTTCTGTAAGATTGGCTCACGCCGGGTGTGGTGGCGCACGCCTTTAATCCTAGCACTTGGGAGGCAGAGGCAGGTGGATCTTTGTGAGTTCAAGGCCAGCCTGGTCTACAGAGTGAGTTCCAGGACAGCTGGGGCTACAGGGAAACCCTGTCTCCAAAAGACCAAAAAAAAAAAAAAAAAAAAAAAAGATTGGCTCACATAGCCCAGCAAGACTTATAAGGAGACCTCTGACTCAAATCAACAAACAAAAAAAAAAGCAGGAAATAATATTAACCCTGAATCTTGCAAAGCTCACAGAGTATTTTTCTACCCTACTTGCTTTTACCTTTGAGAATTACCAAATGCAGTGGTGCACAATGATAGTCTCAGCAATCAGGAAGCTAAGGCCAGAAGATGTCCAGTTTGAAGCCATCCTGGGCTACATAGTTAGATAACTGTCTCACAAAAAAGGAAGGAGGGAGAGAGGGAAGGTAATGATGTTTGCAAACTGCTAACTTAACTTCCTGACCCACTTATAGATCACAATTTGCAATTTGGAAATTGCTGCCCCAAGGTTAACAGGCTAGATATATTGCTATTATACCAATAGGGACCCTATGGCCTGGAAAGTAGATAAGAGCTCCTGAGATCACAGGACTAGTGGGTAACAGAGGCCCAGACAGAGTTCAGTAGTCCTGGCTCCCAGGAAAATAGTCACAATATATGTTTCTAATAGCTGGGGGCTTCTCATAAGATAGTTGCCTACAGAAAGAGGCCCGGGGAGTTGGAAGCTCACTGTCCACAGGTCTCCTGGAGCTCCCCGGGGCATACCTCTAAAGGTCCTGGGGAAGTCACTAAAAAGGTCAGTCTTGGGGATCAACATCCAGGAAGGCAAGAGGAAGCTAGTGGTCTAAGGGGTAAAGGACTCACTGCTAAGGAGCCTCCGAGTCTGAGGGAAGAGGCCCCGCGTCTCCTTCAGAGCTCCTAGTTGGTTTCGGATCTCTGCTGCAGACAGAAATTGAAGCTATACCCAGAAGAATAGCTGCCTACAATGTCCACACCCGAACCTCACCACAAAGCAGGGGGGAGGGCATCAAAGTGCCTGAGAAATTTACCTCAGAGGAAGAAGGCCCAGGCACTCCCGCCAGGAGCCAGGAGCCTTGCCAGACAAAGTACAGGATGCACGGTTAAGCTTGAATTTCAGATAAACAATGAACATTTAACTGGGCACCCTGTGCTTTTATTTGCTATATCTGGCACACGACCTATTGGATCCTCCCTCTTCAGACCCAGAAAGGCCTGAAGCCCAGGAAGGACCAAGAGACAGCCGAAGGAATTCAGGTCATGTAAGAGGAAGAACGTTCTAGATACTCGATATTAATTCAGGGTATGGTAGAGTAGAATTAAGGTCTCTGGGATACCCCCTGCCCCAACCCCAATGCAGTAACCATGAACCACAGATGCCGCTAGGTCAAACAGCAACAGCACTATAAAACGGGAGGAAAGGCTTAAGATGGGAGGCCACAGGGAGACCGTGGAGTGGACACATGGTGGAAGCTGAGGGTGCAAATGGCCTCTTCCCAGAAGCCATAGCAGGCCATTCAAGATAAGCCAGTCTTCAGGGGGAACTTCCTGAGGTGAACAGGCCATTGGTGTCTGGGGCCCCTGGTGGGAGAGGGGCAGTTTCTCCACAGTCACGAGTCTCCAAGGCCTTGTGTGAAACTGACCTTGCCTTCACCACACGCCTTTCCTGCCTTCCCTCCTCCGTACACACCCCCTCCAAATTTTTTTTTAATGTGACTGCTTATGTTATTTAGGTGACGATTGGAGTGTGAGCCGAGTGAGCACGGCCAGGAGAGAAGGTTCTGAGGATGTGTGGGCAGCAGCCCCTGCTCCAGTCCCAGCGAGGGCTGAGAGATACAAAGCCAGGCTCAACTTGCAGCCGGGAGCCAGCCAGTGCCATACCCTAGGAAGAAACTATATCATAAAGCAGGGGACTCTGTGTCCCAGGCCCTAATGGCCCCTCGTTACTAAGAAGAAAGATAAAGGGACTCCCATGTTCCCATTTCTGCCCTGGCAGTTACCACATCAAAGGAAGGAAGAATCTGAATATTGAGCCTTTTCTGGTTTTGTAGATCAGCTCCCCCCCACCGGGGGCGAGTGCAAACTGCACCCTCACCTCAGGGAGCAGGCACATGGCTGACACAGCACAACCAGCCCTGCCCTGTGGACCTGGACAGAGGGAGCTAGCCAAGGTCCATTTATTCACTCACTCATTCACCCATCCATCCATCTATCTGTTTAACAAATGCTGAGGAAATCTGGGCCCCCTCTTTCTTGAAGTCCCAAGGCGAAAGCCTAGGACCTCACATACGAGAGGCGAGCATTCTACCACTAAGCTACACACCCATCCCTATTAAGCCCTTCCCAGTTTCATTTCTTTCTGTTTTGACTTTTGGTTTGGTTTGGTGCAGCAGGCGGGAGTGGGGGTGGGGGTGGGGGGGGGTGAGACAGTGTCTTGCTGTAGAGTCCAGGCTAGTCTCAAACTCTCTATGCAAAGCCAGGTTGGCCCGAAACTCTCAATCCTCCTGTCTCAGCCTCTCAGGATGCTGAGATTACAGACCAATACCAGAACTCCTAGCTCTGAGCTTCTCTTGTATTCATTATCTCATTTAAGCCACACTTACATCTAGAAGGTAGTTAGTACTATGTCAATATTACAGATTGACACAATGAAGCCTAGAGAAGTCTAGAAACTTTCCCAAGGTCATGGAGCAAGAAAATTTTTGTGTAACAAAAGTAGAGCCTGAATCTGTCCAATATCTTTTTTAATGTTTTATTTATTTTTATTTTATGTGTATGAGTGTAATGCCTACATATATGTAAGGGCACCTGTGTCGTACAGTACTGCAGGGTCAGAAGAGAGCATCAGAGTCAGGCATAGTAGTTATGTGCACCTTTAATCCCAGCACTCAGGAGGCAGTTTGCTGATCAACATAGTGAGTTCTAGGCCAGCTGGGAGCTACAGGAAGACCCTGTCTCAAAAAGACCAAAAAAAAAAAAAAAAAAAAGAGGGCATCAAATCCTCTGGAACTGGAGTTATAAATGGTTATAGCCACGATGTGGGTGTTGTGAATCAAGCCCAGGTCCTCTGCAAGAGCAGCCAGTGCTCTTAACCTCTGAGCCATTTCTTCAGCCCCGAATCTGTCCAATTTCAAATTCTTTCTTTGCAATACTTTATATTCATTCACCCTTTGGGGACATTTACCATAGGCCAGTCAGCGTCCTGGGCCTAGCCACATTTGTCTAAGCATCAGACTTTATCTCCAAAATGGGGACACTGCTGTCTATGCCTGGTGTTGGGAGGAAGATGTGAATTTGGGTACACAAAACACTAAGAATTAGATATCACGCCACCTGTTGTACAGATGAAGACAGATTCGGAGAGGCATTTTTGTCCTAAAACAAAAATAGGGCTGGATTTGGGGATTTGGGACCTCAGGATCCAAATAGCAGCCAGGATTTGAACTCAGACAGCCAAGTGAGCAAAGCTAGAACACCCCAGTGTTATCATTTCTGTGCTTTCCAGAGAGAGGGTTATTAATAGCCACGAGGTGTTTATTACTTGAGCAGTCAGCAGCTTCCGGAGGGCAAAATGGGGTCATGGGACATCAGCCAGGTCAGCCCCACCACCGCCACCCCAGCCCCATGGGGGCTCGTCCAAGAGGTTGGCTCCCTAGCTGGGCCTCATCCTGCCCCTGGGAGCCCTTACCCAACCAGGCAACTGCCCCGTGACTGGGAACAGTGACCCCTCTCACACTTGTGTGCTTGTAAGCCCGTGCAGATGTGCTCATGCGGAAGATCCATGACCAGCCCTTGGGAGGGATGATACCTCAGGAGGGTGTCTGCTAGCGGCAGGCCTTCCCCACAGGCCCAGCCTCAGAGAGTCCAGCAGAGCTGGGAGAAGGAGAGGGAGGGAGGGAGGAGACCCGGCTGGAGACGTGATTAGAAGCTAAATGCATGCACCTCATATGTATCTCAGAAAAAGGTTTCTGTGGCCTCCCAGGAGGTAGCAGTTCCCAAAGTCCCAGTGCAAGCTTTCTCCCCAGCCAGAACCCCAAGAGCTTCACCATGCCTGTGCCGTGAGCCTGTCTCCACCCCTCAAAACCCCTTAAAGACACAAGAGAAGCTTCTGGAACCCCTGAGGGCCTCCACTATTTCTGCCCAGATGTCCCCTGTCAGCATGGACACTTCTAATATGTTTGGGGTAAGAGGAAGAAACTGACCTGGCCTGGCCTGGCCTGGCCTGCTGGGCTTGTTTTCTTGGTTTTCAGTTCATACACACTCGCACCAGCCCACCTCCTGTCCAGCATCCCTATTGGAAGGCCCTGCTCCATACCCTTCTTCCCCTCAGTTCAACCCTCTTCCTCCATCCTGGGCTCCAGGGCCCAGCTCGCCTTGGCTTGCCTCCCTCTTCAGTAGAGAGAAGGCTATGTACTTACAAAATGACTGTCAAACCCAGCCAGAGTGTTTCAACTGAATAACAACAAAGTGAGAAAAACAAACAACCAAAATGCAATAAAGTGGTACTCAGAGTCCCGGGGCCTAGGAACAGTGTAATGATGGGCAGTGATGGCACCCGAGGCAGTTACATGACACCTCACCTTATCCTTGCAGGCTACACTGGGTCAGTGTTGTTGTGCTTGTGTCCACTTTCAAGATCAGGAAGCGGAGGCCCAGGGAACTAAATTACCCCATGGTACACTCACGATTCCAACCTGAATCGGAAGTCTCCGCGGGACCTAGAGTGAGCTGCATTAGACTCCATGGCAGCACTGGGAGGGCGTCTGAAGGGAGCTCCCGGAGAACCCAGCCTCTCGGGCTGTCACCTGGGGGACGTCCAGTCCAGGCCCGGAATTGTGGGACCAGCTGCAGATGAGGTAGGAAGTGAAGACAAGGTCTTTCTACATTCCACTGGAAAAGGTGACAATTGGGGGTCCTTGGACCTTAGAAGGGACCGGTGACACCCAAAGAAATGGGCATGTGAATGTTTCTGGCCTGCCTGGAGCCTGACAGAGGGCCTTCAAAGGAAGTGTGGAGAAATCAGCTCCATTAACGGCTCATGACAAGTGAGATGAGCCCCGTGGGGATGGGGAAGGGTGGGGCTAGAGGCTTGGAAAGGACTCATCTTGCATCGGCATCCGGTGATTCCCAAGGGAACCTACAGCCGCCACACAAAAGCCAGTTGGTGGCTTCCCTGGCCTTGTTTGTAGCTTTCTGTTTGTTCACTTTCTGTGGAGACAGGGCTCAAACCCAGGGCCCTGCACATCTTATGTCAGTTCTTTCACAGAGCCAAGCCCTAGCCCTCTGGTTTTCATTAGTGGACAAAGTGGATGTAGTCTTCCCTCACAGACACACCAACTCTCCAGAACCTTTCAAAATCTTCAGATCCAGCCTTTTCATGCCAGGGAGACCCAGGGCCAGCCTTGCTCCCCAGGCGCCTTTGCCTGCTGCCCCTCTCAGGCCCACCTCGTCCCTGTCAGGATCGCCCCTTCCATCCCTCCCACTGCAGGCTTTCCCCAGCTCGGCCTTTGCCTTGCATTTTCCACATTTGGGCAGATTATAAATATTTACTGTTTCTTCCCCTGCCCACCCCTAACCCCCATCCTGATAGATAATGTCTTGTGGATGCAGCTGAATTATCTCCCAATGACTGAAGCCAGCCAAGCAGGGTCTTCCAAGGGTCACCTCACCCAGCCTTTATCTCCAGGCTAAAGCCACCATACAACATGAGTGATTGTCCCGTACCAGGGCACAGTGCACGTGGCTCATACTCGGTAAATGCTAGCACATGGCCAGGAAAGCACCACAGCCTTCCCTGCAGCCCTCATTCTCTGTCTTGCCATTCTCCTTGTCTGCCTACAAACAAGACCCATGTTCTTCTAGAGATGCCAATAGAACTGAGTTGCTCTCCTCATTCTACAGCGGTGGTAGTGGATAATGCTCTGAGCTGCCTGAAGCAGCTCTGGCTATAATTCTTCCTACCCTTGGTCTGAGAGTCTACATCCTTCCTTCCTGGAACATTTCTCCACCTCCTCAGACCTTCATACCTGGCACCTTGTACATGGGATAGAACAAAAGTCCTTATCCCATAGAAGAGATGGTTTAGTGAGATGGCTCAGCTATTTATGACTGCTGGGTAACAACCACTCCAAAACCTAAAACCTTTAAACAACAACAGCCCACACACTTGCTTACAACTATAAATCTGGGCAGAGGGTAGCTTTGCTTGACTTCAGAACCTGTGGGCTAGAATGGCTCCCTGGGACTGGAGAATCCACATGACCTTTTTGCAGGGCCTCCTAAAGAGTGATGGGTGCAGCTGGAGGCTGGCAAACCCTTCTCATGCTTTCTCTCTCCACCACCCCAACCCTGGCAAGGTAGTTGAACTTCCTTCTAGCATGGTAGCTGACTTCCAAGAGGGCAAAATTAGAAGGCACAGTGTTGGCCAAACCTAGTCCTGGTTGGTGTTGGGAGGCCCAGGATAAGAGGTAAGGAAGAACTCTTGGCAATCCACCATGATGGTCCTAACAGGCAACCTGCACCAGAATCAGCACATGCTACAGGGATCCACTATTGTCCTTGCAGGAGCGGGGGGGGGGGTATGTAAGTGGGCCTACAGGCTTCCAGGAGAAACAAGGACTCTAAAGGCCTTTGCAGGCCATGACTAAATATATAGCTCCTTTCCATGAATGGAAAGGGTCAAGGCAAAGCAGAGTTTAGGATAGGGTAGAGGATAGTATGCCTTGGCCTTGATCCAGTCTTCTGTGGGCCTTGAGGGAGCCTTGCAGAGGCTCCAGAGGGTATCTGCTCTGGTCTCAATTGGGAGACAGAGCATTTTCATTTTCTTCACCATAGTCTGTTTTAAGACTGTTCCTCTCACTGGGCGTGGTGGCGCACGTCTTTAATCCTAGCACTTGGGAGGCAGAGGCAGGCAGATCTTTGTGAGTTCAAGGCCAGCCTGGTCTACAGAGTGAGTTCCAGGACAGCTGGAGCCACAGGGAGACCCTGTCTCAAAAAAAAAGAGAAAAGAAAAGACTGTTCCTCTTGTCCAAATCTGCATGTTGCAACCTCTTGCGTGCTTAGGTTTCCGATGTACTGAAGAGCCCCAGTCCCTGGAGACCTCACTTGCCTTGCTTACCATGCACAGGGAAGTTGGATTTCGGCCCCAGGTTTGGCCATGGCTATATACTCCCCCCTGGCCCACTTATCCTCCCCCTGTCCCACTTTTCTTCTGCCTGTTTGTATCCAGTCTAGACGATTAGTTTTTATTTGCTGGTGTCCTGCCCTAGCCCAGGGCAGCTGTGGTGGGCTGGGAAGAACACTCAAATTGTAGTGGGGAAAGCTGGTTTAAATTCTCACTGGGCTGTTTACTGTGTGTGCAAAATTTCGTGCAAATTATTTACCTTCTTGGGCCTCCTGATTCCTGATGTACTTCTGCTAAGCAATACTAATGAGTCCCATCGCCAGGGTGGCTAAAAAGAGACAATACCTGGCCTTGAGGGAGAGGGATCTGCTCCCAGCTCCTACTGGCTGATTTGAGTCTTCATTTCTTCCTGGCCCAGCCCTGCTCAGATCCTCACCTGTCCAACAAGCTCCCACCAACCTCACCTGGCATCCCTGAAGATATCCCATTCCACTGCTATTAGTCTTGGGACCAAGCTGTCAGTCTCCAAGCCTATTTCAACAGTTAGTCATTTAACAAATTGTTGTTGAGCAGGTACTGTGCTAAGAAGAAAAAAGACAAAAATCCCTGTTTTAGCTGGGTGGGGTGCTGCACACCTGTAATCCCAGCCTTTGTGGGATGCAGAGACAATAAATTCAGGAATTCAAGGTCCTCTTTAACTATAAGAAGAACTCGTGCCAGCCTTAACTATGTAAGACCCTGTCTCAAACCAAAATAACATAAACTCCCCTTACTGAGCTTTCTAATGGGACAGGCAAAAAAAGAGAGTGAATTTTAGAGATAACAGTCCAAAATGTACAATGTATATTAAACTCTTGGTACACATGAGATTCAGATTGAGATATGGCTACCACCAGTTTCAATATATAATTATCAAATACATACCACATTCCAAGACTGGTACCCATAAAATATAAATTCTCTAATAATTTTCATTTTGATTAAACATAAAAATATTTTAGAAATGTTGGGGTTAAGTAAACCATATTATGAACATTAATGTTTTTTAAAATTTTTATTTATTTTATGTGTATGAATGTACTGTCTGCATGTAGGTTTGTGCACCTGTGTCGGATTCCCCTGGAACTGGAGTTACAGATGGTTCTCAGCCGTCATGTGGATGCTGGGGATTGAACCTGGGTCCTCTGCAAGAGCAGTCGGCGCTCTTAACCGCTAGGCCATCCCTTCAGCCCTGCTTTTTTTTGTTTTGTTTTTTACCTTTTAAAATCTGGCTCCTTGAAAATTTCAAATCACATGTGTACAGACTGGGAATGTGCCTCAGTGGTACAGCACATGTTTAACATGCATGGAGCTCTGGGTTTGATTCCCCAGCACCAGATCAAACCAACAAATAAATTACACATATGGCCCACATGCTATTTCTATTGATCGGCACTATTGCTGACCACGTGAGAAGGGAGCAGGATGTCACGTACAGAAGGAAAATAGCTCAGTAAGAAAAGCACTTGCCACACTAGCATGAGGACCTGAGCGTAGATCCCCAGTGCTCACATGAAGAGCCAGGTACAGAGGCACGCACCTGTAACCCCAGCACTGGGCTTAGTGGCCAGTCAGTCTAGCTTAATCGGCAAGCTCCAGGTTCAGTGAAAGATGCTGTTCCCAAAAAGAAGGTGGAGAGCCATTAAGGAAGACACATGACATCAACCTCTGGCCTCGACATGCATATGCACATGTTGCGTGCACACACACACGCACACACAACACAGAATAAAGGACTCTAGAGGCAGAGTGATGTCAGTTGTGAGTACACTGGTCAAGGGAAGCCTCACTGAGACTGGAACAAGACTTGAGGGCTTGGAACCCAAAAATACTCTATGTGAGGTAGGAGGTGCCAAGTGGGAGGGGCGGGTACAGCCAATGCAAAGGCCCTGAGGAAGGAGAATGCCACTGAGTTTGAGGAACAATCTCAGAGCTGTGTCCCCAAGACAGATGAGAGGCCACTGGGTTGAGAGGCAGAGGCAGATGGATGGTGCAAGGGTCTTTTAAGGCCCTTTGACTTTTTCTCTAAGTAAAATGGAGACTCTACAGGGTTTTGAGCCAAGAGGTGGCATGACTTGGCTCCTCCTTCACCAGGCTCACTCTGGACGCCTCAGGAGAACCAGCCAAAGGGAGACCAGAGGAGAGTCGGGGAGGCCAGGTCAGAGGTCCAGCCAAGTTCCAGAAGGATGACAAGAGCACCTACCTCACAAGGCCTTCTGCAGACTCAGCATCAACCCACGTGGGTGAGACATTAGGAAAGGATGGGCACTGAGCCAAAGCTTCCAGAGGGCAGGACCTTGCCACCCTTCCTCACCACGTATGTGCTGTGCCCTGCCAGCCACACCGCCTGTCTCCCATGTCACCTCGCCATGCTCAGTCATCTCCCTGGAGATCTGCAGCACCCTTCCACACTGTTGCCAGACATCTTGGTAAAAAAATTTAAAAAACCCTGGAACCCAGGTACCCTCATTGAAGCCCCCTACTCCTGCTGATAGATGAGGCCTGTCTTTCCCTGCCAGAGTCCCACCTCCAGGCCTTTGTCCAGTCACCCCTTCTGCCTAGAGTTCAAACGCCATCTTCTCCCTCCTCACCTTGCCTTTCATCCATCCTTTAAGGGGTGGCCTGCAGCCCAGGTCATGAGAAGCCATCTCCACCATGATCCCCTAGTCCAAGCTAGACCAGATGATCCTGGCAAGTTCAGTGCATTTTCTACTCCTGGATGCATACCTCTGTGTCTCCCACCATGCACTCTCCATGGCTCTTTGAGAGGTGGAATTATCCTACTCCTAACAGCATCCTAGACATATCATAGTGGCTCAGTGTTTGTCCAACCCTATTTGTAGTTTGACGGAATATGCTAGAATCACCAGATTTGGACATGTTACTCATTGTGTCAAAGAGCCAAGCAAGGTCCACCTTCTATGGGACCAGGACAGGACAGAAGGACTAGCACAGCAAGGGGACTCGGTTTCATTGGGAACAACTAAGACTGTACAACTCTTTCCACTCACTATATAGAAGCATACTGGGAGTCACAGCCCTCCACCCACTCTCGTTTCTCACTTCTAGCCAACTGCAACTATTAAGACCCACAGCCAACAGACCTCTCCTATCTCCAGAGCAAGGAGCTGGAGACATGGTCCATTCCTTCCTTAACAAGGGTAGAACCCTAGATGAGCTCTGCCTTAAGGAACCATCTGCTCCTCGCTCATCCCCAGAGCACTCACTTTCTGTATCAAGACAAAAGGGGACGGGTCCACCCCCTATCCTGCACCCCAAGGACCCTTTTCCCAGACCTGAAACAAATGCTGTATTCTCCCAAAGGAGGATGGAAAGCGGGGCAGGAAGACCCAATGGAGAAGGAGAGACCAGGAGGAGCTTTGAGATCAGAATTCAATTCTTTAATACAAAATGCTTTTTTTAAGATATATCTGTATTTCTTTGTTGTTGTTTAAAAATAAATATGTACTACGGAATATCTTGGAAAACTGAACTAGAGACAAAGACGTGATGTTAATATCTTTTTTCCCCCACAATTATTATGGATAAACAGTAGCACCAATAAATAAATGATAACAAATATTAAAATTAAAAAAGGAGAGAGATTTAGTATGTAGAATTCTCTATTTTTTCTTGTTTTGTTTTTACATATAAAAACAGAATAGCAATGTCTATTTTATCAGAATCACATATATACATAAACATATATATATATATATTTATATACAAACACAAATTGCCAAATATATATATAGTATGTAAATGTATATTGAAACCTTATTTCAAAGGAATGTGTGGTGGGGAAAAGGGAAGGGCAGAGCTGAGTGTTAGCAGAATTAAATATCTTCTCAGGACAAGCTAGTGACTGTCACCAATCAGGGAGAGAGAGATTGGAAACATGGATTTCATACACACACAAAAAAATCCAATACAAATAAGAGCGAGAGAGCGCAGGAGATACATCTCATAAATAGTTGAAATTAAATATTAACCAAGAATACTGAAAAAACCCTACTCTTTAATTAAATTAACTGTTTTAATTTCTAATTAAAAAGGGCTATTAAATAAGTACCGTATATAAAACACTTTTCTCTTTTCTCTGCCTCCGTGAGGGGCATGTGGGTCCGGCCCCATTGCTCTGTGCCTCGGGAACGGAAGGGATGAGGTGGGAGGGGAAGGGAGGGGATGGGATGGGATGGGATGGGGGAGGGTTAGCCACTCACACAAACAGCCAGGTCTCCTGGGGACAGAACTAGTGGTTTCAGTGGTCTGAGCACACAAGGTCCTCCCGGGCTCTACCCAGGGGCAGGGCTGGGAGAAGACCACGGGTTCCCAGGAGGAGGAGCTGTCGCCAGGCCTTTTCTCCCACCAGCGTCTCTTCTCGCAGCCGGAACACCTGTGGGAGGCCTCCTGGGAGCCTTGGGAGTGGAGGAGCAGCTGAGGGCTGGCCGGGCTCCTGATTCTTTCAGGCAGTGCCCCGAGGGGCAAGATCCTCTTGCAGCATGTAGCAGGGGGGTCCACAAAGTTCGCAGCATCCTGAGGCTCCCCAAACTCCTGGGTGGAGCCAGCATCCTTGTCTCTGTATCTGTCATCTGTCTTTCTGTCCTCTTGACTCAGGGCCAGGGATGGGTTTGTCATATTTCTGGAAGTGAGCCACATGTGCCCCCGTGCCCTGGCTTTGCATGTTCCCTGGCAGGGGAGAGTTCCTTGGCCTCCCTAAGAGAGATAAAAGACCACCAGGAGTCTCTTATTCCATCTTCTCCCCGTCAGGATCTGAGTAGGGACATTCTCTTCCCAACTCAAGTCCACAGCAGTCAAATACATCCAGTGAAGACACCAATAACATTAGCAAAGTTAATTTAAAAAAAGAATATATATATTTTATATATATAAAATATATATATTTATTTATATATATAATATATATATAAATGTATGTATGTGGGTGGGTGTGTCTACAGGAATCCCAGAAATAAAACTCTCTAATCTTCCGGGCTTGGTGATTTAGCAGCAAGAAAAAGAAAATGAAGAATTCAATTCCACGAGGACCGTGCTTGGTCACCCGCCCGGGAATGCTTCTGCCGGAGTCTCACCCTCCGGACCCAAAGTGCTCTGCGCAGAGTCTCCTCTTCCTTCATGTCAGGTTTTCTGGATTAAGGACTGTTCTGTCGATGGTGTCGATGGTGTCGATGGTGACGATGGTGACAATGACGGTGTGGTGGCAGCGACATGGTTAGTCGGTCTTTCTGGTGAGAGGTCTGGTTCCCGAAACCCTGAGGGAGGCTCCTTCCTGCCCGGCTCACCGCCTTGGCTTGTCACATCTGGGGAAAACGGCAAAGAGGTGGGGGTTAGGGCCACAGAAGCGGCCAGGAGATGAGGCACAGAGCCTCCCTGGGCCTGGGAGCCCCTGGGTCCCTGAAACCCACAGAATTCCCAGAGAGGGAGGTGGGAGAGAAAGCCCTGGTGGAGGGAGAGACCCAGCCCTGCCCTCTAGAGCTTGCAACCTATGAAGACAAGACAGATACGGAAATACCTCACAAAGCAACAGATGAGCAATTATCAAAAGACAGCCCCTATGAGACATTCCACAGAGGACGGGTGACAGGGTTAGATGCAGTTAACTGGGAGAGGGTCTTTGCAAAAGGTTTTTCGGCTCTGACCGTACAGCTGGTTTAGGGAAGAATAAGAAAGGAAAAGGAAAAATACCTTGAGCCAGGCCAGTGACAGAAGACTGCCCTGGGGACATGGGATGTCCAAGGGGAGGAGAGCTGGAAAGTGCTGGAACCCCAGGAAGGTAGGAGAGCATTTATGGTTCCCACAGCTCTCAGCACTGGCTGCAGGGTCAGCACTGGCTGCAGGCCTTGAGCTGGCTGCAGGGTCAGGTATGGGCCACCTGCCCTTCACACAGTGTTTAACTTGGGCCCTACAGGGACAGACAACTCAGTGGCTTTGCTCCTCCTCTTGAGCAGAGTGAGCCTCCAAGGACTTTTTCCTCAAGCTCCTGCCCCTGCCTCCCTCCAGTGAGGAGGAGACAGAGCAGGCTCTGCCCTGAGGACAGCCTGGGAACAGAGCCCAGGTCTCTGGAAGTCAGGAAACTTGAGTTTTAGCTCTCAGGTCACCTCATCTACAGTCCTCATGGAGAATCATCACTCCAGAAACCTTCCAACATCAAGGTCTTTATCTTCCTCAAAGCACTCTGGGGAACAGAGCCCCTCATCCAGCTTTACAGTGTGGAAAAGTCCTAACCCGGCACTAGTATACACCCTGTCTTCACATTGAGCTTCATAGACGAACCCCACACCAACAACCAAGGCCTGGTCCCTGGTGCCTTCAGAGAGCCACAGGCCACAAGAATTCAGGCGAGGGAAAGGAGCAAGACATCCTTGCAACATCTGGGAGTCTGGTCCTACCTGGGCCACCTGGGTGACACCTGCCCTCAGGACAGGCCATATTGGTATAAACAATGCCCCTCTAGGAATCCAAAGACTGTCAGTCAGCAGTCCTAGCCCTGTGCTTCTGATCTTCCCACTGAATTTGATAATACCCAGTATTTACTCATGCATTTGATACTTCCTTGGTCCACATGGACAAAGACAGAAATTCAGATACCTGGCTATCACAAAGACATATAACCAGGCCCAGGGTTCAGGCACTCACAGTGTCATACTAGGAAAGTGTGCCTGCCCCTTTCTACAACCACCCTGGGAGCACTTGGAAATGTGCAGGTTCTTCAGGGCTGTCACCCTTACACTTACTGATACAAGATTAAGCTATGCGATACCCTCAAATGCTAAAATCTCCTGCATCGTGTAAGAATTTCCCACCCTAAACTAATAGCAGAGCTCCATCTTCAGGGAGAGCCTCAATCTGAGGGGACACAGCCCCAGTCTGAGGGGGACATGGCCTGTCCTCAGGGAGCCCTAGTCTGAGGGGCACAGCCTATCTTTAAAAAGCCACAGTCTGAAAAGGACACAGCCTGTCTTCAGGGAGCCCCCAGTTTGCTTCAGCCTGGGAAGAAAACACTAAGCAGCGAAAGGCCTAGCTACACAGGTCCTCAGAGGGCAGCGGTACAGCCAGAGAGAACACACTGTTACACACCGTTCCATACCTGGAAGGACTTGTAGTTTTTCAATATTTGCAGCAGTAGTAGAAATAACAACATTGGCAACAACAGCCTCCACAAGCAGTAGGAACACAGGACACAACACACAGCTTGAGTCCACAGCACCACATTAAGCCACAGCCGCCTGCCCATTCAGGCAGCCAGGGCCAGCTCAGAGCAGGCCTGCCAGGCCAGACTGGAGCCCATGGCCACATACAGCCTCAGGAGTAGAGAAAGCAGCGATCACCAGGCAGGCAGCTAGAAGCCAAGCAAGCGGCTGGCCCCTCGCAAGCGCTCTCTCTCTGTCTCTCTTTCTCTCTCTCTCTCTCTCTCTCTCTCTCCCATGTCTACGTTGCCCCTCTCTGACTGCTCGCCCTCTGGAAACCAACCTGCAAGTACGTTCGTTTAACTCAAGCTGCCTCGCCTTGCAACGCGAGTCTGTGTTTTTGCAGGAACATTTACACGTCTGCGGATCTTGGACAAACAAATGCTTTCTCCGCTCTGAGCAAGGCTCACAGTGACTGCAAAAGGCAAAAGGAAAGACATCTAAGCTAGAGCATCAGCAGAGAGAGAGAAAAACCCATGCAACGCCCCCTAATATGCCCCCAGCGGCACCCCCAACCCAGCTTGTCGCCCTCTAAGCCCTTCCGCATCCTGGAAAGATCTGAGCGCTATAGCAGAAGATAGAGTGGCAGAAAGGGCAGCACTGGATAGGACATCTGCCCATAGGAGAGAAGGGCACGAGCGGGCAGAATGCAGGCAGAGGACTGCCGTAAGGGGCAGTGCTGTGCCCCAGGAAGACATGGGCATATCTTGGGCCACAGGGCCCCAACCGATGCTGTCACCAAAAGAACATATCTTGAATCTTCACCTGCTGGGGACAGCGATAAGCAGCCCGTGAGATCAGCAGGGGCAACTTCTCTCTGGAAAAGGGCCCCTGCCCAGGCCCCTCCACCAAGAGGGCCAGCACAGGACATAACAGGCCAAGTCCAGAGGCACTGTCCACCAGCCAGACCTCCAGGGCCCACCACAACCTATAACCCAGAGAAAGTGGCAGGGAGACCTCTCTGGGTACTGTGGGTTGAGCTGGAATAGAGAGGGGGTTCTCTCCAACGGCCTCAAGTCCAGAGTAGTCAAGGCATTTCCGCCAATGAGAGGGAGCCACCACACGGTGCCTGACCCACTTGAGCTCGCCTTCAGCCCAGGACAATCCACTTCCCGCCATGACACCCTTCCTCATTCCATATTTCCCCTCAACACCATCCTCAGCCTCCAGATGTGCATAGGAGCCTAGAGCGGTGGAAACCAGTTGAGTATGTGGGCCCCAATGCCCAGCACCCATGCCAACATGGGCCCCGCCACCAGTGTCCAGTAGGTGAGAGAAAGTCTGTGCCCAGCCAAGCCAGAGTCCCCTCCCTGGGTGCTTCTTTCAGGCCTACTCACCTCCCACCTTCCCTGTCCAACCCGACCGGCAATGTGCCACCACCAAGTCTACCCGTTGGTGCCATTAGTGGAATGAGTGAGAGAGACTCGGAGGCCAGGGCAAGAGGCAGGGAGGGGCCCGAGGGAGGAGGCAGGGTTAGGGGAGCTGCAGGCGGGCTGACTGGAGGCCAGGAAGGCTCCAGGGAATTAGACGGCAGCGGCACCAACGTACGCGCTCCAGGATTTAAACCGGGATTTCTTGCGCTTGCGCTTTTGCCCCTTTCCCTTTCCTCGAACTGATTTTCTGGAAAATATAAAAACAGAAACAGACAGGGAGAGAGCGAGAGGGAACAGGAAAATAAAGGAGCAATGAAGAGCCCAGAGGTAGAAACAGGAGAAACAAAGCCGCACGGGCCGCCCCTAGAGCAGCCTCAAAAAAGGAGGGAGCTTGGGCATGGGTGGCGTGGGCAGCATCCATCCCACGGCTCTCCTCCTCGTCTGTTGTGGAGTGGCAACCCAGCTCCAGGCGAGGCTCTGGGTGGGGAGCAGACACTGTGAAGGGCGCAGAGCCACCAGGACAGGATCTTTGCCCAGCCAGACAGCAAGGTCGGACCCTGAAGGAGGCTTCAAAATTCCAAAGGTCTATGCCAGACTTCAAGGAAATCAGATCTGTCGCCTTACAGAAGGATTCAAGGTGCTTTCAAGCACCTTCTGCTACATTTCCAAGTGAGATAACGAGGAGCTCCTCTGGGGGCCCTGCCTCACAATGTCCTGGTGTGGGAACAGTCACTCTAGGAGCTGACACAGTACAAGGCAGGACATGCAGGCATCAGCTGCCCAGCAGTAACCTGGGTGGGGAGAAGGGGCTGGGTGTCCTTAGAACCTGGCAGGGTTAGGAGACTGAGAGGGAATTGGGGAAGAGCCCTAGGGACTTAGGACTTCCTGCCACACAACTCACTAGACTCTTCTGAGCCCACACGGGCCCTATCACTCGCCCCATGGACAAAGCAGGTGTTTGGGGAACAGACAAGAGGCGGGCTACAGCCTGCCACCTTCCAGGGAACAAGCACTCTCTAGGCCTGACAGATCCCAAAGAGGACATGATGGCCTGTCTGTGACAGACAGAGAAAGAGGAAAGGAGGGACCTGGGGAGGAAGCAGACCTGTCTCCCTCAAGATAAAGTGCTGGAAGGCTAGAAGGAGGAAGGTCTCCACACACGGCCACTCAACTAGAGTGTGCCCTCTCTCTCCCTGACAGACCATTGTTCTGTCAGCTACAGCCATCCAGGAATCTGGAGGCTTAAGGGGGATAGGAGTTCAGGCTTGAGAACATCAAGTGATAGGATAGACAGGAAGGAGTGTGGTGGGGGGAAGGAGGTGGGCATGGGTAATCTCTCTCAGTCGCTCCTTCCCTGTAAGTTCACCTCTCCATCAGTGTCAACCACTGACCCTCCCAGACCTCATTCCTCCACCCCATCCTGATCTGACCTTCTACACTGAACAACTCATAAAATGGCCAACGGGCCCCAGCTAAGAGGGCTGTGTCTGCTACCTACTCCACCTCTACAGCAAAGCAGACACACACCAAGACCCTAAGAAACCTAAACAGCCACAGTTGTCACCAAACAAGACCAAGGGCACTTCCTCTGATGTACTGCCACCACTTCCTCTCCGTCGCTCTGCTGTGGGTGCGTGACCACACTGCCCCTCCAGCACACTCACTCAAACAGCGAGTACTGGCCAGGACTGATCTGAGCCCTGGAAGGCAGCATCCTTTTCAGAGGAAGCAACAGGCTCCAGTTTGGATTTCTTCACCATCCTAGGACCATGACCCTGAAGGCACTCTATCCCGTTGACACCACCGTAATCCCCAACCAGACCAACACCCCAACCCATGGAGGCTACAAGAACACACAAGAGAGGAAACCAAAAGCCCCAAACCAAGACAACTGGTGAGACGTGCTGACACTGGGCCACTTACTTTTCTAGCCTTGTTCTGTCTTTCTTTGGTCTGCGATGGGTAGAGAAAGGGGGGGAAAAAAGACAGAGAATTAAGATGATGATAATGATTGAAGTCATAACAATAACAATAATAGTATGGTGGTTTATGAGGTAGCAATACCATCTTAATAACAACAATAATAGTATGGTGGTTTATGAGGTAGCAATACCATCTTAATCCCTTCATACATAATAACCAAGTTAATCCTTATAACAACATGATGAGGTGCGTTCAATTATTGTGCCCATTTTCTAGATACGGGAACAGAGGCACACTATGGTCAAATGCCCAAGATCACACAATTAACTGGAAGGTGGACATGCGCTAATATTAAGTTTAACATGCTGAGCCTTGCGTGGGCCACAGCTGTGTACTGTGAGTTTCTGTCCTTACCTGCATTCACATCTGTTGTGCTGTAGGAAGCTCATCTCTCCTATATGCTGGCTTTGGTGAGGTCTGATCCGAATGATCTGGAGGGGGAGGAAGCAGATCACAGAGGTTAGTGACCCAGCCAGCCATACCCAGATGGGATACCCCGGGGCTCCTGCCATTTAGCACCCAGGGGTTTATTGAGCAGGGATAGATGGTGGAGGCAGGGGGACCAAGGCTCTAGCAGAAAAGAGCATCAGGCCACCCCAACTCCCCCAACCCTGCTGGCCCTACGGAGCCCCTGCTCTTCTTGAGGGCAAATATGGCTGCAAGGGTTGGCCAGGCTGGGAATTCAGGTCCTGGATTCGCACCATTCCCCATCCCTTCCCCTCCTTCATCCAAACTTCACCCCGATCCCTAGAAACTCCCTAAGAGCTACCCCAGCCCATGTTTCAGAGCCCCCTCCCACTCTCCACCCTGTCTGGGCCAAGATCCACCCCATCCCTAAGCAACACCCTAAGACTGGACTTTCACTTTTCACAGACCAGTCCTATGCAGCTTCCCAAACAGAAGCTTCATGCAGAGAAGGCCTGCAGGCTCTCTTGGAGGAAGAGAAGGGCTCTCGTCGCAGGCATCAGCCCCTTGTTGAGCCCAGGGAGCAAAGGTCAGCAAGGCAGAGGAGATGGTCAATCAGCTGAGAACCTGGGCTGTGAAGCGCAGGCATCTTCTTCCCCAAAGTAGACAAGAACCCCCTCCCCCCCCGCCTCATCTCCTCACCCCCAACCTCAGTTCAGCTCCTTCTACCAAGAGCTTCCAAGGCAAGGGCCCAGACCACCTGTTCCAAAGTCTAACACCCCTCCCTATACTCCTGCCCCCAATCCCACAGGCGCCCACCTGCATGGTGATGTTGCTCTCTGAGGTAGGCACACACTCCAGGGCTTCATCATTGCAGCAGCCCCCGCACCGCATCAGGGGCACGCAGGACGGCTTGAAGATATACTCGATCTCCTCAGGGTACTCCTGGAAGATGTCCACCAGAGTCTCGATCGGATGGCAATAGCTGCGGCGGAAGACTTCCATAAACTTCACCACTGTGTGGGAGGATACGCAAGTTCAGTTGGTGTAAAACATGACCAACCTGTATCTCTACACAGCTCTGTAAAGCTACTCCTCTCAGCTCCCGTCAACAGTACTATCAGGCAAGTCCTTCCCCAAATCTAACTGAAGCCTCTCCTTCCTTTCCAAGACTAGGTCCAGGGGAGATGGCCTGCTGCTACATCTGATCCCCTTCCTCGCTGTGACAGCAGAGCAAATTTATGGGACAACTTTGACACCAGAGGACTGCCTGAATATGGATATCTTCACTTTCCTACAATCTCTGTAAAACTACTTACTCCCTTAACATCACCCAAACTCATTGAGCACCTAGTACATGCTGGACACAGTGTACAGCTAGCCATACATATAATCCTCCTCACATGTTAACACTAATTACTACTGGACAAGAGACCCCATTTTATAAATGGGAGCTACGGGCTCATAGAAACTTTATAACTTGTCCCAAGGCCACACTGCTAGTAAGCAGTACAATTAGACTAGACTCTGACAGCAAAGAGTTCTCATACCTGACATGTGCAGACATAAAGGCTTTAGGAGGTAACTTGCCTTGCCCTGCCAGTCCCCCTCCCCAGATATGGGCTGAAGACTTATCACCAGGTAGCAGTGGGAAGACACACTATGCAGGTCCAGCCAGGCCAGCACTAAGAACCCCGCCCAAGAGGGCAACTGTTTACAGTTTCTAGAAACTGATCTGGAGGGAGATGGGGGAAAGACAGTCTCCCCAGCCGGCAGCAAAGTCTAGGTGCACGGGAACAGGAAAGAGGTCATTCTGGGCCATGGGGTGAGGCGCACAAGTACAGGACTCCTGTAGGATGACATCAAATGCTGGCTCAGCTTGCCACTTCAAATCACATCCCTAAGAGCACTCCATAGCAGCCTGTCCCTCAAGTGAAGAAACGCCAGCCCACAGGGGGCCCAGGCTCTGGCTAATAGTTGGTACAACCTTGGATCTGTTCCCTTCTCTCGCTGGGGCTCTGACTCAACTCCTCTGTGTAAGTGGGTTGGCCTGACCTCTAAAGAAACTGAAGAGGACTGCAATGTGGGGTTCTGTCTCCCTTTGCCAGCCTTCAGAATAACTCATTCCAGGTGACAAAGTTTGGAATGTCACCCAGGCATTTTAAGTGCATGCTTCAGAGACTACACCTCCTCCCCTTACACACCTGGGGCCACAGCCAAACCACCCTCACTCTTCCCACTAAGGCTTGTTTTCCAGAAAGGTAAGGGAAATGAGACTTGGGGGCATGCCTATGAGAGGTCGGTAAGGGACGACTGGCCAGTGGAGGAAAAGGTGGGGAGATGACCAGATATGCAAACAGGAAGAGTAGGGACCCTAAGCTGCCAGCCCCCGCCTTGTTTATGGACTGCTTTTCTTATCTGAACAAGCACAGAATTCCTGCCTAACCCCAAAGGGTTAACCTAAAACACTGCGAAAAAGCAGTCCATGAGACCAGATATAAAAAAATCATTTAAAGCAAGTCTATATTGAAGAGATCACTAATCCAGAATTTTCTAACTGACTCTTCATCATGGTTAGGACAGAGGTGTCCCAGGCTAGTTAGTGGCCCCACACAAGAGGGGACAGCAGAAAGGTCTGGCCTGGGTAATGAATGGGGCTGGGAGCTGAAGGTAAAAAATAAAAATACAAAAGAATAAAAGAAAACCAACTATGATTAGAATTCTTTCCAAAAACTTTTTAGAATCCCGTAACGTCTATGAGATAGCTGGGGTGGCTTGGCCAGCACCCATGGGAGTACAGTCCCAGCCCCCAAAAAAGCTGTCCTGCCACTCTGGGCGTGTACACACATACACTCCAACATCAGGCTTTCATGGTTTTCCTTATTTATAGCAGACAACCTTTTCTCCAGCAAACAAAGACCATTTGTCTTGCCTCTCCCAGACCACAGAGACCACTAGGAAGCCAAAGGGGGTGGGTGGCACTTTGGGAGTAGGGGCCTGTCAGTGGCCCTGGCCAGGAGTGGCAGAAAGCCAGGCTCTGGGCCAGGGAAAGGGCTCCTGGGGTTGGGGGAGGAGGGAAAACCAGCTGGACATCAGGAGCCCTGAAGGGACTGCAGCTACACTGGATTTGGGTCAGGGAAACCAGCTTGGAGACAGACCTCAGGGCCTTCCCTCCTCAGAGGAGGGGTGCTAGAGGAGTGTGGCATCAGGCTGAAGCAGAGGCCACACTCAGTGCCGAGGAGAGCCAGGGCGTCCCCTGAGAAATGGGAGGATCCCGGTACTCCAAACCACACTGGAACAAAAGGCAGGCAGACTCAGGGTTGGGCAGGGGGCGGGGCGCACAGAGCTACAGCTGAGCCCTCTGCTGGTCCAGGAGGGAAGTTCACAGCACCCAAGGCAATCCACCAGAGCTGCTGCCGCACTCAAAGGATTCCAAACAGGGGTTAGGCGGCCAGCATGTTGCAAAATTCCATGAGTATGTCCCCCTATCCCTCAGTCCCAAACCTATCCAGATCACACAGGCAGGGTTACAGACCCCATGAGTGTCCCATGGCTGGGTAGGAAGTGGCACTGTACATCTAGCCTCCCCTGGGAACAGGGGAAGAGGGGGTACCTCCCTTGACACCTGGAAACCCTGAGCCCTGCCTTCCTCATCCATCCTCATGGCTCCTATTCCTGATTTTACTGGAAAGGGTAGAAGGAAAAAAGAAAAAAAAGCAACAAGTCTTGTTTCTAGCAGAGACTGGAACAGAATACAAGAAATGGAAGGGCTAACCTCACAGTGTCCACATAATCTTGATTCTCATATGCTTGTTCCCCACCTCACCCCAGGTCTGAAAAAGAGGGACAGGACCTACCTATGCACCCCCTAAGCCAACAAGGTACCTTGTCCAAGAGCAATGGGGGGACTCACCTTCATGGGTTTTCTGCTCTCCTTCTGCCGTGGGTGCAGCCTGGGACCACTGAGGAAAAACAAAAAGCGAAGCATTGGCAGGAGCAGGGACAGGGGAAGGCCCAGCCAGTGAGTCCCCAATCCCATCTTGCCTCCAAGGTTTCTTCTGAATGCAACAGGAAAGTCAGGGATCCCTACAGGCCCAGGGCATACCCAGTACCCCAGGACGGCTCCAATTCTGAACCCATGGAAGTTAAAGACTAACCAGATGTTGGGGGCTGGGGAGCTCAAAATGGAGAGAAAAACAGCAGAATGCCGCTCTGTCCAGGCCCCGGCACCTTCTTAGGCTGCGCCCCTCCTTTTTCTCACTGCCCTTATTCCCCGGTCCAAAGCCATGGGTAAGTATTAAGGTCAAATAGGAGGACAAATTTGGACTGGGGCAGGAAGGAAGGACTGGGGGCGAGAAAAACAACATGGTGACCTTCTCCTGCTGACATGCCAAATACCAGGGTGAGCTGGTGTCGAGGGGGGGGGTGCAGAAGACCGAAGGGCACCAACCACCCTCCCCCATCCAAACTGTTTGCAGGCCTCAGGTAGCTCAGAGGGTAATAATCTGGAAGGACGCTTCCAAGGGAAGGAAAGCCCCATTTCCCTCCCACCCCAGCTTGCCGGAATGAAGTTCCCACACCTGACTGGACTCCCAGTCCCACCTTCTCTCCAAGCCTGTCTCACCTGGGTACTGTACTCAAATGCACTCAGGAAAGCTTTTCCTCCTCAGCACCACCCAGCTCCCAAGGGGTCCCCCTGCTCCACCCCAGATCTCACACCTCCTCCAAACCCTCCCCACCCCCACCAGATCAATTCTCCCCTTCTCAGAAACTGTGAAGGTCAACAGAGGGCCATGTGGACCTGACAGTAGCAAGCAGCACAGCCTTCTAGGCCTTCCTGAGGGTCTCCTGTTCTCAACTCCCCAGCCACCTGCTCCCAAACCAGCCTGACCCTCTACAGGACTGCCCTGGGGGGTCCTACCCTCTTCTCTGTCTCTTTCTCTCTCCCATAGACCCCTAATGTCATCCCACCCAGGTCCCCCAGTCTTTTCCCCAGGGCCAAGGTCAGAGGAAGCCTTTCTCAAGAGTTAGGCCCCCCTGCAGCTCCCTTAGGGAGCCCCTGGATTCTGCACCTCAGTCCCTCGACTCTTCCCACAATGTCCCTAAGTCCTCCCAGTAACTCTATAAGTCCTCCACTCTATCTGAGCCCCAGTAGGAAAAGGGAAGACAAACTTTGTACTCCCTCTTAGGCCAGGGGGCATACCAGGGGAGGTTCTAGGCTGGGACAGGCCAGGTGCCCTTCTCTGGGGGCCTCTGAAGGTCATACAGTGGCCAGGCAGCCACTCCTGCCCCTCCTCCCTACTGGGAGGCCCAGAGCCAAGGCCTTTGTGCCAGGATCTGAGGAACTCTGGATGGTGGCAGGGACCCCTGTCCATCCCCTCTCCCGTCTGCCTCTGTTCTAAGGGGACTCTGGCTGAGGGTTGGTGGGACAGAGACGCATAAGGGACCCCTTAGTGGCTTTGATAAGTAAGTTGAGTGGGCAAGTTTAGAGTTCCCAAAAACCACCTGCTCTCTCAGCAGCAGGTTTTGCCAGAACAAAGTGTGGCAAGAGCTCCTGCCAAAGGTGCGGGAAGGGCTGGTCCCAAGCTGCCCATGTCATGGCAAACTCAAGCCACTTTTCCAAAAAGGGCAAGGAAGAGCATTGTCAGTCTTTTACCCTTCGCTGACCCCCATAAAAAACGGAAGCACGGCTCACTTGGAGCTGCTGGGGGTGGGGAAGGGGCACATCTTTCACCAACTCAGAACTTAGGTTAGTTTCCACAAAGAACCAGAGGGTGGGCTCCAGCACCCCTACTTCTGACAGTCACCAACCTTTCCCTGGACTCTGGGGCCAGAGTGGGTCAGATGGGTCCTTCTCGGCAAAGAGAAGGAAGATATAAAAGGATGGGAAGGGTTTCTGTGCCCCACAGGCAGGAAATGAGGAAAAGGGGAAGGGGCGTCAGAAAATTCCTCCCTAGCATAAGGCAGGGGTAGAAGTTGGGGAAGATGGAAAGGGCTGCGGTAGGTTCTCCGGGTCCCCGAGCTGGGGCTACGTCCAGAGGTCACCTTCCCGCGGAGGGCCGGCGGGGGGAGGGGCGCCGCTCGTCGCCCGGGTCTCCGGGCTCCAGCAGCCGCGGCTCCGCGAACACGAGGCCGGCCAGGCCCGGGCTGATGTAATCGGCTCCGCGCCGCGCGCGCCCGGCCGGGCGGGGGAGGGCGGGCACCGCGCGGGACGCGAGCGGGGCTGAGAGGGGGTGGCGCGGTGCAGGTGGCCCGGCCAACTGGGGGGTCCCCGCAGCCATCCGTCTGAAAACTTTTCCCAAACTCACTGCCACGGACGGAAGGGACCCGAGTGGCAGTGACAGCAAAGCCCCCTCCGTCACCCGTGCCCTGCCCCCTCCACGGTCTCTGCCCTGCCCGGGTCCAAGGTCCGAGCACCCCCATGTCCGCTGGGCTCCCTCTCCCGCCCCCGCTGCCCCCGGTTTCCAGGTCGCCCCGGGACCCGCGACCGGGAGCAAACTTCTGCCGCCAGCCGCAACGCAAGCCCAGCCCCCTCGGCCTCCTCCTCCGGCTCCCGCCCTCCCTCCGCTGCTCGGCCCAGATCGTACGTGCGGTGACTCTGGTGGGTGGGCAGGGCCCGCGTGGGCGGCGAGACTATCCTGGCGCCCTCCCACCTAGCGCGTCCCCCCTCCCCCTCCACGTACGGCGACAGAGGGGGACGCCTCGCGCCGGTGCCCAAAGACCCGTGTGGGGCACGAAGCCCCCCACGCGCGCGCTCGCACGCACGTCCCCAGCCGGGAGAGGCGCTCGCAGCGGCCCCGCGACAGCAGGCGGGCACGGCAGCTTACCTTGGCATGGTGGAGGTAGAGCAGCAAAGCCAGGGTCCAGTGCACCCAGGAGAGCAGAAAGTTCATGGTTTCGGAGGCCCGGCCGGGGCCGGCGCGGCTCGTGCTCCCCCTCCGGCTCGGACTGCGCGGCAGCCCGCTCTCCTCCGCGCCTTGGCGGGCCGCTCTTCCTTCTGGCACCGAGGCCCGGGCCAGGGCCTGGGGCGCGCGCGCGGCTGGAGCCCTGTCTGCGCACACGGCCGCCTCACCCGTCCATGAGCCCGGCTCCTGAGAGCCGAGCGCCCACCGCGACCCCCTCTCCTCTTCCTTCTCTTCTTCCTCCTCCCTCTCCTCGGGGCCCGGCTTCTCCAGGCCCGAGCTAGCACTTCTCCCGGCTCCGATCGGCGTGCCTCCTCGGGCGCAGACCACGGCTACTCCGGAGCGAGAAGAGCCCAGAAGTTGGACGAAAAGTTTCCGTGCAATCCCGCGAACCCGGATCCCCTCCACCCCGCCTACGGGCGCGGGCTTCGGCTCCTGCTCGCGGCTCGCCGCCGCGTCCACCGTCGGCCGCCCGCCGGGGAGGAGGTGGGCGCTGGGGCTGGGGGCGGTGTCTGTCTGTCTGTCCGTCAGCGCGACTGGTCCGATGCAAGATCCCAAAGGGGGAGGGCTCACGCCGCGCGCTGGCGGTCACCCCCAAAACCAGGTCAGTCACTTCGCCCCTGTCCCTCTCGCCGCTCGCTCGCTCTCCAGTGCGCTCTCTCTGACCCGATCTCTGTGTCTGTCTCTCTCTTTCTCTCTTCCTCGACTTCTGTCTGGAGCTCTGGCTACCACCGCTTTCCTCTTGCTGATTTCCAAAATCCGAAGTGATTCGAGGGAGTGAAACAGCAACCTCCCCAAACCGTTGGCACGGTTTAAAAGGGAGATAGGAAGCAAAAATAAATTAAAGCGTAAAACAATAGTTTTTTTTTTTTCCTAAATGTTTAAGAAAAAAAAAAGAAGAGGGGTTTGAATATCAAATCCCGGCGCACAGAGCCCCCTGGCCGGCGAGTCCGCTGCACAGTCCGCCTCGCCGCTGCGTCTCGCGACGGAGCTCTGCTGCCGCCGGCTCTGCTCGCCCCCAGCGCCGCGGCCTGACTGCAGCTCGGCTGCCCCAAGCCTCTGGGCTGCTCACCGCTACCAGCCCTGGAAAAAGAAGGGGGCCTGGCCCCGCCCCTCGAAAGCTCCGCCCCAAAATCCCGCCCCGGGGGCGAGGCCGGGCCGGGCCAGGCACCGCCTTCCTGGAGCCCCTAGGCCACCTCTGCGAAGAGAGAAAGCTAAACCCCCACAAGGTCTCATAGCCTGAAAATTATCCATGCGGCCCTAGAACTGGGCCCAGGGCTACGTTTGCCTGCGGGGTGCTGGGGATGGAGGAGAGGGGAAAGTGACGGTGTGTGCGGTCAGGGCCCGAGGGCGAGTCCCTCTTTGCTGGGAATATTGGAGAGGGGCTGGAGGGGGCCCGGACAGAGCCTGGTGGGGAGAGGGACACAGATCTGTTAGACCCCGGGAGTGACCCCTGGCCTTCTCCCCCTGCTACACACACGCACACGCACACACTCACATTGACACACGCGTCCTCCCTCACGAAGACAAGGCTCGCCCAAGTTCACGAGCTCCCTGTGGTGGCCGAGCGCCCCCTAGTGGCTACCTTAGGCACACCCCAACTGAGGCTCAAATGGTACCCAGTCTTGGGAAGAAGGTGGGAGTTGGTTCCTGAGCCCTGCGTTCCTGCGCCCCACCCCGCAACAGTTGCGTGTTTCTGACTTCCCAAACAGTTGCATGCTTGAGGCAGGAGTGACCTGATGGGCAGAAAACCCAGGAACCATACGGGGCGGGAGTGGGAGTAGACAGTATGCTTATCTGGAACCCTCGGCTGAGCCTGCAGACCTCAGAAAGTGCTGGGGCCCTGGCGTGAGTAGGGGCCTTCGGGAAGCTTCCAAGGAGGTTTCTCTGGGGAGAAGAATTTGGCACCGAATTTGTGGCTCAGAGAACGGGAAGCTGAGAGGTTCTGGGGTTAGTCAGTGACCCGGAGGGAAGAGGACCTGTGGAAGCCCACGTATACACTGTGGAGTCTGGCAGAGCCCAAATGGAGAGGCAGCTGGGCAGACAGGGGCCCTTGTTCCTCCTGACGCCCTCCCCCCCACACACCCCAGATGTTGCCAGGGAACTGAGGCCAGGGGGCTGGTGGGGGCGGATGCAGGCCAGGCCTGAGTGATGATTCAAAGCTACCCCAGCATTCAGGAACGTTGGTAGGCCAGCTGCCCAGAGCTGCCACCAGGCGGGGCGCCAAAAGGCTCTATCAGCCCCAGCCCAGGCACACAGCTCATCTTCTGAACAGAATTCAGGGGGGTACTCAGCCCCCTATTCTCCTAGGACCCTTGGCTACTCCTTCTCCAGGTTTATGGACTCACCCCTCTCTTGGCTCTGTCCCTTTCCTATCCATAAAGCCCCCTTCTACAATGCCCTGCATCTTCTCAGTGCTCCCCAAGGCCCCCCCACCCCACCCTTCACTATAGGAACCAGCCTGGAAAAATTCCTGGTTGGGCTTTGGCCCAGCTGTTCGTAGGCTCCCCCAGGGAACAAGAGGGGACTATGATACCTGTGGGAAGAGGGACCAGCCAGTCCCAGTCCTCACCCAGATCTGCTGGGCCTCTGAGGATGGGAGCCTAGCAATCTCCTGGTTTGCCCAAGAAGATCCAGGGCTACTCCACCAACTCCTCTCTGTGCACAGTGCCCTGGCTTGGTGGGAACATGTTACCTCTTGAGTACCCCAGTTCCCATGGAGTGATGGTCTAAGGGTGCCATAAGGAGGGAGCTGGCTGCTGTCTACCTCTGTCCATGAGACATGTCCTGACCACGTGTCCTGACTGGCTGGCTGGCTCACAGCAGGGAGTTTGCTGACTCAGGCTCCTCCCATGGCTCTTCTTACCTGGTCCATGCTCCAAGCTGCTATGTAACACAGAAAGGAAAGCCATGAACACCTCCCTTGTCTGTCTCCAACATCTCAGGAGTATCCAGGGATCTCCTGTTCCTCATCCCTCCCCTGGAGTTGATTCTGGACAAGAAGGCTCCTAATGTCCTGGTCATCTCCACATTCCTCAGTCTTGGGAGAGGCAGTGGGCCTACAGAGGAGGAGGTTTTGAGGAGGGTTATCCGCTATCACTTCATAGCTCTAGTCTTGTTCTGTACTGAGCCAGCCATGCCCAGTGTACATACCAAGGTGTTCTACTACTACCATAGATGGCTCCCTTGGAGAACTGTGCCCAGAGAGCTGGGGCAATGATGGTGCACAATTCCCTTCCTGCAGCACGAAGGCATGCTGAGATTGTGACCTGACCTGAAAGGTTTGAGTAACCCACATCAGGGTAGAGATGGGCTCACCTCTACCCTGCATTTCAGAGACACCACTCAAAGCTGAGTCAGAGGAAGGGTCACCTCTGGATTCCCCACGAGCAACATAGCTTTCACCAACTTTCACAACAATGTACTTGACACACTAGCATGGACCCACTAAATGAAAAGCCCTGCGTGTCCAGAAAGAAGTGTCAGGACAAAGCAGCTGTTAGCGCTATATGCTTTGCCCTGCAGCTCCTGGTCTTCCTCGGAGCTCGGCTCCCCAAGCATGCTTCATGTCATTCATCTTCAAGACAGGGGACATCAGAGTAGACTATCTCCCCAGAGGGCCACACCCACTTCACAGGCTTAGAGAAGACACAAAGGGGCCCAAGGTCAGCAGCCTTGCGGCTTGGGTGGCTACAACCTGTTGTTCTGGACAATAGCTCAGAAGGCCCCCTGAGGGAAAAGAAGGTATTTGCCAGAACCCTGCACTGGCCCCAGACAGAGGCAGTGCTGATGGGGCCAAAGGCACAATGGTTGTACTTTGTCCTGACCTGTCACCTCCAGTATTCAAGGAAGCTTTCAGTTGTGTGGGCGTGGGCAGGTGACCTGGAAGCCTGTTGGTAAGTGAACAGAACTGCTTAAGGGTAGGGGGTGTCCAGCAGGTCATACCATTGCCTGCACATTCTCCTAAGTGATTCACTGTGATAGAAAGAATTCTTCCCTTTCCTGGTATCCTCTGCCCCCCAGGTCCCTAGCAGAACACAGATCAGCAGGAATGGAATGCTTCATTGAAGAAAGGAGAACTGGCTTAAATCCTTGTCTCTGGCCTTAAATCAGTCTCCTCTCTACTTTCTTCAAGTCTTTGCAACAAAGCACGAGGAAGGCAAAGATAAATAGAGAGAGAATGGCCTCTCCCCAGTGCCAGTACTGATAGCCACTGTGGATCTGCTGGGTGGAACTGGAGGTGGGTCATAAGAGGAAATGGTGGCTGGAGAGATAGCCTAGCGGTTAAGAGCACCGACTGCTCTTGCAGAGGACTCGGGTTCAATCACCAGCGCCCACATGGCGGCTGAGAACCGTCTGTAACTCCAGTTCCAGGAGAACTCCAGTTCCAGGGGAATCTGAGACCCTCTTCTGACCTCTGTGGCACGGATGCACAGACCTACATGCAGACAGTACATTCATACACATACAAAAATAAAGTTAAAAAAATTAAAAAAAAAAAAAAAGGTAATGGTGGCTAACTGATGGAAGGGCTGGAGAGGAAGCAACAGGGGAGTTAACTCTCCAGGAGGGTCTAGTCCAAAAAAGAAATAGAATAGGAAGCAGAGACAGCAGATGAGACTGGACATCATCCCTCTCTGGGGGAGCACACCTCTCCCCATGCCACCCCAATCCATGGGCCAAGTGTCTGCCTCTTTCATGAACCCCTACAGGGGAGGCATGGGCAGCTATCTTTGATGTACTGTCTTCCCAAAATCCCAGGCATGCCCTTTGCCTGATATTCCATTCTTTGCCATCCCTCTATGTCTACCCTCATGTCCATGACGGCCCCTTTCCACACCCCTCACCTCCCCCCAAGTCTTGGGAGTCCCTCAAATGGGAGAAGGCAGTCCCCAGGTCCTCCCTCTACCTAAGATATGCCTAGAAAGTGAGTTTGGTTCTAATTTGTGACTGTCCTCCGTGTCTCCTAAGCACCTGGCTCTATCCCAACATTACAGGAGAGATGGGGAGACCCAAATCAGGCAATGGAAAGCAAAGGAATTTGGGGGTTCACTGTACCCAAGTGGCACTCTGCCACTCACCATGGGACCATCTGCAGGTCACTCGACCTCTCTGAGCCAAGCTCCCCTTGTCAGCAAACTCAGAATGAAAACATGTGCATGGAAACAGGCTAGTGTGCACACAGGGACTGCCACAGGCAAGGTGGGAGATGTCCTGGGAGAGGCACACAATGTTAGGCAGGTGAGTATACAAAGCAGCCTGTTTGGCTGGTGGGAAGGGCTTCCTGTACCAACCAGGTGGCACATGATAGGGTTTCCACAGTAGTTGTTACATTCATCCTGCAAGCTCTGGTTTGGGCTGGCCCACAATATGGAGGGGACAGAAAGAGCAACCCGATGGGGGCAGGTAATTGCTGGTTGAAGGTGAAGACTTGCTGGAAGAGGCAACACTCTGTATTGGCTTCTGATAGAAAAGTAGGAATTTAGCCAGCTAAGTCAGTTGGGGGTAGAGAAGAGAGGGGACTCTGGAAGATTCCGTAGGGTTGCCCTCCAGCTTCTCGGCTGGGTCTAATTCACTCGGAGGCTAGATAAGGTTAGATTAGGAAACATCCAAGATAGAGGCCAGAGGGATAACTCATCTCAGGGCATGAGTTCTCTGGCTTTCTCCAGCCCTAGAGAGAGCATGTCTCTGTCAGAGAAGTTAAACAGCTAGACAAGTAAGGATAGTCCACTCCTATACTGAGTGCTGGGGCTACTGTTTGTACCAAGGGCACAGGGCACCAGCCTGGGACAAGCCTAAGGCCACTTGGCTACGGTAGAGCACAAAGCAGAAAGACTTTTCTCCACAAGACTGACAAATCACCATGTTGTGTGACCTTGGCCAAGCCAGTCCCATTTTCTGGTCCTCAGTTTCTAGGTAAAGCCCAAGATTCTCTAAGCTCTGAGTCACTGGGAAGCTGTGACAGCTGAGATCATTCATTCATTCATACCAAATGTCACCTCGTGTAGTGACCTGAGTCCTTATTGCCCTTGAAGAGGTCAAGGCTTAGCCCAAAGAAATCTAATGCAGATGGTGCATCTGAGGCTCAACACCAAGCTCAAAGAAGAGACGCCTCTCAACCCCCAGGAGGCAAGAAGCTGCTGCTGCTGGTCCCCAGGACACCAAAAGTTCAATCCCCTTAGTTTGTTTCTGTTTTATCTTTTGGTCTCACTGCTGTAGGCAAGGCTGGCCTCAAACTCTCTATGGAGCCAAGGCTGGCCTGGAATTCGTGATCCTCCTGTGTCAGCCTCTCAAGTACTGAGATTATAGGTCACACACTCCCAACTGGCCCTTATCCCTTTTCAAGTTCCTGGTTGGTGAACCCTTCCTGCCTCACCCTACCAAGCAATGGAAAAAGCATTAACAGGCTGAGTGCAAATTTTATTTTTCTACTTTCAAGCTGTGAGGCTTGGAGCAAGTCACTGAGCAGTGTGAGACTCAGTTCTCTCATCTGTGAAATGGGGGTGGTGGTACCTGCCAGGGTTGTAGAGAGATGTAAGGAGGTGGTGAATACAAGCTGAGCTCCCAGTCCAGAGTAAGCTCATGCACATCTAACTTCCCTCTCCTTGTTCCTGTGCTGACCCCTTCATTATACAAACACTAAGAAAGGCAAAGCCATGATGATCTGCTGAAGTTTGATAGAGCTAAGGAAATAGGCTTACTCCATGCCCCAGTGTTGAAGAGAGGAGGGGAGGGGAGGGGAGGGGAGGGGAAGAGAAGAGAAGAGAAGAGAAGAGAAGAGAAGAGAAGAGAAGAGAAGAGAAGAGAAGAGAAGAGAAGAGAAGAGAAGAGAAGAGAAGAGAAGAGGAAATCACAAGTATGGTGAGGATGACAGGGCTGGGGGACAACACATTGGCTTGGTTCCTGCTTTAGCCTTTCCATGGAGCAACTATATCACTAGATTATCACCAAGTTGGTTGCAATATGAATTTCTTCAGAGAAGTCAGAAAAAAGAGGCAGGACCCAATACCCCCTCCCAGCAAGGACCCTTTCCACCACTGCCCCCAGCCTGGGTGGAAACCTGGCCCATGGTCTTCTCCCTCCTCCAGGATGCTTTACAAAGATAAAGCCAATTAGTGATTGTCCCCACCATGCTGCCTTCCCACACCTAGAAGTACAGGCAGAGCACAGGATGGGCAATGGGGACAGCTCCCTCAGCTGTCAGAACCTCCCAGGCCTAGGTCCCACTAGATAAGGCAAAGCAATGAGTCAAAGAATATGTGAGTCAGCAGAACATGAGGCTTGCTCCTAGGAGTCTTCGGGGTGGGGATGGGGTCCTTGGAGATGAGGGTGGGATAGGCATGAGCAGAAGCAGCAGCCACATGAAGAAAAGGGTCCATTGCTAAAATCCGAAAACCCCTTCCCTAGCCAAGTGAATGCAAGTGAAGGCCCAGGGCTGGCCGAAGCCGTCTAAGGCAAACCTCAACTCCAGATTCTCTTTTTACTTCTCCAAGAAACACCACATCACTTACCTGGGGCCCAGCACTAAGCCAGGTACCTTTAGGATACACAGGGCTTCTATCCCGAAGAGTTGACGGGAGGAAGCTGGCCAGTGCTAGGGCAGGAGTGCTGGAACTAGATGTCCTGTGCATTGGAGTAATCGGGCAGCTGGGCTTGGGCAAGCTTGCCCCTCCCTTCCTCTCTCCCCAATATATTCAGCACTCCTTACTCTAAGCAGTGCCCTGTTGAGGCCACAGCTTGTGTGATCCACACCCCACTCCATCTGGGTTCCCTCGACAGTTGGTCCTGTCTACATGTCCCTACATGCCAGCCCATGATCTAGGATCCATGTCCTTCCAGAATATGGCTGGAAGCATCAAGAGAGGCAAGGCAGGGCACATTCAGTCCCTACTCTCTGAAGAAGAATGCCAAGACATTTAGCATCTATGTCTAAAGAGCAGTGCACATTAGAGCTAGAGGCATCTACTGGGTTGGGCATAATCCCTCTATTTCTGGATTGCACGGAGACCCAAGGAACCTAGGAAGGGAATAGAGGCCAGCAAGGTAGGGTGGATGGATGCTCAGAGGTAGCTTTGTGCCACTCAGGTCACTGGCTGTGTTGGGGTGTATCTGCTAAATGCCCCCCTGCCTTGGCCAGCCCACTCTTCACTCTGGGGTAGAATACAGGGTTCCCTGCCCAGGGCCTGTCTGAGACTTATCTGGGACCCAGATCTACATCTTTCTCTGTCTCCTCAGCTCTTGGCTATACATGGCCAGGATTGCCACTTACATGTGGACGAAAGTATGGCCCAAACTCAAGAAAGCTGGAGACCATAGGGCCTTCCCAGGGATGTAAGCATAGCATGCAACCACTTTGCAAATAAATACCTCTAAGGCACTAAGTCCAGTGCTGATCTCTAGCGCCCTCTAGAGGCTTGGAATGGTGAATTCACAGTTTCCAGGCCATGTTGAAAGCATGGCCAACTGGGTCAGGGTTGGAACTCCAGCCTAACTATCCTGGTCTATTGACAGTTATGTGTAATGAGGTCATTTCCCTTAGATATCTCCCTTCCTCCTCTTAGCTTGGTCATTTGTCTCAAGAGACCCCCCCCCCCGCCCCGCGCCAATTCTATTGACTAATTCCCTGTGACTGTCACAAGCCTCAGCTTTTCAGAAGCTTCTGGGAAGTGACCACTTGCCACTCACATTCTTTATGGGGGTGCACACTGGGCAACGGGGAACGGACCAGGAGAGATGTTCTTCATATTCTTCCCTCCGTCCCCATGGACCCTCAAACTGACAAAAGGGAAACTTTTGAGAGTATAAACCACAGTCCTGCCTACCTGGGGGACCGGTACAGCAGCCCTAGAGAGCAAGGTATACGGCCCCTCCTGTAAGGCCCTTCCATGACCTGAAGCCCTAAAAGGGACAGAGATAGACAGACACACTGCCTTCCACCCACTGCAGATGAAGCCCAGGGAGCCACTCCTCTCAGCTCACGCCATCCACCAATCTCCTTTCCCACCATATCCCTTGGCTGATCAGACTGAAGGCCATGGGACTTAGAAACCACACAGATACACACAGGCACAAGCAAACCCTACCACCACCACCTACAACAGGGCCCCACAGAGAAGCCAGAAGTGTTCCCAGAAATCCAGCCATTCTAGGCAAGTCGACCTAGGTCATGGCACCCTCTGGAGAGGCTGCTGAGAGGTTGGGAGGACAGAGAGCATCCTCTGAATACTGCCTTGGACAATACTCTTAGACTGGTGAGATCTCTAAATCCCTGCCCTTATGCTGCTGCTCCCCCAGGGAGCCAACTCTGGGCTCTGACCTGAAGTTAGGACACCTGCACTCAAAACCAGGCCTTAGTGGGGATAGAGATATGGTTCTGTGGTTAAGAGCACTGGTTGCTCTTGCACAGGACCAGGGTTCAATTTCCAGCACCCACATGGCAGCAAACAAACATCTGTAATTCCAGTTTTGTTTTTTGTTGTTTAAGGAATCTAACATCCTCTTCTGAGCTCCGTGGGCATTGCACAATATGGATGCATTTACATGCATGCAGACAAAACATCATACACATGAAATTAATTTTTAAAAACAGACCTTGGGACTTGGGGTGTAGCTCTGTTGGTAGAGTGTTTATCTAGCATATATAAAGCTGTGGATTAGACCCCAGCCCTACATAGAACCAGGTGTGGTATCATACGCCTGTAATCCCAGCACTCGGAGATAGATATCATCCCAGCACTTGAGAGGTGAAGACAGGAAGTCAGGAGTTCACGGTCATCTGGCTGCATAACAAGTCTGAGGACCACCTGAGCTACGTGAAACTTTGCCTCAAAAAGACAAACAAACAAAAAATCAGGAGCGTTGCTGCCCTGGGGTGGGATTTGGGGCAGGATTTGGGGCAGGGCACTGCCACTCTCTGGCCAGAGTTCCTCTCTAGGTAGAAGGGACTGACTGATAACCCCACTAGGGTTCCAGTACATGGCTATAGGGGACAGCTATGGACACTGGCTCACACAGTGACCGGCTGCATAAGACAGAGGTCAGACCGCCCAGGGCCATCTTTTACATGTGCTGTAAAAGGTCACTCCAGAGAGCCAGGCATGGTTGGCACATGACTTTAGTCACAGCACTCAGGCAGTAGAGGTAGGATCTCTGTGGATCTTTATAAGTTTGAGGCTAGCCTGATCTATATAGTGCATTCCAGGCCAGTCAGGGCTACATAGTGAGATCCTGTCTCAAAACAACAACAACAAAAAAAAAACACAAAACACTCCAGTCTGGGTGGGCAGTAGGACAGAGAGAAACAACCCTTTCTTTCCATTGTCTGAGCATCAGCCTGAGTTTGTCTATTGCCACCAACCAGAACAGCAGGAAATGCAGCAAAAAGGATTCAAGTTAGATAAGCAGAGACCTCCCAAATGCGTTTTCTCTGTGGGATTTGGGAGATGGTAGCAGGAGGATGTTTATCTAGACACCGCTGAGGCCATTTCCAGCCTAGACAAAATACCAAGAAGTGAAGAAAAGGAGACACAAAGGAGGAAACAAGGTAACAACAGCCACCTTTGGGAGGAATATTAGGCAGGGGACCCTGCCTCCCAGGGGGAACTGAAGTGGGGGAAGGAATGCGTGGGGTGGAGGCGTAGAGCACTGGCAACCCTGGGATGAAACAAGAAAGCCATCAAGAGCTGCAGCAAGGGATTGTGGGAAACACAGAACCCTTTCCTGGTGGGGAAGCTGATAGGAGCCCCCACTCTGGGCACCTCCAGCACCCACTCTCAGGACCACAAGGCCTCTTTGGGTCAGGGGCTCAGTTCTGGCACCAACTTCACCAGGGAGCCCAGAGACACTGAGAAGCAGATGACAGGCAGCCATCTTGGGCCTTGGTGGGAAAGGCTGAGGTGTCTACAGTTGGAGGAAAGGAGCGTCTTCCCCTTTTCCTGCTTTGGGCTGTGTGCCGCCGCTGTCCCTTCCCTGGGAGCACCCAGCATGGTGCATCTCCTAGGAGATGGTGTGGCCTGTCCTTCTCCCAACCTGGGAGGAATCATTTTGTGATTCCTTCCACAGTCTCCTCTTCCTTCTCTGTCCAAACCCCAGAGGAAGGAAGTCTTTCATTCCCTCTCTCCACCTTCATCTCTGCTGCAAGCAGGTAAGAAGGAAGAACAAGAGAAGAGTGTCGGGTCTCCTATCCCATTCTTCAGTCAAATATGGGCAACTTGAGGTGAGGCTGGCTGCCTTGATAGGGGCCAGGTGAGCAGATGGGCTGTTATGCAAATAATATAATATATTCATGAAGGGGAACTGGGTCCCAACCCTCGCCCCCCAGAGGGCAGTTTCTGGGACCCAGTCTTCCAGCCTAGGAAAGTTTGTTAAGCAACTCTACAACCTCTGTCCAACCCCTAGTCTCTCCTCCAGCCCTCTCCATACAGTCAGGATTTCATAACATCTCCCATCTTCGAAGACTGGATCCACACCAGCCGCGGGTTTAGCCTCCTTGGGGTGCCTCCCTCTTCCTACCCTGAAGCTCCTAGCTACTCCTGGCTCTCAGGACAGGGCCACCACCCTACCTGCTCTGGGCTGGACTGGCAGAGGCCTTCAGCCTCCTTGAAGTTACCCAAAGAGAAAGTAACAAGAAAGAAGGACTATGGGGCTAGAGAGATGGCTCAGTGCTTAAGAGAACCGGGGTTCGATTCCCAGAACCCACATGGCCGCCAACAACCCTCTGTAACTCCAGTTCCAGGGAATCTGACACCCTCTTCTGGGGTGGGCACCTGTGGTAGGCTCACATGCATGCAGGCAAAACAATCATGCAAATAAAATACAAATAATTTTTTAAACATTCGTTAAAAAAAAAAAAGAGGGGCTGGAGAGACATCTCAGCAGTTAAGAGGCCTAACTGCTCTTACAGAAGACCCAGATCAGGTTCCTAGGACCCACATGGAAGCTAACAACTATCCATAACTCCAGTTCCAGTGGATCCAACACCCTTTTCTGGCCTCTGCAGACATTACATGACATGGGTGCACTTATATACATGCAAGCAAAACACTTATACACATAAAAATAAATTGCCAGGTGAGGTGGCTCACACTTTTAATCCCAACACTTGGAAGACAGAGGCCAGCCTGGTCTACATGATGAGTTCCAGGCCAGCTGGGGCTACAGGGAGACTCTGTCTCAAAAAAAAAAAAAAAAAAAAGGAGGAGGAGGAGGAGGAGGAGGAGGAGGGCGGTGGGGCTATGATACTGGGCTGATCAGGGCCACCTCACCCTGACAGACGTGGGGACCTCGCCTTGCACCTGAACCCACAGGACAACTTTGCTAGGTGCCTCAAGAAGTGGACTTTAGATGTAATTATTACCTAATTACTGAGTCCTCTAGGCTGTTCTGTGGAAGCCCAGGGCTCCCCCTCAGTCAGTCCCCCTCCTCAGTGCCTCACCCAAGCCTCTAGAGGGCGCTGGAGAGCAGTGTTGAACTTCTCACCCCAGGAGCATGTGCAGGTGGCTCTGGGCACCAGCCCCTGGTCCCTGGGGAGGCATTCCATGCAGAAGGCTATCCAGCCAGCCTGGGCCTCTGGAGACAGAGAAGCATGAAGAACGAGCCAGGGCTGAGACAGAGGAATCCCTGAAGGATGCATGTTACACTGGGCTGTGGGGGACCCAAAAGAGGGAAGGGTTGGAGCCGGGAGATAAAATTATGTGAGTCCACCAGGTTCGATCTCCAGCACCCACATGATGGCTGAGAGCCGTCTGTAACTCCAATTTCAGGAGAACTCCAGGTCCAGGGGAATCCGACACCCTCTTCTGACCTCCGCAGCATTGCACGACACCGGTGCACAGACCTACATGCAGACAGTACATTCCTACACATACAGAAATAAATAAAAAAATTAAAAACGTTTTTAAAAGTTTTTTAAAAATTATGTGAGTCCAAACCCTGCCCTCCTGTCACTTTGGGATAGAAACGAGAGCAGTGGCTTGAGCACCAGCGATTTCTGCCTGACCTTGGAAGGAGAGGTTTGGGGCTGGGTTCAGCAAAACTGCCTGGTGCCCCTAACCCCCTGCAGAGTCAGACTGAGCAGAATCAGGTGTGCAGAGCAGAACAGATAGATGGGAATCTCCTTGTTTGTTTGTTTTAAAGTAGGGTCCTCCTTGTAGCCCAGGCTGACCTAAGGCCATATATCAAATAAGCAGAGGTAGGACTGACCTGCAAATCTTGGGCTTCAAAGGCAGCACTCTTAGCCACTGTGGTCTGAGTAAAGAATGAAGCTTCGGCTTCGAGGATGTAGCTGAGGGCAGAGCATCTGCTAGCTCGCCTGGACCCCTGAGTTCAATCTCTTGTACTGCAAAACCCCAACCATCAACCAACCAGATTTCCCTTTCTGTGCTTGAAGAAGCAGGTAGATACCAGAACTTCCGCTGAAAGCTTTGGAGCTTCCAGTTCCGGTCCACTGGGGCTCAAACCCCATCATGCACTATGCAGAGTGTGGCCAGAACCTTTCTCATCCCGGAACCAGAAACTGTCACTCAAGTGGTTTTCCCTCATAACATCTTCTATCAAATGGTTGGAAAAAGACTCCATCCTTAATTGAGAATACTCAATTACCTTGAAGTTCAGTTCCCAGAATGCTACTATTGAGCCAATCTTTGACTTAACTGTCCTTTTCTTGGTTGACAATTTAAGAACTTTGGAGTCACTACACAGACTTTGATCAGTCAGCAATATTAAAGTAATCCCATACATTCTAAGACCCCAGCACTGCCTGTTCATTTTGCCCATGATGAAGTTTAGTTTAGAATTGGGCTGAGTAGGCTGGGAGGATGGCTCAGGCTGTTAAGTGTTTGCTAAATTAGAGTTAAAGCCCCAGAAACCACATAAAAAATCAAGCAGTGTGGTGTGTGCTTGTAATCCCAGTGCTGCCAGGGTAGAGATGGGAGGATTCCTGGGACTTGGTGCACAGTCTCCAAAAACAAGGTTGGGGCTGGGGAGATGGATGTCAGTAAAATATTTTCCCTGTAAGGCTGGGCGTGGTGGCGCACGCCTTTAATCCTAGCACTTGGGAGGCAGAGGCAGGCTGATCTTTGAGAGTTCAAGGCCAGCCTGGTCTACAGAGTGAGTTCCAGGACACCTGGGACTACAAGGAGACCCTGTCTCAAAAAGACCCCCCCCCAAAAAAAATATTTTCCCTGTAAGCAATGAGACCTGAATTACGATCCCAGAACCCATGTAAAAAGCCCAGGTCTGGGAGACAGGAGGCAGACACAGGCAGATCCCTGAAGCTCATTGACTGGACGGCCTAACCAAATGAATGAGCTTCGGGTTCAGTAAGAGACTGTCTCAAAAACTAAAAGATGCTGGGCACAGTGGTGTACACCTTTAATCCCAGCCCTCAGAAGTCAAGAGGGAAATGGAACTCTGTGAGTGAGAGCAGGGTCAGCCTGGTTTGCATAGCAAGTTCCAGACCAGCTGGAGATATAGGGAGACCCAATCTCAAAAATAAGGAAATAGGGCTAGAGAGATGGCTCCGCAGTTAAGAGCACCAACTGCTCTTGCAGTTGACCCAGGTTCAATTCCCAGCACCCACATGGTGGCTAAGAACCGTCTTTAACTCCAGTTCCAGGGGAATCCGACACCCTCTTCTGACCTCTGAGGCATTGCACGACACAGGTGCACAAACCTACATGCAGACAGTACACTCATAAACATAAAAAATAATAAATAGGTGCTCGCTTCGGTAGCACATATACTAAAATTGGAATGATACAGAGAAGATTAGCATGGCCCCTGCGCAAGGATGACACGCAAATTTGTGAAGCGTTCCATATTTTTATGACAGTGACATTCTGGATTGTCAGTTCAGTGAGTTTTATCATATGCCTCCACCTGGTTTTGAAAAAATATTATTTGAACAGCAGATCTTCTGAACGTGTTTCTTTTGGAAGCGTGTACTTCTGCGCTGCTACACAAGTGTTTACTGCTTAATAAAGCTTTACCTGATCTATAGATGAAATATATTAAATTTTGTTTCTAATAATAATAATAATAATAAATAGGGCTGGAGAGATGGCCTAGCGGTTAAGAGCACCGACTGCTCTTGTAGAGGACCCGGGTTCGATTCCCAGCGCCCACATGGTGGCTAAGAACCGTCTTTAACTCAAGTTCCAGGGGAATTCGATGCCCTCTTCTGACCTCCGAGGCATTGCACAACACAGGTACAAAGACCTACATGCAGAGAGTACATTCATACATATACAAAAATAAATAAAAATTTTTAAAAATTAAAATAATAATAATAAATAAATAACCCCCCACATGCAGGTTGCATGTACACATACAAGAACACACACATGAACACACAAGAAATTTGAGTAACAAATGAACAATAACTGACAATAAAATAGAGTAATTATCTAACAATATGCTGTAAGTCATGCTCATGACCCTTCCCCCACTGTACTGTACTCAGCCTTCTGGTTGTGGCGTTGTGAGATGACATGGGATCTTGTGACATAGTAGTAGGCTACCATATACCAGAATGAGGGTCTTTGAGCCAGGATGATACTGGTTAACTGACAGTGAGACGTAGAATCCCGGCTAAGCGGGGACCACAGTACATACAAGAAGACTCCTCTGGCTGATTCTCATGTTTGCCCTGGTCCGTCTCCTCTGTGCACCTTTGCTGCTTTCCTTTTGTCTCTCTGGGACTAAGCTGATTTGGAATGTGAACACTCTCTCTGTGGCTTCATATGTAGAAAGTGGGGTTCATAAAACTACAGGCTTACCAATTTGGTGGTTCATACATGTAATCCCAGCACTTGGGAGGCTGAGGCAGGAGGGTCAAGAGGTTCAAGGACACTTTGGCTATATAAAAGTTTAAAGCCAAAAAATAAATAAATAAAAGTTTAAAGCCAGCCTGTGCTACATGAGATCCTGTCACAAAATAAAGAAAAGACTATAGGTCCCACAGCGCATGATTCCGACTTCATGAGGCCATGTGTTTAAAGCAGATGGCTCTGATGACCTGAGTTTGATTCCCTGGGACCCTCATGGTAGAAGGAGAGAACCAAACTCCCACAAGTTATCCTCTAATCTCCACATGTGTGTACCCTGGCAAGTACATGCCCCCACACACAAGCATGCATACACACAAAAAATTAATAATTAGTTAATTGAAATGTAATGAAAAATCTAAAACAGAAATAAGT